>JAREYC010000002.1:16212500-16557500 GCA_030015325.1 Cryptoblepharus egeriae
GTTACTCTAGATTGTAGGGCTAGTTTTATCAGTTTTCAAATGCAAAACGGCCACCCAAAAAGACACGAATATCATTTAAAAAGCCTAAATGACACATATTTATTAACACATTGCCAAAATACATAACAAAATACAGTACAATGAACAAAGATATGCATGTGCAATGACTAACTTATGCAGGGGTCTTTTTGAGGGAGTACTCATTGGTACTGAGTACCAGCACCTCTGTAGCCCCCGATTAGATATGCCTGCGATTACAATCTTCATGGTCAGTACCTCCACCTTTATTTCCAGGGAAAAAGCACTGATCTTATGAATTTGAATGATGGTTGTTTACTGAAGAAAGTCATAAGGAAATGGCAAAAACAGTTTGATCACCATGCCACATGCAAATCAATATGAAGGAAGCCAATTTTAGCCTTTAGGCAAGCAGAGAGAGGATGAAAAAGCATGGTCCCTGGTGAAAGGTGTTGAAAGAACGGAACCACCAGAAAACAAACTGTCAGAAAGCAGGATGCCTGTATTCAAAACAATTGTACATCACATCTGATTCTGCACAAATTCACAAGCATTGCCCAGATCTCATGCTTAATGCCCAAGTTAATTATATGGAATATATTTTAGTTTGATTGAGGAACAAGTGATCAAGTCTGACACCACCCGTTATTGTCTTGTTGGCCAGAAAAAACACATCCTCCCTGCTCCATCTAAAATTTTCTCCTGAATTTTGAAGGATCTTGCAAGAATAGCGAGTCATGGAAACCCGCTTTCTTAATTTGGGTGTGAGAGAGCTAGATAACCTTTTCCTATCTGCGCTAGTTTTTAACACAGTTTATATTCTCTGATATAAATGAACCATTTTCAGTCTACTTTGCACTTGACCATTCTGATATGCACAAGAGGGTCTAAACCAGACTTGGGCTTTCTCCATGGGAAAATACCCCCCCCCCCCATGATTTGCAAGGGATTTCAACTCAATCCAGGGTGTTTTTAGAGGCAACAGCTGGGCTAGTCTCTACCTGCACTGCCAATCATCCTTCAGCAAACATCCTGCATGTATTCTAGCACCATCACTTGCCAGCCAAATGGGTGGGAGATACTTTCACTTCCTCCTGGTTTTGCCCTTTAGGACAGTCAACATCATGCTTAACAGCTGGGCCAGCCCTTCCACACACCCACTAGAAGCACCTGTGTCAGTGGCAGATTGTGAAGGATCTGGGGTATCTTTCATCTCAAAAATGTGTATTTGGTGTACCTTTCATCAAAAGTCTGCCACCATCTCCTTCCCTCACTCCAAGAACTATCTGCTTTGTGCTGGATGAACGCAAAGCAAATTCACACTTATCTGAACATGAATCAAACCATTCCAATACTTGCTGCATACTCTGCCCAGATTTATGGGAGTTGTCATCTTCCCTATGATGGCAAGCACCTTGCATCGTCCCCCGCACATTCACACCCACAGTCAAACAAGGAGACAAAGATATGTCCATTTTCTTCATACCCTGTTGCAATGCAGCTTTGGCTGCAATCTTATATTCACCTTCCTTTGTGTATGGCAGTTTGCAAACCAGTAAATCTCTGTTGACAGTATAGGATGGAGTAGAGGATTGAAGCTGGAATAGTGACTTGAAGCACAGTAGTATGACACCTCATAGCATGGTGAACCTCATGTGACTTGTCAGGGCTCACAGACAGCTGTTTTGCAACTTGCATCAGAGAGAGAGAAAGCCAGATTCAGACACAAACCCACAGATGAAAGAGAAATACAGGTAGCCTCTAAGTCAATGTTTCTCAAAGTATACTCCTAGGAACTATGGAGCTTCCTGAGATTCTTTCATAGGGTCCTCCGGCACATAATAATTGACCATCATCTACTCCGTACAAGCTTCTTTATCCTACTTTGTTCGAGTCCAGTTCCATTCCAGTCTCAGTGTCACCAGCTGAATGCCTCTTGGATATTTCATTCTCATTCCCTGTATCTTTCATTGAACTCCAGCCTCCAGGTCCTCCTGGTCTGCTTCCACTCACTTATACATTCACCACTTCCAGATCTAAGGTTCATGGCCTCCTTTCCCTTCCTGGTAAAGTCCTTTGTTTATGATTGCTGTACTGTATTTTCCTTGCTTCTCCTTAGAGAAGCCAGTAAGAATACTCTGATTTTTAGCCCTCTACAATCGCATGCATAGCACAGAAAAACCTCCTTTCTGGAAAAACTCCAGGAGATGTGAAGTTTTCTTGCAACTCCTTATTCCCTGTTTTGCTTTCCTGCTCAGCAGTGAGACTCACAGGGTGACGTTGGACAAGTCACTGTTACTCTTTTTCTCTGTCTTGCCTACCTAACAAGATGGTTGTGAGGACAAATGAGGATTGCTATTAAATCAGGATTGCTCCACTATAGCTCCACTAGAAGATCTGTGAGAATCCCTTTTGATTAAACATGCTTGCTAAACAGACCCAGCATATTCGCTCGGAGTGCCTGGTTGCTCCTGGCACAAAATGGTTCCAGTATTAGTAAGCGTCATCTGAACTGGCCCATGCAAAACTTAAGTGAGCAAAAGAAATTAAAGGATTAAAACCACGTAATAAAGCCAGAGGGTATTATGTTCTTTGGATTTGTGTTGGAGAGAACCTGAGTTGCAGCACCCAGGCAGTGCAATCCTCCTATGTTGATATATGTAGATATAGCAGCTCAAATCCTATGCATGCCAGAAGTCCCATTTTGTTCAATGTGACCTACTCCTAAGAAAATGTGCCTAGGATTGCAGCCTCAGTCTGAGGCTCTGCATCCTGAGTGTATTTTTATTTCAAAATGATTTTATTTTCTGGACAATCCCAAACCCAATGGAAAAGAAAGAAGAGTTGGAAAGTACTTGGTGTGACTCTAGAGCTGCCTTTGCAAGACCTGAGCTCTCATATCTGACACTCAGGTTTTGCAAAGGCAGTTCTAGAGTCACACCAAATTCTTTCTTTCTTTCTTTCTTTCTTTCTTTCTTTCTTTCTTTCTTTCTTTCTTTCTTTCTTTCTTTCCCTTACCTCCTTTCTAAAATCCTGATTTCATTCCCCATTTCAAGGTGTTGGTTCCAGATCCTCTATCTCCATCTGCACTTGCAAACACATAAACCTGTTCCAAAACTGGTTAAGTGAGTCTGTGCTGCTCTCCGGGAACCCTGGGAATGGTAGTTTCAGATATGGTGTAGGGAAAGGCTCTATATACAGGGACAGACCTCTTGCTGAACTACAATCTCCAAGGTTCCCTGCAGGGGAAGCCACGACAGCAAAAACTCTGTTCTGTTTTATGCTCCTGATATGTGTGTTGTGCATGCAACTGGGGCTGCTGCAACCATTGCAAGAAGCAGGGCTTCCTCCCAGACCAAGTGCATTGAAGATCTTGATTTCTAGGCTTAGAGGAGCTGCAACCCCTTTGAAAAGCAAGAGGTATAAAGTACATCGGTAGGACCTGGGAGGAGTTGGGTGATGTGTGAGTCATCCCTGGCATCTGGCAGGCTCAGCTCTTCCTCCAACAGGAAGTGCTGCAGAGTTTGGCTGTGCACCTGAATAATCCTGTGGGTGTATCAGTGTATGCAGTTTTCTCTCTCCCCTTCCTTTGATTGCAAATTCTCACCTGCTGGATGGCCCTTCTTTGCACTTCTCCATTTCTTTCTATTGGTTTGCACAGTTTTGGCTGCTGTTGGAACCCTGCAAACAAGGAAAAAAGGGGAAAAATATAGCCAAAGCTTCTTGACTTTCTACATTTCCTGCTGGAGGATCCCAGAAATTCAGTATCTTTCAAGGATTTTGGTGCAAGGATCTGCCCTGCAAAAGGAACAGGGATTCACATCAGAAGCAGATTTGGGGCTGATATCACCTTCCACCAAGAACTCCAAGATAGAAAGGTACAAGATAAAAAAGGTAAAGTGTTACTGGAAGAAGTTTCCCTTGCGTTGCTATTATTGATGCACTGCAATAACAATATTTCTGCTGGTGCAGAAGGACAAACAAAACTTCATTAGGGGCAAAATCCAGAGTAACTAGGGGAGTCCTTGCTCTGGTGTAAGAACAACTTACTCTTGCTCTGGTGTAAGAACAACTTACCAATATGAATTTCCCATAGGTTTTCACTAGGTGGTGCAGTAAATACGAGTGCATGTAAAGTCTCTTACGTGCTCCTGTAGTTACTTTGGATTTAGGGGTAGGTCTCTTGGGCAGGCATTGCTGTCATTAAACTCCATGCAGATGATTTGCCCAATCTTAATTTTGGGAAGGCGAGATGAAGAGTTCCTGGGAGAGGGAAAATGTATTTTGTTTCCACCTTTTCTACAAATGTCACACAGAGAAATTATATATATTTCCTATTGCCTATAAAGCAGGGTGATGAGATATCATAAGTACAAAAATGTCAAGCCTTCCCCCAGGTAGAATATCTAAGAAAAATGTAGGATATGGCAAAATAAAAGCAAAAAATATTCATATTGCATTCATGTGGTTAATTTAAATACTATTATTAAATTTTAAACATTACTTATAATTTATTAACTTATTACATATTTATTAATTAACTTATTACATATACTGTGTTTACCTGAATCTAATGCACCATCGAATCTAATGTGCACCCTACACTTATAATCAAAATACCACATCTAATTAATCTAATAATCAAATCGAAGAGACTAACTTTGGCTGGAAAAGGTGAGCATTAGATTCAAGTAAACACAATAATTTATTAATTACAAGAAGGTTACGTGTTGCCTGCACATAATAAAAAGTAGGATAAAGATTTTTTTTTCCCCAGCACAAAATGCTAAAAAAGAGTATGCGTCCTGGAAACACAGGACATATGCTCGCCCTGTTATAAAGAGAAGTTATATTAATAAACTTATTAATATTAATTAACTTGCTGTAAATCTAGTGTCTTCTTTTATTGATGGTCCCTGGTTATTATTTATTTCCCCTTTATATAATGCACATCTATGGCTAGAAATTGGTGGGAGGATGGTGGCTGTATGTGCTGGTGATTTTCTAAAAGGAGTTGAAGGTGGTACAATGAAGCCAGCATTGCTTGGGTGTGTTTGTGGTCCTATTTTTGCTCCTTGGTTTGCCTCTTGCCAAACAGGTTTTTGAGGAACTGCCAAAAAGAAAAAAACCAACCAAAAGGGCAGTCTGTTCAGAGATTATCATGGGGCAAGCACAAGTGGTGCAGCACCACCTTTTGTTCATTGAAAACAGTTTTCCAGCTTTATGTTTGATTTTCTTTTTACAGCAATTTCTGGAAACTATGTGCTGCTTTCCACTTCACATTCCTCTGACCTCGGTGCTGCTTTCCATGTGGTGCACCTGGCTTTGAACCCCTGGAAACAACTGGTAAGGCATCTGAACCTGATTTCAGGCACCTTCTCTGCCAGGGATGGGGACGCTATACTGTACAGACAATAATCATTTCAGAGACTTGGTATTGCAGAGAAATTGCTCAGTGTATTCTTGGTTTTTATTTATTTTTTCCCCTTTCCTTTCTTTGATCTGTCTTCAGACTGGTTTTGTAGGTTTTGGTAGTGCTTGAAGCAGTAACTGAGAGTCAAGTGATTCTTGCAGTACTTGATTTTTCTGCCTTAGGCATTTTAACCAATCTGGACTGAGTGCATTGCTGGCAGGCAAAGACCCACACTTTCTGGGCAGGAGAACGAATGGACTATATGATCTTGAGTCCCTTCTAACTCTCAGCCCAATTTAATGTTCGTCTGCTCAGAAGTAGTCTTAATCTGGAACAGTGGAACAGATTTCCAGGGAGGTGGTGGACTCTCCCTCACTGGGGATCTTCAAGCAGATGCTCAGTGAGCACCTGTCGGAGATGCTCTAGGAGAATTTCCTGCTATAGCCAGGGGGTTGGACTAGATGACCTACTAGGTCCCTTCCATCTCTAGGATTCTATGAATTCTGTGCTGATTTTTCTTTTCATCTTTCTGTTCGTTGCAGTTCCTGTGGGAGAAGCAAATTGTGGTGTTTTGCTGCGGATGGTGGTTCGTCATTGTGGATCTCACCAGGAAGCGCATCTGGACTTGAACCAAAGAACTCTGTATAGGGAGTCATCATGCAGAACAATTATTCAACTGTGGCCTTGCTGGGTAAGGTGTAACCTGACCCCACTCTGTGTTATGGTGAAATCCTTAAAATCTGAGACTTGGAATGAATCAAGCATGGATTGAATTGCCAGAAAAACATGATCATTGCCTTTTTTTGCACAGGTCTGCCTGTGGATGAGCCAGAACTGATCTGCAAGATTGAGCCAGGGGAAGAGCCGTGGATCCCGAATGAACAGGCTGCTAAAGAGAGGCGAATCCTACCTGGAAACAATTCACGTGAGAAGCCAATTTATTCTAAAACAAAAGGGAGGTGGAATGAGGCATATCTTCTGATCAGGAAGTCCTCTTCCTCCTCCAGGGTATAGTTGTGTTTACTCACCAGGGGAAAAAATACTCACTCTGCACATGTTAGAGGGGTTTAGTCTTTATACTGCACATGTTCCTGCTTGAAAATCCTACTGGTTCCTCATAATTCACATGTGCTCAGTGCACAGCTAGTCACGTAATACAGTCATGAAATGATTCTCAAACATTTTAGCACCGGAATACAACTTTTTCTGAATGAGAATCTGTCCAGGACTGTCTGCAAGTGATATCATTAATGTGGATTTGATGTCATGGCTGTAAGTGACATCATCAAGCAAGAAGTGCAGTCATTGTGATCCCAGAGCCTGCTGCTTTCCTGAGAATGCAGCAATAATTTGGGTTATTTCTTATTTCAATAGCAAAATGAAAACAGAAAGAATTTCTTTCATTTATAACCTTAACACTACCACATAGCCATCTGCTTTCCAGCATCCCCATCTTCCCATACTTTCAATGGTGGCTGCATGACAGTCTGACCAATTCCAGTACTTTGAATTTGATGACTTTTTCTGTTGGTTAAAAAAATACCCCAATGCATTACTATTTCAGAACGGACAATCTGATCCTCACTAGGGACCTGCAAAAGGTGAGGTTAATTTTCCTGACAAAGGATAACACCCCTTTGTCAGGAAAAATAACCTTACCTTTTGCAGGTCCCTATCCATCACGTTCTCCTGTCTAATCTGTTCTCCCAAAACTGTTGCATGAAACAAAGGCACCAAATAAAAGTAGGGTCTAGGACAGCGTTTCTCAAAGTGGGGCTCAGGACCCCTTTTGGGGTCGCCTAGAGGTTTCCTGGGGGTCGCCTAAAGACCCCTGGGTCAAGGAGCCAGGTCAGGCTTGCCAGACCTCCGGCTGTAGCTGCGCACGCACTGGGGCTGACTGACCTCACAGCCCAATCCTATGCATGCCTACTCTGAAATAAATCCCATTATAGTCGGGGGGGCTTTACTCCCATGTAAATGTGGATAGGATTGTAGCCTCAGGGCCCAATCCTATGCATGCCTACTCTGAAATAAATCCCATTGTGTCCAATGTGTGCATAGAACACACATTTCATTTGTAACAATGAAAATACATTCTGCATATCGGATATTTACATTACGATTCCTAACAGTAGCAAAACTGCAGTTATAAAGTAGCAATGAAAATAATTTTATGGTTGGGGGTCCCCACAACATGAGGAACTTATAAAGGGGTCACGACTTTAGGAAGATTGAGAACCACTGGTCTAGGAAGAAAGATAATTTATTTTTATCTGCCTGTGGTCTCAATCTGATTCAACACTATGTAGGGATTGCTGTTTATTCAGTTTAGAACTTTAATTACAGTATTTTTATTTTTTCAGTTTATAATGATTATTTACAACTCCTCTGACCACACTTACCATTGCTTTTTGTGTGTTTCTGAGATTGAACTACTCTGAACTTCATCTGGGTCTTGACATCTGCAAAAATGTATACCAGCCCGTCTATCTGCTTTTGCCTCCTTGTCCTGTTTCACTTGTGGCTGAAAACAAGAGAGAAATATTTTGTAATCCTTCCCTTCCCTGACATCTGAATGCAATTCTTTATGTTCCCAATTTTTTACACCCTTTGTTTGATCAGATCATCTTTAACGTGAAAATACTTTCCATTTTGGACAGGGACCCAAATTATTTTTTTCATTTTCTTTGCAAACCACTTTGTGAAATTTTTAGTTGAAAAGCAGTATATAAACATTGTAAATAGATAGATTCCAGTTCCCCTCGAGTTCATCTAGGTGGAAGTTGAAAATTGTTCTTCCCTTTACTTCTTCACTCCCAGGCCATGAGTGATCAGTTGAATTGCTGTTTTTCCAAACCGTGTTTAACTTTTCTTCGTCTTCCCTCCTTGATTACAGCTACAGAACCTGCAGAACCGGCAATTACCCCCTACAGACAGTATCGTGGCACAACGTGGACGTACCCAGAGGTGATTGACCTTCTGGTTATCTGGAGAGAACGGGAGATCCAGCAGGAGCTTCAGAGGAGCCATAGGAACATAGAAACCTTCCAGGTTGTCGCGAGCAAGATGGCCAAGAGAGGCCACAAGCGCTCCGCATTGGAGTGCAGATCCAAAATCAAAACTCTGAAGAGGGACTACAGAATAGCAAAGGCCAACAACTCTCCTGGGAAAGGACACTTGGCTTGGCTATTTTATGATCGGCTTGATCATCTTTTGGCAAATGATGCAAACATCCCACCTCCGGTCACGCTTCCCAATTTCAGCCATCGTGGGGTGTTGCGAGCAGACTGTGTTTCCCAGTGCTCCACGGAAGAGGAAGGCATGCCAGAGGGGATCAAAGAACATAGTCAGGAGTCACTTACTTTAAGAATACAGTCATCAAGTGATGTCTCCAGTTTGGCAGAGTGTTTTCCTGTGGCACACATCAAGGAGGAAGCCCCTGATGATAAAGGTGAGCCTTGCATTCCAGTAGCATCCATTTAGCTTGACAGGAGGTTCAGTATCAGCACAGTGTCTTCTGATGCAGCAAACTCACAAGACAGTCCTGTGGATTTCTGTAGGTTATTGTGTGAATATGATAAAGCAGGCTGAAGGCTACAAACACTTTAATGTAATAAATACACTGGTCTTTTAATATGGGTTGACCAAACTTGCCTAATATAAGATCCCCATATGATAAACTTGATATATTTGAGAATGCAATATTTAAGAAGCATTTAAATTCTTAAATACACTTATAGTGCATTCCTAAGCAGGCCTATTCAGAAGTAAGTCCTATTGTATTCAGTGGGACCTACTCCCAGGAAAGTGTGTTTAGGATTGCAGCCTATAAGCTGCCTTAAGTCAGCTTTGCTGACTTTTTTGGCCTTTGCATTATGACTGAATACAGGAGTTCTTCCTGTATCTGCATATCCAATATGTTGGGATCTGTGGATCAGGGGGGTACACCCACTACTTTTACACCCATTGGGATCTGTGGATTGGGATCTGTGGATCAGGGGGGTACACCCATTATTTTTTGGTAATAACACTGGAAACACAGGTATTTCTTGCTTACCTGAATGTGCAGTCAACAAGCCTTCATGCTTGACATGCCAGACTTTAACAGGAAACAAGAATGTTAACTGCTACATTAACTGGAATGTTAACTGCTAACTGTTCTGTTAGTCTTCCTGTAGCCAGAGCAGTGGGTCTCGAGCATTTCAACCCAGAACCCCCTTCTGTTCTCATGGGGAACAACAAACTGTCCAGGACCCTCTGAAAGTGATGTCATCATCCTAGATGTGGAAGTGACATCAAACATCACTGTAATTTGGATGTAAATCCCATTGTGTTCAATCAGACTTACTCCCAGGAAAGTATGGACTGCAGCCTGAGTGGCCCATTCCAAGATGGCAACATGTAATGCTAGATTCCAAGATGGTGGCATCCAGCTTTTTGCGACCCCCCCTGAAATGAAGTCACAACCTCCCAATAGGGTCCAGACCCCCACTTTGAGAGACATTGAGCTGGAGGGATAAGCTGCACATTCAGTTAAGCAAGAATTGTTGTTGTTATGTATGTAGCACCCATGTTTCCAGAACTAGTAAAGGAAAAATAGGTAATAGTCACAGAGGCTACTATTAGCATAGGGGATCCCTGTTTCTAAGGTTTATGTATCCATGGAGGGGGCAGAACCCCTACAGATACGGGGGGGGGGCACCTGTACTACGAATAGAAGGGCTGGGTTTTTGTTCCACATAGCAGTATGTGCTGTTTAGTATATAAAAAGACACACAGAATTAATTTATCATTTGCCCTGCGTTCATATGGGTGTTCAGTGCCTTTTCATGTTTCTGATGAAATAGTTAGCAGCCCCAAATGTTAAAACCCATCTATCTTTGTGTAGCCACAGCTTCTGTAGATGAACATCCCCCATGCTTTGGGATCTAACCCATTTGTGTCTTTTCAGAGATTGCTGAAGTCAGCAGTCCAGCCCACCTGCTGCCATCTGCCTCCTGTGATAAACCAGGCAGTTCTGCCTCCACTGTAGGTAAGAACAGACCATTCCTGTGATGGGGACTTCTGGAATCCTTAGTGCAGTCTTGTAAATAGCAAATGGTTTGGTTGTCTCATCCAAAAATGGTTGTCTCATCCAAAAAAAATCTTCATCCATGGTGAAGTCAGGTGGGTGTGACAGCAGAATTAATGCATCCTTCCACAAAGGATGGCAGGTAGCCTTGCAAATATAGCTTAGATGGATAGATCTGTCTTGGATGGATAGATCTATCTTGGATGGATAGATAGTTGATCCCCTGCACACCCTCTCCAAGGGAGGCCATACACCTCCAGGTGTGAGAAGAGAGAAGGCCTCTCAAGGGTCTTCTGAACCCACCAGAGGTGGGTGTGCATCCAAGCCTTTGCCAGGCTAAGACTGATCCCAGCAATTAAAAATCACTGATTCCAGTTTTTCCACTATGCTTTATAATGCATTAAAAATGTCACTTCTTGTTTCATAGAGAAAAGTTAAATTGCACAACACAGTCCAGAGTAACTATGGGACCTCTTGCGTCGACGCAAGAAAAATGTACTCTGGATTGCTGTATGCATTTCCCATAGGTTTCACATAGGTGGTGCTGTAACTACATTGACGTAAATTTCTCTTACGTCCACTTAAGAAGTCCTGTAGTTAATCTGGATTGTGCTGTAAGTCTAATATTGATGGATGTCTATGACCTGTGTTGGGCTCAGAGGACCCCTTTTCACCCCTCTTCATGCCTTCTGAGTCCACAGCCTTTTTAGTAAATCTTACTCTTATAGGCTCAGTCTTTGTTTTTTGTAAGGTAGTGGATGGCTGCTTTTCTTGTGATTCATTATTTTGAAGACTTCCTGAGTTGTTTAATGGGTTTTAGTTTACTATTATGTAAAGGTGTGCACCTTATCCATGAGGATTGCATTCCAGAACCGCTCAGATAGCCAAAACAGTGGATATGGGTGAGTAGCCATCCCCAAAGTTTGAACCCTCTGGAGATTAGGGGAGCCCAATTCCACACCCTTCTGGAGGGCTTCTGAGCTCAGCAGAAGTTGCTGACATCCATCTAGTGGCATTTGCCAGACTCAGACTTAGAAAGCTGGACTGAGACCTGAAAGATCCAGTTTCAAATCCACCCTCAGCTGTAGAGCTTCCCAGGTGACCTCAAGGCAGTCACTTTCAGTCTCTCCTACCTCACAGGGTCGATGTGAGGACCGAAGGAGGAAAGGAACCTAAAGCCTTGGGCATTTTCGTTGGCATGGGAAAGGCAGGGTCTCAATCCTTAAATAAATAAGGATGGAGGAACCAGAAGTGATGTTTCAGTGCTTTATAAGGCATTAAGAGATCCAGGAAAGACTTGTAGAATCAGTGTGCGGATAACTGAATCTGCCAATACGGCCCCCCATTATTTTTTAAGTTATTATTCTGTATGTTATCTCTTTATTTTTGGTAAGAACTTTGGATCCTTTCAGAAAGAAGGGTGGATAAGATAAAAATACTGTAAATAAATAATTTTTTCTCTCCCGTACTACCATAGCTAACTTGGATTTTTCCTTAACTCTTCAATCTTGTTTCAGGTGTTTCAGATGGGGTAGTCACACCCTCTCCCAGTCCTTTGCCTGACCCTACAAGGTCTTATGCGGCTGAGCGGCTCGCCAATATCCGAAAGCGGAAAAAGAAAAACCGCCAAGACGTGGCCCTGGAAATCACGCAAGCAGCTGACAAGCGGGTGCAAGCAGCGACCGACAGAATCCTGACCGCCCTCAGCGAATATGCAAAGGCGGACCTGGAGGACCGCGAAAGAGACCGCATGGACACTGAGCAGATAATTGCACTCATGAATCGCCAGACAGAACTGTTGGAATCGCTGGTGCGAAAGCAGAGCGAGGCTCAGGCTCCCATCTCTCCCGCATTGACCCGGCATACCCGGTTACCACGGCTTGGACAGGCCACACAATCTGTAGATCCTTCTCGCTTGGGGGTGTCCAGGCGGCCTATTGCCCGGGCAAGGTACAGAAGATGATTCTGGAACTGTTCAACTTTGGGAGAGTTCCTAATAGGACCTTGAATATGAAGGGTGAATTTGTAATGGGTTACAGTTTCATTTTTCAGGAATTTGAAATCTTTTTACAGTAATAATTTTGTTTGCCAATTGTGTAAAAGCAAAGGAATTAATAATTGCAAAATAAAATCTAGGAATGGCTTTGCATTATGAATTGTGTAAACACTGAGGGAGGAAGCAGCATTTCTGTAATTTTGGCACAGAATGTTGCAATTTCTTCTCCCAACGTCCAGTCTTGTAAGTAAAGCTCAAGTACAGTAGGGTCATGACTCTGCATCCCAGGTAGATCCTGCAGTAATGCCACCTGCATGTTTTTCTGACAGGAAAGGCAAAAGGGATTGATGGTTAGGATTGTTGTGGGAACAGCGAGGGAAGATTACGCTAGGCACTATGTCCTGCTCACCTGCATTGCCACATAGCTCTCAGCCAAGCGCTATGCAGTGGATATGGACATTGGAAATCCCGCAAGGATGTCTTTGCTAACCGCTGGAGGTGCCACTGGGCGAACTTTTGAGAACCTTTTATTAAAAAGCTGCCTTGGGTTTCCTTTTAGGTGGGATGCAAATCTAATAAATAAGTAAATTTTTAAAAGTGGTATATACATACTTTTAACAATAGCAACAATTGGATGGCTCCAAGCAGTTGCACCTCATCATGTGATGGATTGGGAAGCAGTGTGCAGACAATTTAGAATGGGGTTATTCTACCTGCCAATGATGGAATTTACATTCCTATCCCACTTTCTCCCCCCCCCCCCCCAACACACACACACACACACACAAAATTAGAGGCTTTCTTCCACCTCTATGTTATTTTTACAACAACCTTGAGAGGTAGGTTGGGCTGAGATAGGGGCTGGTCCAGTGTCAAATAATTTTTGTGGTTGAATGGGAATTCAAACTCTACATCTGTACCGACTGGTCCTAGTCAGGCTTCCCATTCAGAGCATTTAACAGGTGCATTTTTAGTATTTACAGAAATTGCCAGTCTACACACATTTTTATTAGGCTGCCTGTTCATTGAAATATCAGTGTTAGTCCTTTGGATCTGGGTTACCTAGAAGAGTCAACTCTTCCCGCGGCTTCCCTGAGTCACTTGGGTTCTTGCCATAGTGAGTCAGCGTTCAACAGGGAGTGTTGAACTATGGCTTGAAATCCCCAGCCACTGGCAAAGCTAATGCAGTGTCATAGAAATGATCATAATCCTAATTGCTGAAGGGGAAAGGATGGTTGTCCCAGTTGTGAAGCAAATCAAACCATGAGGGTTGCGTGTAGAGGCGGACAACCTCAAAATTCCAGATGCAGGGGGAGCACCTGAATGTAGGAGTCGTATGTGCTCCCTGAAGCATCTGGTGGGCTACTGTGTGATACAGGAAGCCAGACGAGATGGCCCTGATCCAGTGGAGGCTCTTCTTATGTTTTTAAAAGGGAAAGAAGAAAAACCACCTCCAGCAAGCAAGAGGATCTGCTCTTTATTCTCCTGAAAGATGAGGTGAATGGGAAGGACAGATGGATGAAGTAAAAGAGAGGATGAGTAAAAGAGAGGATGCATCAGGTTGGGTGTAGAGGAATGCATGGACTAAGAAGAGGGTGACTAAGGCTGCAGTTCTAAAGACACCTTCCTGGGAGTAAAACCCATTGAACACAATGGGGTTTACTTTTGAGTAGACATGGTTAGGATTGTACTCTAAATGTCAAAACTGGAAAGAGGACAAGCTCCTCTCTCAAATGTAGGACAAGAAAAATGTAAGACATGACAAAATAAAATCTAAAAACAAATATTGCTTTCATGTGGTTAAACACTGTCAGTGCAATCCTAAGCATGTCTATTCAGAAGTAAGTCCCATTGTGTTCAATAGTACTTACTCCAAGGAAAGTGTAGTTAGGATTGCAGCCTATACCACTTATTAAATTCAAAACTACTGTATACCGTATTTACTCAAATATAACACTCTACTTTTTCAGCTAAATTCAGTCTCCAAAATCAGGGTGCGCATTATATTCAAAGTTAATTAGAACGGAGTAAATACCGTATTTTGATTCTGAGTATAGGGTGCGCATTATAGTCTGGTGCATTATATTCAAGGTATATAGGTATCTCCCGCTTTCTGTCAGTTTGTTTTCTGATGATCCTAGTTTCAACACCTTTCAGTTATACCCAGAAATCATTCATTCAACTAATGTGCTGCTTTTTCAACCTCTCTCTGCTGTTCTAAAGACTAAAACTGCTCTCCTCTATGTTAATTTGCATATGACATAGTGATACAGACTTTTGGCATGCGCGTGTATGTGAGAGAGAGAAAGAGAAAGAGAGCACCCATGGCTACTTTAGCTCCTGATCTCTTCCCATTCCTGAAGGAGTTAATGAAAATCCATTTGCAGAAATCTTTGTGTGGCAGCAGGAATTTGCAAGATAAAAAAAGGAATTTGCAATTTTCTAGCTTAAAATGCATCAGATGCAACATTTGTAAACTAAAAAAAGAGACAGGGTTCTGCTTTTCAACCATTTCTACTTTTCACCACATCTCCAGTCCCTAACCTATCAGATAAGTGGAGACACCTGTAACTGATTACATCTAATTAATTAATTACAAGAAGGCTACATGCTGCCTGCTCACAAGGAGGACAACAAAGATTTTTTTCCCCAGTTTACAAGGCTGAAAAAGGACATGTCACCCTGGATATATGGTCACCCTGGAAGAAAGAGTTTCCAAGGGCTAAAATACACACGACTGAAGGATAATATGTCCTGCAGGGCCCCATTAGTGCCAGAGGTGTCTGATTCATCTTTGTAAGGCCTCATTTGAACAACTGGTTTTGAAGAAAAGGGACAGTTAGGAGTCTTTGCAGGGCTGGTCTACCCTGCTGGGACAGTTGGGGAAAGATCTTGTCACTGGCAGAGTTGAGAATAAGGGAATGAGCTGCTTAGAACTAACTGATCCTGCCTATCAGAGATTATTAATTTTTTTAAAAAAAAATTATTATTTTTTAATAATAGCAGTCTTTGTACTTTTGGATTGCTTGGTGGTTCCTAGGAATTGCACTAGCTGTCAAGATCTCAAGACGTTATTTTCATGGCACACTACAAGGAATCCAGTTTCTAGAGCAGGGTGACCATAGGCCCTAATCAAAAAAAAGGACAAGGCCCCCAAAATGTAGGACATCCAAGACCAATGTAGGACATGTTAAAAGCTAAAACACTCATAGAGCGTAATCCTAACCACGTCCACTCAAAAGTAAGCTCCACTGTGTTCAATGGGTCTCCCAGTAAAGTGTCTTAGGATTGCAGCCATACTTATTGTTTTTATATGGTTAATTTAAATAATGTACTATATTAATTATTATTAAAATTAAAAACTATTATATCATTAATTACAAGAAGGCTACATGCTGCCTCCTTACAAGGAAAAGGATGACAATGAATATTTTTCAGGACACAGAGGCTAAACAAGCCTCTGGAAAAAGGGGACATATGGTCAGCCTGGAAAAAGGGGACATATGGTCAGCCTATTCTAGAGGGTCCTGGGACTGAAACACATTCAGAGCATCTGCTGTACTCCTGTGACCTCTGATGTGAAAAGAATACAGATTCCTTCTCATCCCACACCCACAGCCACTGAGCCAGAGTGATCATATGTCCTCTTTTACCAGGACATGTCCTCTTTTTTAGCCTGAAAAACTCTTCATTTTCTTTGTGAGCAGGCAGGGTTTATTAAGCCTTCTAGTAAAATATAAAATATATATAGGAAATTATAGTTTTAAATTTATTAATAAATAAAATAGTGCTGAAACTGATCATATGAAAACAATATATAGAAAGAAGTGCTTTTATTTTGTCATGTCCGACATTTTTCTGGGTTGTACTACATTTTGGGGAGCTTGTCCTCTTTTTTTGGCCACCCTGCCTGTGATTGACTTTTCCTATATAATAAATCAGAACATCCCATACATTTAGCAATCCTGAGTTTGCTAAACCAGGATAGGATAGGATAAACCAGGATATCATGCATATCCACTATAGCTTCTAATCTATGATGGACTTTTCCTCCAGAAATCTGTCCAGTCTCCTTTTAATGGCATCTAGGCAAATTGCCATCACTTCATCCTGTGGGTGGCAAGGAGTTCCACAGACTAATTATATGCTATTTATTTGTTTAGTGTATGGCAAACACATGGACTTATAGTAAATCATTGCTGTATATTTTGAGAGCCAGGAATTCCACATTGATGCCTGGCTGCCAACTATCGCCAATTCTTCAATGTAGTCTGATTGCCAATTGTTGCTAGTTGTTTAGTTCACACTTTTGTGCTATCCTGTGTGCATCATGACAAGGCAAACTAGCATCACACCATAGCAAAAAGCATTGCAAGTGTGGGTGCATATGAGGAAATAAAACTGAGAGCACAATCCTAACCGTGTCTACTCAAAAGTAAGCCTCATTGTGTTCAGTAGGTCTTACTCCCAGGAAAGTGTCTTTAGGATTGCAGCCTGTCATTTTAAAGAGTGTCATTATAAAAATTAGGCCCAGACGCTAAGAAATTTGGGAATGACCGCTTGAAAATAAGTGTGCAGCCGTGAAATTCAACATGACTGTCTTTAAGACCCTGTGGGAAGTGGCACATAGAAGATTTCCGGGCTGTGCATCATTGGCAGGAAGGGAAGGCGTGGAATGGTTGCAGAAGGGCTATGTTGCAGGGCTGCCTCTGGGTCCAGGTCCTGCCATGCATTGCCTGCAAAACCTGCAACCCTTGTCCTGACTGCAGAAATATGGGGTTTCCTTTCTTGATGCAAGATTTCCTCTCTGGTTTCATTCCTAGGCTTTGGAAAGGGTGCAGGGATCTGGGCCAGCCAGCTTCACTCCCAGAGAGAGCAGACCAGGAAATGTAAAACAAAATGCAATGGAAGTATGAAGGTGATGTCCATTGAATAGCATGCGATCAAGGTAGATGTGGGCTCCTGGGGGAAAGTGGGAAGATTGCACCTAGCATGTGGAACTCCTTGCCACGGGATGCGGCAATGGCATCTAGCCTAGACGCCTTTTAAAGGGAGACAGATTTCTGGAGGAAAAATCCATCACAGGTAGGGTTGCCATAGGCCCCCAAAACAGGGACAATCCCAATTTGGGGGGGGGGGGATTGTGTTCACATACTGGCAAACAGATCAGAAGGTCTTGTCCCAATTTTGTGGAAGAGAATTATGGCAACCCTAGTCACAGGTTGCAAGCTACAATGTGCATGAGCGACCTCCTGATTTTAGAAGTAGTAGACATCAGATTGCCAAATGCAAGGGAAGGTATCAAGATGCAGGTCTCTGGTTGTCTTGTGTGGTCCCCTGAAACATCAGATGTGATGAGCCACAGAGAGATACAGGAAGCTACACTAGGTGGGCCCTGGGTCTGATCCAGAGTTTTGTTAAGATTGGAAGAAAGGAATACTAGAGACAGAGATGGCACTGCTGGAAACCAGTTTGTAGTTCGTGCTTTTTATGTTTTATGCCATTGGTTTTCAACCTTATTTGTGCCACAATTGAACCATGTAAGTAATGAGACTTGGGATCAACTGCTGATCATGTTCCCCCCTGCAGGACCTCATCCACTCACCCCTTGCCCCCACCTGCCCTTGTTCCCAAAATATTTGTGTCTTCACAACAACCCTGTGAGGTAGCAGCCTGGCTTTAGGAGCAATGAGACAAAACATGAGAAAAGTCTGTGCATGATTATATCAAGGCAGTATCATTATTGGATTGGATCCAAACCTTCCCTTGCACATGTCCTGAAAGGTTACTGCAATCTCACCCCATATGAGGCTTCATTATTACATTGGGGTCTCAACTCACAGATTGAAGAAGAGTTTTAAGGAAAGCATTGAACTGGCTCCTTCTAGCCTTTCCTTGGCTGCCCCAACTGATAGTGGATCCCCTAAACTAGCAGAGCTTTCCTAGTTGCCTGTGGCTGAATATGATCTAAGATTGGAAGGGGAATTAACTGCAATCCTAAGCATGTCTACTCAGAAGTAAGTCCCATCGAGTGCAATAGTACTTACTCCCAGGAAAGTGTGGTTGCAACCTAAATCATCTTGCTCTGAGTTGTACTGCAATCCTAAAGACACTTTCCATTGAACACAGTGGGGGTTACTTTTGAGTAGATGTGGTTAGGATCGTGCTCTTAAGACTAGTAGGCACTGTTTGGGTTTCACCTTCTCAAAGAGCAATAGAAAAGATAGAGAAATAGACAGACTAATTAAGGTGTGTTTAGAATAACCAGAAGACATGATCTGCTCAGATTTTGAATTTTTTATTTTATTTTAAAAGGGAAGAAAAAAAAGTAAATTTAAGATCCTCCAGAGACTAAACCTGAACCACAATCAATTTTCAAATCATGGCACACTCTTCGATGCTATAGGCTGCAGTCCGAAAAACACTTTCCCGGGGCTTATTTTTGAGTAGACATGGTTAGATTGTGTTCATAATCTTGCAGCAAGAGTTCTGCATCATCCTAACAGGTTCTGAAAAACTTAGATCATGTGCTGACGGCATTTCTTCTGATTTCTGTTCCCTGCTCAGGATTTTCCCATCTCAAACCTAAGCTGGTAGCCAAGATGGAGAGAGAGGAAGAAACACAGAGTCTGGACCCCCAGGATCCTGAAGAAGGGGAGATTCCAAAAGGTGTTGTTTCAGGTAAAGTCATAATGAGAAAAATATTAGTGCAATCCTATTTGTGTCTACTTAGAAGTAAGTTTCATTGAGTTCATTGGGGCTTACCTTCCAGGAAAGTGCTCTTAGGATTTCAGCCTATATGTAAGTGCTAATGCTGGGTGGTATATTAACTATTAGCGAAAAGCGAACCCGCGTTACGGGGGTAACATTTTCCCATAAGCCATCCCCCCACAGCACATCATCCCCCCGTGTGCAACATCCCCCCGTGTGCAACATCCCCCCATGCGCATCATCCCCCCATGCACATCATCCCCCCATGCACATCATCCCCCATGCGCAACTTCTCCCATGCCCAACTTCTCCCATGTGCAACTTCCCCCAATGCGCAACTTCCCTCCATGCGCATCAAACCCCATGCGCAGCATCCCCCAGGCGCATCAGTCCCCAGGTGCAACTTCCCCCATGTGCATCATGCCCCCATGTGCCTGAACTCCTCATATGCAGCATTACCCATCTTCATCAGTCCCCCATGCGCAACTTCCCCCATGCGCAACTTCCCCCATGCGCAACTTCCCCCATGCGCAACTTCCCCATGTGCAACTTCCCCCATGTGCATCATCCCCCACGTGCATCATCCCCCACTGCGCAACTTCCCCCAACTTTCCCCTAATGCGCAACTTTCCCCTAATGCGCAACTTTCCCCTAATGCGCAACTTTCCCCCATGCGCAACTTTCCCCCATGCGCAACTTTCCCCCATGCGCAACTTTCCCCCATGCGCAACTTCCCCCCATGCACAGCATCCTCAGCAGTGCAACCTCTTCCTCCGAACAACATCCCTCCAGTGCACCAGGCACCGAGCACCAAATTGGCTGGATGTTATTCAGTCTCCCATGTTAAGTATAGGAGAGAAACACGTTGCCCCCTTTTCAGTCCATGAAGGGTTAATTTCTCCAGATGGTTCTTGGTGGGTGTTCAGGTGACAGAAGGAACTCCCAGAATTCCATGCTTCAGGCCCAGCAGTTGGGGCGGAATGTTGATGAGTCAGCAATTCTCCATTGCAAAGTATAGGGAGGAAAACGCGTTGCACCCCTTTTCACCCCCTTCTGGTTGGAATTTCCAAAAACCAGTTCTTAGTGCACCCCTCCGTCACGGAAGGAACACCCACCCCAAATTTCATGCTTCTAAGCCCAGCGGTTTTGGCAGGGCGGTGATGAGTCAATCAGTAAGTCAGTGAGTCAGTCAGTCAGTGAGTCAGTGACGTTTCTCTTTTATATATATAGATAAGGGTAATTTCTTGATTTTCTGTGATGGGATGGTATTGGCTCCCAGTCCCAGCACTAGGTCTTCTTCTGTGTGGTTCACCTAAGAGGCTGTTCTTTAGGTCCATCTAAACTGCATTCTTCACTGACTCATGTTAACATGTCTATGTTGTTGGACAGAAACTTTTTTCCATCTGTTCCCGGAAACATCAGGGATTGAACCTGGAACCTCCACATCTGAGCATGTGCTCTGTCACTAAACCATTTCCAGAACATCACAGGATGCTGCAGAGTGTGTTTGGCCTTCCCAAGTCAGGGTTGTATTGATTTAAATCAGGGGTGATTTAAATCAGACTTTCCCAGCTGTCCAAATGTTCAACTTTAGTGCTCCTGCTTCTTTAAAAATTATATAGAAAAGGGAATTCCAGCAGCTGCAGCTTGTGATCCGTGAGATGAGAAGCTGCACCTGCTGAAATTCCTTCCTTTATACAATTTATACAGGACCAGGAACCCTGAAGTTGAAAGCTTGGACTCCCCTGATTTAAATTTCCACAATCACCAAGCACAAATGTGGAAAAATGGGTATCTCAAACAGAAATTGGTATCTTCCCTTCCAAGAATATTATAGTTGTGCAAATAATTTTAAGAAGACAGTCTGGCAAAATTGTAGAAGTTAAAGGTGGCCTGAGAATGATGTGCAACTATGTCACACCATGTCATAAGGAATGAATATCCTGCATAATTCTTTATTCTATCTCCAAAAAAATCTATGTAATTTATTCAAACTAGCGATGTGATCTTTATAAAAAGTCATGTATGAGCTGAAATTCACAGAAGCAGAGGACGTTTCTAAAAATGTTCTTTCTTCCTTTTTTCCTTCTTCAGAAAAGAGTTTGGCCAACGACAAAGTGGTTTCTGCCGCCATTACTGTGGCTATGGCAGCCGTGGGCGCCATTAAGACCGTCATAGGGATCCAGTCCCGTATCTTCACCAGACTGGCCACGCGCCGGAGATTCCTAAGGCGAGAGTGCAGCGATTTGGATGAATTAGAACAGATGGTGGAGAATGCGGCCGCTGTGCGGCTGCGGGCAATTGTGGAATCGAGCATAGATTCCTTGAAAGCCATGATGTGCTCCTGCCTGTTCCAGTCTCCTGCCGTTCTTGCTGGACTGATAGATGAACTTTACATCATGGAACGAGCTTTCTGGGTGCAACCGGGTCGCTCGGAGTGGTGGGAGAAGGTTGTGCTTCCCCATTGGGATGATCCACTTTGGCTAGAGAATTTCAGAATGAGCCGACAGACTTTCATGGAGCTTTGTCATATGCTGAGACCTGTCTTAGAGCGGCAGACCACCAACATGCGAGCACCAATTACCGTCGAGAAGCAGCTAGCCATTGCGATCTGGAAGCTGGCCACCCCCGATAGCTACCGGTCAGTTGCCGAGTGTTTTGGTGTTGGGCGTTCTACAGTCTCAAGGATAGTCATGGAAGTTTGCCAGGCTCTATATGATGTATATCACCATGTGGTCCACTTGACAAACACCCAAGAGGTGATCAAAGGATTTGCAGCCAAAGGCTTTCCACACTGCATAGGGGCCATTGATGCCACACACATCCCAATCATTGCACCTGCGCACAGAGCAACAGAATACATTAACAGCAAAGGCTATTACTCGATGGTCCTGCAAGCACTGGTGGACGACAAAGGCAGGTTCACGGATGTCTACGCTGGGCGGTCTGGGAAAGTGCATGATGTGCGGATATTCCGAAGCTCTCCGATATTCCGCGCCATGAATCAAGGCACATTTGGTCCCAACACAACCATGAACATGGAGGGCGAGCGGGTGAAACCTGTGATCCTCGGGGACACTGCTTATCCTCTTTTGCCTTGGTTAATGACTCCATACAGTGGCCACTTGGACACACGCAAGCAGCTATTCAACCATACGCTCGACCATTGCCGAAGTGTGGTAGAATACGCCTTTGATCGCCTTCGGGGCCGCTGGCGTTGCCTGCTCTCCCGCCTGGACGTCAGGGAGCGCTATGCCCCCAGGGTCATTGTGGCTTGCTGCATTTTGCACAACATCTGTGAGACCAAAGGAGAGCCCCTCCAGGAAGGGTGGGAAGAAGTGGTGAGGTCTGTGTCGCGGTCTTACCAGCAGCCAGAGCGACAGCCTGTATATGTGTCGAATCCACGTGCCCGGATGATCAGGGATCTTTTTAGTGTGCATATGGAAAAGAGAGAGCAGGGGAACCACAGCTGAATTGGATGTTTTCCCCAACTGATATTCTATTTGTAGGCTTTCTGTAATAAACTGTTGATCTTCAGCGTTCAGTTGTCTTTCATTGCATGTGATGTTCCTCACTTCCCCCAAATGCACCCATTTAAAAACAGAGAAGCTACTGGCAGCTTATTTTTATTTAGCATACAGCATATAATATAAAGACTTATGGTAAATCAGATGAAAATGTCCAGTCCACCATCCATTCAGGGACAGGGATGTCTACATTAAAAAAAATCAGAGACTGTGCCACCATAAGGTCTCAATTTACAGACACAATGTGATGAATAGTTTATCAAGGATACCACATTCACACTGTAATAGATACTAGATCTCATTTGAACAGTGAGTCCTGGCGGACACCATGCTGGGTATGGACCCTGTTCAGAGTTGACCAGTGTTGGTGAGGTAGGTCAAGACCTGGCTTTCATGTAGGGTCCTCTATGTATCTGCCTGTATCTGCTCATTCAGCACCCATTCAGCATTCCATTGGATCTTGATGTCAAAGTTGTTAGATGGCTGTTGTGTGAGTGCCAGAGAGGACTTCCTAGATTTTTGCCTGAGGATGATCAGCATGCCCAGGTAGAAGTGGGCAGTAAATTGCTTTTGGCGTTTGGAAGGAATGGACCTCTACGGTGTATTTTATGAAAATGTACCCTGAGTAAAACTCTGGCTTTCATGACACAAACCTGATCACTACTATCATTTTTGTAACTTAGTCTGTCCTTGTTGAGAGGAACATATGCTCATGATAGCTTTACAAGAGGCAGGAACACTATGGGTGCCACATTTTCCCCACCTGTGGGATTTCTGCCTGACAGGCTGCACAGAGCATCTCTTGAGCCAGTCTAAAGGAGTGAACCGTTTCAGAAACAAACTTGTAGTTTCTTCTGCTGTCATTTACATATTAAGTTGGCATGTTCTCAGTGATGGGATTCAAAGAAATTAACAACCGGTTCTATGCCCATCTGGCAGCCACTTTTAAATGGCTGTTTTTAAACTTTATATGTCCTATCTCTCGTTAACAACCAGTTCTATAGAGTAGGTGCGAACCTGCTGGAGCCCACCACTGGTTCTCACCCAGATCCAGATACATTGAGCAATGTGTCTTTCCCCAGGTACATTTCCATCTGCTTTGGTGCTTCTCCTTCCTCCATCTTCAATCAAGAACTGCCAACTGGCCAGATCATGTCTGCTCTTGCCAGGGTGATCAGATATCATAATCGCCAAAAATGACAAACCCTCCCAAAATGTAGGACATGACAAAATAACAGCTAAAAATATTCATATATATTGCTTCAATGTGGTTCATTTAAACACTATATTGCTTATTATTAAATTTAAAACGATAGCATATAGTTTATTAATTACATGAAGACTACATGCTGCCCGCTCACAATGAAAAGGAGGACAATTTGGATTTTTTTTTCCAAGATACAAAGCCAAATGTGGACAAATTCTGGAAAAAGGAGGACATGTCTTCACCCTGGCTCCTGCTCTTCTTACAGAAGCCTTCCATGAAGAAATCGGCAAGTAATGCTTTTCATAGTGTTGTATAACTTGAAAAGGGGTCACCTAACACATCAAACTAAGGTAGTTTCACCTGATTCACAAATAAGATCATAAGAACAGCCTTGCTAAATCAGGCCCATTCAGTGCGTCTTCCTGATCTCACAGTGGCCCACCAGATGCTTCACGGAGAACTGCCTCTGGTCATAAGATCAAAGGCTAGACAAATATTTGATTGATTTTGATGAAATCTCATGGGTAGCAACACCACAAGAAACCTGCATCCTGGTCCCCTCCCTTGTATCTGGTATTCTGAGATAGCCTACTAAAATCCAGATGTTGCACATACTGTACATATATGTCTTGTATCCTGTGGTGGACTTTTCTTCTGCAACTCTATCCAATTCCCCTCTAAGCCAGACATCATCACCACATATTGAGGCAAGGAGTTCCACAGACTAATCACACACTGGATCAAGAAATATTTTCTTTTTTCTGTCCTAACTTTCCTAACATTCAAGTTTAGCATATGTTCTGCTGTTGTGTGAGGGGGCAAAAACTAAATGTAGGAAGTTAGTCATAGAATCTTAGAATTGGAAGGGACTTACATTGGTCATCTAGTCAACCCCCTGCCTGTAGAAGGAAATCTGCCCAGAGAATCTCCAATAGGTGCTTAATGAGCCTCTGCTTGAAGATCCCCGGTGAGGGAGAGTCCACCACCTCCCTTGGGAATCTGTTCCACTGCCGAACAGCCCTCACTGTCAGGAATGTTTTCCGGATATTCAAGCGAAATCTCTTTTCTTGCAGTTTGTACTCATTGGCTTTAGTTCTACTTTCAGAGGCAGCAATGAACAAATGAGCCCCTTCCTCCATACGACAGCCCTTCTGGTATCTGAAGAGGGCAATCATGTCTCCCCTCAGCCTCCTCTTCTCCAGGCTGAACATCCCAAGTTCCCCCAACCTTTCCTCGTAGGGCTTCCCTTCCATCCCACTGATCATTCTTGTCGCTCTCCTCTGGACTTGCTCCGGTTTGGCTGCATCTTTCTTCAAGTGAGGTGCCCAGAACTGAACTCAGTACTCCAGGTGAGGGAAGCTTCCTGCCATTTTCTCAGGTTTAAAAAAACAAAAAGCACAAATGACATTTCTGCACAAGAGCAGGGCCAGATGCCAGAGTTTAAGGAGATCCAGGAGCTTTAAAAACATACACAGATATGGAGCAGGTTAAAGTGTCCCCAATATCTTCATTTGAAGAATTTTAAGAATGATCAGTTCAAGATTATCAAGCCATCACAGGCTGCAATCCTAAAGATACTTTCCTGGGAGTAAGACCCATTGAACACCATGGGGCTTACTTTTGAGTAGGCATGGTTAGGCTTGAGAAGACATGGTTAGGATTGTGCTCTTTGATTGTGCCTGGTGGGCCCAGGGACCAGTCTTCAGGAATCATTGGCAACACCGTGATTAATGCAGCCCTATTATACATTGCTGGCAACACACCTAATGGGTGCCTCTCCTTAAAGCTGACAGCACCCAACAAAACTGATCTGTTTTATTCACATCCCTCTTAGGACCTTCCTTCCCACCCTTGGCCAATCTGCAGACTGAAATTGAAATCAAGGAATTGCTCATGTCAATTAAACCTGAGTGGGGGAAAATACAGGCAGCAACCTAATAAAATGGGCAATTCCCATTTCTTTCTGCAATTGATTTTGATCAAGTAATTGATGAATCAAAACTTGGGTGGGGCACGTGGAGCAAATTGGTTGGAGTTCATTGGCTGAGCTGAGCATTTCCCCCCTCCTTCTGTCCCTTTTAAACTGGTTTCGTCACTTGAAGAAGGAAAGCTATAAAGAGTTTTCTTGGATGATATTTTTGTGTGAGGTTCCCATGGATGTTGTGAAGGCTGCAAAGTTTGTCCAAGATGAGGCTGAATGTCCAATCTGCTTGCAATTTTTTAAGGAACCTGTGATCCTAGAGTGTGGCCACAATTTCTGTAAGGCTTGCATCACCCAGTGTTGGGCAGGAGCTCAAAGCCAGGTATCCTGTCCTCAGTGTAGGCAGAGTTTTGCTACTGCCCAGCTTAGACCCAACAAAAAACTAGGCAACATCCTGGAGCTGATCAAACAGTTCCGGTTACGAGATGTTGAGTTGGTAAAAGCTGGGAGCTTATGTGAGTTGCATGATCAGCCTGTGGTCCTCTTCTGCAAGACTGATCAAGTTCACATGTGCTCAGTGTGCTTTGACTCCAAGATTCACAGAGATCATCTTGTTGCTCCTCTGGAAGAGGCTGCCCTAGAATACAAGGTAGGTATCCAGACTGTGCAACTCCTGTTTCAGTATTCCACTTTCTTCCAATTATCTAACTAGAATTGAGGGATGGAAAATTCTTATTTGCGCCTGAAGAGGACAGCCAACTGACCAGAAAAAAGCGTGGACTTTAACAGCAGCTCAGTGTGCTAGAATTGTTATGTATAGTTTTCCAGGGCATTGGTAATGTTTACCAGTATTTAATATTACCAGTAGGTAATACAGTATTTATTATTAAATAATAAAGATAGTTTTCCAGGACTGGTTGCAAAGGGGGAATATATGCAGAGGTTTGCAAGACTCCATTTTCAATGGAACCATATAACCTTCCTTCCCCCATAAATCTTTAGTGCCTGATGCTGCAAATTTGAATGAAGGCTTCTTTGGCCTTTAAATATACAGAATTTTCCATTTATATTTAAAATGGTATTCAGATGTTTGGGAGAAATTGTACTTCATATCGTGTAATCTTGACAAAAAGGTTTACCTACTAGTACTCCTAAACTAACTATTCCGAATTACTACTGCTTTTGCTCCAAAGGCAGTCAGGGGGATAGATAGGGCTTTAGTCTTTCTCCAAAGGTCTTTGTGTGAACTTCATGGAAAGGCTTCACTGACTACCAAGCAGGTGTAAAATTTTGTTCTTTAAAAGTGTCTTCCGGGATGTTAAACAGGCTGTAGAGAGAATAAGAACCATCACTGTCTCTGTGATTCAGGAGCCAAGGTTGTTGTCTTCAGGCAGGGTGTTGTTGTTCTTGAACCACTGGACAGAAATGTCTTCAGGACATTGATGTTGATCATGCACACCACCAGTGGTGGGCTCCAGCAGGTTCGCACCTACTCTATAGAACCGGTTGTTAACAAGAGATAGGACATATAAAGTTTAAAAATAGCCATTTAAAAGATGGGCAGAGAACCGGTTGTTAATTTCTTTGAAGCCCATCACTGCACACCATGGTCATATGTGGTTCACTGTGATCTCCCCATGATGAGGTGTATCAAGCACAGGAGCAGATGGCAGGCACTGGTCAGTTGGCAGCCCAAGAACTGTAGCGGAGGGTATGGATACCTGTAGGTTAGTGACAATCTTTTCTGCATGTTTACTCAGATGTAACCCCCATTGACTTCAGTGGGGCTTACTCCCAGGAAAGTGCAGGTTGGATTGTCTGAGTTAAGTGGGGATTACCCCCAGGAAGCACAGCTTGGATTGCTTTTCCCTTGTTAAACTTGCTTTTTAGCACTGGGTGTAATTGAAAATCTGGGAATGGCAGCATCCCATTGACTTGTATGTCCTCCTGGTCAACAGAAATTTTCTCTGTCTCAGAATGAAATCCAGGCATTCATTGACGTGAGAAAGAAAAAGAGAAGGAAGATCCTGCAATGTTTCTCTGAACTGGGAGGACAAAAGCAAACTCTCATGGTATGCTTTTTCAGTAAATTAACATGTGGGTGGGTAGCATTTCCAGTGGGTGCAGCTGTTGAGGGTTGGTTTCATTTAAGGGCATCTGTTTCCAGCTGTTCTATCCTCTGAATGTGGAGGGAAGAACTGAAGGCAGAGCTCTTCCACACAAAGGTGTGCACCATCTACCATTGCTGACCTTTCCTATATGTGCAATGACCTTTTCTACAGGTACAATTTATGTACAGTGGTACCTCGCATAACAAGTGCCCCTCATAAAGAGTGATTCACATAACAAGCACAAATTCTCATTGGGAGTGTGCTCTTAACAAGCCTGCTTCACTTAATAAGCCCCAGGCAACTGCCCCCAAGTTGCTCCACACGGAACCTCCAGCAGCAGTCCAGGTAAGCCCCCTTCCTCCATGCAGCCTCCTAAGCATGTCTACTCAGAAGTAAGCCCCATTGTGTTAAATGGGTCCTATTCCCTGGAAAGTGTCTTTAGGATTGCAGCCTAAATAGGCTTCATAGGATCATGCACATTGAATGCATGTTTTGAATTCAGTTCCAGTGTTTTGTCATTTTTACATCCAGTTAATATTTTTATATGAATATTTTTTGGGTTGTGGAACCAATTGTCTGAGTTTTCATTATTTCCTATGGGAAAATCTGCTTCACATGAAGAGCATTTCACATAACAAACATGCCCCAGAACGAATTAAACTTGTTATGTGAGGCACCACTGTGCTCTATCTGGTCCTAATTTAGATTGACATCTAGGAATGTGATGCTATCTCATGTGAGTAGTTGAAAGGTGGCAGCATTCAGGGCCATGATGTGTGGGGAAAGCCGTTGGTGCTCTTTTTTTCACTACTTGATGCTGGATTTTGGTGGACAAAGCCCTGCGTTGTACCTTTTCATGGTCCTGGATCCAGAAGTGAATCTTGATGGTTTAGAGGTTGGAGAGTTTGACCTGGAAGCTCCAGGTTCAATTCCATGCTCATCAATGAAGCATCCTGGGTGACTTTGGGCCAATCCCTATTTCTTAGCGTAGGATAATCTGTTCAGGACACACACACACACCCCCCCGAAGTGAAGTGATGGCTGGAAGTGACATCACTGAGGTGTCGGAGCTCCTCTATGTCTACTCAGAAGCAAGTCCTATTGTGTTCAACGAGACTCCCCAGAAAGGTGCCTGATGGCTCCATTCCAAGATGGTGGTGCCCAGTGCCAATTTCCAAGATGGCGTCACCCAGTTTTATCATGACCCTCCCTGAAATGATTTTTTTTGGATTCCCCAAAGGGCTCTTGACCCTCATTTTAAGAATTCTGTTTTGTGCAGCCTCATTTTATCTTTCTCAGCAACTTATGCATGATGGAAGCAAGAAGATGGCAGAGGAGTGCAAGCAGCTTTGGCACCTTGCGAGAGAGGTGCAGGATAATGTGATGGACCTTGCTGGACAGATGAAGACTGACCTGGATGTTCAACTTGCCAAGCTCTGCGAAGAAGCTTGCCGTGCAGAAAATCTCATCGCTGAGATGGGAAAAAAATGTGGACAACCAGCTTGCGAACTTTTACAGGTGAGGTGGTTCAAAAGTGCTCAGGGAGCCAGGTCTTGAGTTGTCGCATGCTTCCTCCTGGATAGTGATCCATATTCACAAGATGAAATAGGGAAGGGGGCTAGCCCTCCCTGGGCCCTAGACTTAGTTTTTTAACAGTATGTATAAAGCAATATATTAGAACTTGTTCTACCGGATTAGCACGCCTTCCTTGTCTAGAACGTAAGCGCATTAAAAAATAGTTTAATTTATATTGACTTAAAAATAGTTTAATTTATGTTAACTTAAGTAAAATGTTAAACTGTTTGAGACCAGTGGAAATATCACAGAAAAATACGAAACCTTGTGAGATCACTGGTTCTCCATAGTCTGAAGAAGAGCTGGGCTGAACTTGAAAGCTTGCTCACTTCTACCTGTAGGTTATAATAACATTGTTGTTCTACTACCGCTTTTATTTGTTCCTTAAAAGACCAGCACAGCTATTGGTCGTTAATACTATACTAATGTTAATTGTTTCATATGATATACCTGGCATGGCTCCAATAAATGGAATAATAATTTGACAGTAAAATTCCATCTGGATCTATATAGCTCCTGAAACTACCTCCTTTCCTTCATCTTTCTTTGTAGGACATCAAACAAACCATGAGCAGGTATGTACTTTTTCCCCTTGTGCAATAAGATGGGATGGACAGTGTGGATTCGGAGATGGTCTTTTCCTTTCACACAACACCAGAACTAGGGGACATCCACTAAAATTGAATGTTGGGAGGGTTAGGATGGACAAGAGAAAATATTTATTTACCCAGCTGTGGTCTGTGGAACTCCCTGCCACAAGATGTGGTGATGGCATCCAGCCTCAATCCCTTTAAGAAGGGTGGGCCACTGGAAGCTGGACTAGATGGGGGTTTGGCCTGATCCAGTGGAGGCTCTTATGTTCTTATGGTGGAGGGGAAATACCAACGTTTTTTGTGTATTTGACCATATACCAGTATATTAAGATGCAGGCTGCATGCAGATTAAGTCGAAAGCAAAAATTGTAGTCAAGATTGTAGTTGCATGGTGGGCTAACCATCTTCTGGCTAAACTTGGAACTTGGAGAAAAGGGACTTCATGCAGGTGAAGCTTGGAATATGTAATAATTAATGTAGTGCTTCTTATTAGCATTCACATCACTTGCCAGACATATCACTCACTGCAACAGTGACTTGAGGGAGACATCAGTTAGATTGCCAGCTCCTTCGTTGGTGGTTGAAACCAGCTTCGTCAAAGTCATCTGGCTAAAATGAAACTTGGAAATGAGGATTTTTGGTTTGCGCTCAGGTGCTATTAAACTACACTGATGTGTGCTGCTGCTTATTTCAAGAAAAGATATTCAGAATTAATGCATATAAATCTTTGTCCATTATGTCAGTATATGGAACTGTGCCACAACTCTGCAGCTAGCCATTCATTCATGAGTAATCATGAATATGAGTGGGATGCAGTCACAGGTTAGAAGCCATGATGGATCTGTGCAACCTCAGTTTAACTGTAGACAACTTGCATGTCAGATGCAGGGAGGGCACCTGGAAGCAGATGTCTTGAGTGCTCCCTGTGGCATTCAACGGACTTCTGTGAGATATAGAAATCTAAAGTAGATGGGCCTTGGGCCTGATCTAGCAGGGCTCTTACGTTCTTATTAACCAAGCTGGTTTCTTTGTCTTCTGCTCTTTTTTCCTGTTCTTTGCTGGCTGATAATATTTTTTTCCCTCTCTAGATTCAAAGCTGAATCACTTAAAGCTCCAGAGTCTTTTACTACAGAGGTGAAGCAAAAGCTGTGGGATCTCTCTTTAAGAAGCTTGCTTCTGCAAGAGACCTTGAGAAAATGCACAGGTATAAGATCACCAAAGAGAATCATGGGGCGTTTAAAAAATTGACAGCTTAATCCTAACTCTGGTTAGCTGGCACAAGTCTTCCAGTAGTTTGGGGGAGTCACAAAACTGTCTTAAGGCATTTCAGCGGGAGGGGGGAAGGTTAGGCTTGTGTAAAGAAATGTCTTGTTCTACTTGTGCCACCCCAGAGAGATGGGTGAGTTGTGCTGTACCAAATGGTTAGGATTGTGCCCTGATACTTTTTGTGTGTCATTCCATGGCATCATCCATGTTAATGTTTTCTACTTGCCTGGACTAGAGGCCACTACATCAAATCAAGTGGGAGGCCTATTATAGTGTGTGTGTGTGTGTGTGTGTGTGTACACATATATACACACACACATATATAAATATATTTATATTATATATATATACATAATGTGTGTGTATACATATATATAAAAAGGTCAAGAAGTGCTTTTTAGGATGGGCAAGATAAGGAGCTGGGCAGTGCCACAAACATAGAGGGCTTTTATTTCTGACTTTGCAGTGTGTGCTGCTACTTGTAGTCACAGGGAAGGTCTTGAGTTCCTTCTGGAGAACTTGTGTGGCATGTGTTATGATTAGGGTGTGAAGAACATCACTGAGTGACTTGAAACAAGGCATTTTGACAGTTTTAGGATGCTTGTACAGATTGAATAGGCTGTTTTCCTGTTTAACCATCAGTGAGAGAGAATGATGAACAGTGCAATTTTTTAATATAAGGAAAATCAGCTCATCTACAATCTGGTTCTGCTTTTTTCCTCCAGAGACCCTGCTACTGAAACCAGAGATGGAAAGAGGTAAGGAATAGATCTATCTATGAAGCTGAAAAAGGGGGAATTATGAATCTACTAGAAAATAATAATAATAATAACTAGGCATTTATATACAGCTTTTCTGTCACTTTTGGATTGTTCCTCAGACTTTATTCAAAGCGGTTTACATAGGCAGGCGAATCTAAACCCCTGAAGGGATTTTTACAAACAGATTGGTTCTATCTTTCAAGAACTGGCTACATTCAAGGTATTACATTCACAGTCTGGTTAACAATACTGGCCCCCAATGTTTGAGATGCTGGCTGACAAACTCCTCCTTCAGCTCTCACACGAAGGGCAGCTGGAAGATGCAACCTGGTTCTCTAATTAAATGGATGAAGGCTGCAGGTTTGCTTCTTCTGGGTAGAAAAAACTAAAGGGATTAAGCCGGCAAGAAAAAACCAGAATACTAGTGCTGTGTTGGGAGGTCCAGTCTAGCACCAACACAATATGCTGTTTGGATAAATCCAAGGTTGCCATCTATATATCTCTAACAGGATCTAGCTTGATCTTCAGGAGTTGACACACGGATGTGTTTAACAGCTGGACTCTCCACAGTACAGAAAAATCTGAGCTGATCAAACAGCCACAGAAGCTAGTTGCAAGTCTTATACGTTATGGCTAACTGGTGTGGATGTGTAGGGGGAGATAACTTGATAAAGAGAACTGGGGAAGTAAAAGGAGATGTGAGCACTACTGCACACGAGGAACATCTGGTAAAAATGAATACACTACATGTACCATTACGAAAATCACAAAAGGTGACATTTTGCATTAGTGATATGAAGGAGATGATCCTGTTGACTTTTATATAATGGTGCACCGAGTCTTGCTAACCCTGCTAGTAGGACAATTGTGTGCTTCCTGGAGCTGCTTTGTTGGTTCTGAACAGGTCTGAAGCCCTCAGGCCTGAATCTTAATCCATGAATACCTCTAACTTCAGTGTTTCCCAAATTATGGATTGGAACCCACCATTTATTGTAAGCTGATTTTTGGTGGGCCACAGTTTTTTTTTTAAAACATTTAAAAAAAATTTGCAAGCACCATCTCCCAGTTCTTGCATTAGAAAATGGCTAGCTGGAGTGCTGATCTATTATGAGGTTGTCTTTATCCCCCTAATTAATTTTTATCCCACCAATTAAAGGGGCTTCAGTCGTTAAAGGTGCTATGCTTGTCTCAGTGGGAAAGTAACAGTATTCCATACACTTTGACATCATGCTGGCCACAGCATGATTATCGCTACAATCCAGAGTAACTATGGGAAGACGCAAGAGGCACTTACTCTAGATTGCTCTTTGCATTTCCCATAGGTGGCACCGTAACTACGTCAGTGTAAAAGGTCCCGTAGTTACTCTGGATTATAGCCTAAGTCTTTGGATATATCTTTGATACCTTTGGACAACACTGCCTCTTTGTGGATGAACACCCTTCCAACAGTCCAGGGTGACATGTCCTCTTTTTTAGCTGTGTCCTGGGAAAAAAATCTCCTTTTCCTCGTGAGCAGGCAGATGAGGACTTCTTGTAATATATGATATGTATGTAACAGTTTCAAACTTAATAAGTAATATGTTTAAATTAACTACATGAAAGAAAAATTCATTTTTAGCTTTTGTTTTGTCATGTCCTACATTTTGGGGGTCCTTGTCCTCTTGTGGTTATGACAGCTGGTTACCCTGTTAACAGACTTTACGTGCACCCATAGTTACTGCACTACCTAGTGAAAACCTATAGGAAATTCATATTGGAATCCAAAGTTGTTCTTACACCAGAGCAAGGACTCCCCATAGTAACTCTGGATTTTGCCCTAAGAGTTGGTCAGAACTACAGGGCAACCTGTGGGGGATACCTTTACCCCATTAAAAGTGTTACATCTTGCAATTTTATCTAGTAATGTGCATGATATAAATCAAATGTAAATCCACGTTTTAGCTTTTATCTGGCCTGGAACCTCCTAACTGCACATCTTGTCCCTAGTTATGCTTTCTAGGGACCCTGGAATGTTGTTAAACGCTTGGGGGGACTCTATTTCTAAGGGCAGGATAGCACATGTCTACACACACGTATTAATAAGTAAGATCTCTGGCAGCAAGGGGAGTAGAGGGCTCCTATTAATAAATAAAAATATTTTTGTCTAGTTGATCCTGATTGTCTTTTAAAAGCGGGTTCTGGTACTAAAAGGTTTGGGAAGCACTGTTCTAATATTTTTCTCTTTTCCTCAAGCATATGTGACTCTGGATCCAGCAACTGCATCTCTGCAGTTATCAATATCTGAGGATGGAAAGACTGTGAAGCATGGACCTCGAAGTGTTCATCCAGTTCCAAGTTCTCAAGGCTTTGTTCCTTGTGTGTTCAGCTGTGAAGGGTTTACTTTGGGGAGAGCTTTCTGGGAGGTAACAGCGGAGGGAGGAAGCTGGGCTGTGGGCATTGCAAAAGAATCTGTCAAAAAGAAGGATGGGCATTGCATCCAAGAAAACGAAGGGATCTGGGCTCTGCAATCAGAAAAGTTTCAACAGCTCTGGTGCAAAGCTGACAACAAAATCCGTGTGTGTCTGGACTATGAGGGTGGGTGGGTGGCATTTTTTGATGCTAATACCTGCAAACTGATTGTCACCCTGCCTGCTGTTTTTGCTGGTGAAAAAGTCTTTGCTTACTTCATGCTACTGAAGTTGGGGACCCAGATCAAATTATGTTCTTGAAAAACATGGGACTGGAGCACTTGTTTGGCCTATATGCAGTTTTTATGCACAAAATTGTTCACTGTTTTCCTTCTACACACTAAATAACACACTGTAATAAAAGGACTAGGAAATAAAGACAAATAAATTGCTTTTATTTTTATTTTTTGCACATTACAACTTGATCTCCAAAACTACCATGTGAACTGCAAGCATTCAAATTCAACCTCAACATATTCCCCTCCCCGATGCCTCCAGCTACCAGTGTGCCCTTCACCAAGTGCTTCTGGATAATGCCTGCCGTTCTACTCCTTCCCACCCGTCACCTAATGCAATACAATGGGATAGGCGAGGTTCTGGTAAACTACCAATCCAAAGCCACCTTGGACAGAGCAACTCTGTCTATTCAAAAGTCTCAATTCACTGGGGATTATTCCCACATAAATAGGATTGCCACCTCTGTGGCTTTTAGGAGAGCACACCAAAGGTGCCATGCTTCTTTGTGCCTTGCCAAAGCAATGCTTTGAGTGATGTTCTGAGCAGTTTCTTAGTTGATTGGAAGTGTGATGAAGTTGTAGACAGGAAGGGTTGTGTTGAGTTTGCTGCCTTCTATGGAGCATTTCCATTTCTGATGTGCATTTTTGAAGCCCACCCCATTGAAATGGTTTTAAAAATCCTGATCTTAAGTGACAGCTATTCAAAGTTTGAGCATATCCCATTTATTTTCCCCAACCTCATTTTAGGTATAAGGCTGCAATCCTGAAGAATTTTCTGGGAGTAAGAGCCATTGAACAGCATGGTGCTTGCTTTTGAGTAGACACGGTTGGGATTGTGCTGTTGGACCTGTTACTAAGCTGAAAGGTGTGAGTAAAGATGAGAACTAGTAGTTGATGGGCAACAACTCTTTCCAAGAAAAGTGAAAGTGGCTCTGAAAAGAGCCGTTGGGCATTAGTATTTCCTCCCCGAGGTAAGTAGGAGGAATTGTAGATCTCGCTTCTGCTGGTTCACTGAGTTGGAAGTGAAGGAAGCGCAGATTTGGGTACGGGTTTGGCTGCCTTTTTTTTCTTAGCCTTGGTGGGGCTGGGCTTGGGAGCGGCGGTGCCCTGGTTGGCGTCGGCCTTCTTGGGGAGCAGGACAGCGTGTATGTTGGGTAGGACCCCTCCCTGGGTGATGGTGACACCGCCTAGGAGCTTATTAAGCTCCTCATCGTTGCGCACGGCGAGCTGGAGATGGCGAGGGATAATGCGACTCTTCTTGTTGTCGCGGGCGGCGTTTCCAGCCAGCTCCAAGATCTCTGCGCTCAGGTACTCCATGACGGCGGCCAGGTAGACCGGGGCGCCCCCGCCGATGCGCTTGCCATAGTTGCCTTTCCGCAGCCGCCGGTGGACTCGGGCCACAGGGAACTGCAAGCCAGCTCTGGTAGAGCGAGACTTCCCCTGCGAGCGGCTCCTCCTCCCCCCCGTCTTGCCACGGCCAGACATGCCTCCAATACCGAACCTCCTTCTTCGACGGAACAACCGAAATGCGTTCGAAACCCGCAGCAGTTCCGCTTTTATAGTCTCCCCGACTGACTGGCGGGCTCTGATTGGTCCACGCTTAGAACCAATAGGAAGAAGGATCCTGGTCCAACCATCATATTCCAACCAATCAGAAAGTAGAATTTCAATCCCTACGAAATGGTCTTCTTCATGGTCAAGATCACCATAAGTCTTGTTTTATCCAGGGCTTGTATATCCTCTTTGTTAGTCTAGGGGGAAAAATCTTCATTGTGAGCAGCAGCAAGTAGTCTTCTTGTAATTAATAAATTACATATAAATTATAATTAATAAATGATATGTAACAGTTTTGAATTTAATAAATAACCAGTAGAGTTTAATTTAACACATAAAAGCAATATGGATGAATGTTTTTTGCTTTTATTTTGTCATTTTCATGTCCTACATTTTCAGTTATCAATTATATGTAATGGTTTTAAATTTAATAACTAATAAAGTGTTTAATTTAACCACATGAAAGCAATAGGGATGAATATTAACTTTTATTTTGTTATCAACGTTTTCAATTATCAATTATATATAATAGTTGTAAATTTAAGAACAAATAGTGTTTAACCACATGAAAGCAATATGCATAAAAATTATCAGCTTTTATTTTGTCATGTCCTACATTTTCAATTATCAGTTAAATATAAGTTTTAAATTTAATAATAATTAATATAATGTTTAATTTAACTACATGAAAGCAATAAGCATGAATGCTTTTAGCTTTTATTTGTCATGTTCTACATTTTCCTTGGGTGTCCTACATTTTGACGAACCTTGTCCTCTGGTTATGACATACGGTCACTCTATTCATGTGGCTCTCTATGTGGCTCAGATGTGACTTTGATTCCCTACAAGGCAGGAAAGAAGAGAACAGAACCAATACATGAGATCCAATCCATCCAGCCATGTCCTGGCTCTATACATTTTTAAAACAACATTATCCAGGATCCCATTAATCTTGGACATGTGATCAAGACAAGAAATTGAATTTTTAAAATTTTCTGTTTAATTTCTCTAATATAAGGAAACTGCTTGGAAATGTGACTAACGCTGTGGACTGGCTGGAGTCCCGTTTAGGATCCCAGTACTTTAGATACTGCCTTACATGCTAAATTGCTATTCCTATTCCCTCCAATTATATTTCTGATCCATTGAATCCGTCTCTATAATTATTATTGTCTGAATCCCCTTCTCATCAACTGCTCAGGCCAGGTTCTTTATCATCAAAGAAATCCCTGGCATTATGTGGTATCGCCTAATCCCCTTTTTAGAAATTTATTGCTCTGCCCCTCCAACTACACCTGCAGTTCCTTAACGAACAAATGGTTACCTAAGTAATTTAGAGCCCAATCCAACACTCAGAAGTCCCATTATATTCAATGGAACTTCCTCCCAGAAAAGTAGGGATAGGGATGGAGCACTGTATGGATAGTGACTAATCATAAATACAGTATACTTCTCCTAACCGCCCACAATATATTGCAGGCTTTGCACTGCTTTTCCTAACAAGTCTATGAGTAAACTTTCCATTTTAAGAATGAGAAATCGAGGCTCAGAAAGTGTATTCCTGCCCCACATCCAGCATACTTCAGAATTTTTATTTTAATGCGTTTGAGTTTAGCTTCATGACTTATTGTTCTCTAACCAGAGCTGTCAGTCCAGAGCAGTTCTAAATGCCAACAGTGAGCTCACTGGCTGCTAATTACAGGACAATAAGACTCTGTTGTTAAAATCCAAAATGTTTGATGGAGTTTCGGTCTGTAATGATGTTAGAAGTAACTGAGAGCACAATCCTGACCATGTCTACTCAAAAAGAAGCCACATTGTATTCAATGGGTCTTACTCCCAGGAAAATGTTTTTAAGGTTGCAGCCACAACTACTCTCCTGTATTTGACCTAATAATCAACTAGAGAATTGTTGCCCATTCATAATCAATGGGCTTTAGTAATTATTTGATATTTAGTATTTATTTAGTATTTAGACATACTTATAAGTGCAATCCTATTTGTGTCTACTCAGAAGTAAGTTCTATTGAGTTCAGTGGGGCTTACTCCCAGGAAAGTGCTCTAAGATTGCAGCGTTAGATGGCTATTCTTTTATTGCTGTCTGTTTTTAATATGATCTTTTAACTTGGGTTTTTAACAGGTTTTATATAGTTTGGCATTTTATTGTCCTGATGTATTTACTGTTTTTATCCAGTGTTTAAGTTGTATCTTATTCCCTGTTTTAATTGCTCTTAGCCGTCTTGAGTTCCCTCTTGGGAAAAAAGGTGGGATATAAATCAAATCAATCAATCTGATAATCTGTGAATGTGAAAAGAGGAGGTTGTGGCCAAGGAGGAAATTGCTAGGACAGATAAAGTCAAACGATCATGTCAGTGCATGTCTACGCATGTGTGAATAGGGTTTCAGCCTGTGAAACCTTTAGCCCAGAGGGAAAAAATATGGCTCATCCTTGTTTGGATGGATGGAGATCATTCCATGGATGGAATGAGACAATTTATCAAAAGCAGAGACATCTTTTTCTACGAATGTCCTTTTAATGACACTGTCTTTGATGGAAGGACTTGATGCTGATAGGTTGCTACAAAGCTCAGACTTCAGTCCACAGGCGGCTGAGTATTTATCTATCTACAGTATTTATATACCGCTTTTCAACTAAAAAGTTCACAAAGCGGTTTACAAAGAAAATTGAAAAATAATAATAGCTAATTAAAAGCTAATGGGTGCCTGTCCCAAAAGGGCTCACAATCTAAAATGCAAAAAAGAACACCAGCAGAAGCTACTTGAACAGACATTGCTGGGGTGTGGAGGGCCAGTAAAACTGTAACAGATGCAAAGACTTTTAATCTAACCTTAACCTTACAGAAAAGAAACTACATTTTCATATTGAATAGTAAGGGTTATCTTTGAGCTGCCTATAAGGAAATAGTTCCGTGTTAGAAAGACAATATTTTTGTATGCTAAAAAAAGTTCCTTATAGTATTCTCCTTTTAGCATCACTGTGCACTCCAACTTCTTATCAATAATTATTTTTTAATTTATTAATAATGCATTAATTTATTTATTAATAAAAAGAGTATCATTGTCTAATTTATTAATATTATTGATAATAGTTTTAAAAGTAACAGAATTTCTCTCACATTCTTTAATACTAGTTTTTCCAGGACTGATGGCACACATAAAGCATGTGTCTACTATCAAAAGTAATAGTCTTTTGATAGTGTCTACTCAAAAGTAACCGTGTCTACTCAAAAGTAAGCACCTTCAATTGGTCTTCCAGGAAAGTGTCTTTAGGATTTCAGCCTTAGTAACAATAGCAATCATAATAATCTGGTTTTTTGCTTATCCTACAGATTTATCTTTATGAGGGGCATTCAAAGCGCCCCAAATGAAGATATGCTGCTTTAGTTTATTTCACAGTAATTGTGGAACCGTCTGCTTAAAACTCTGGGTTTGGATGTTAAAGATCAAAACATGAAGTGTCCATATTACATCTAAACCCTGAGGTACTTGGAAGGTGGTGTGAATGAAAAATCTATTAACAGTCCCAGCAATGCTCTCACAGTCTTATAACTTACGGGTTTCTTGTCTGAAACAATGGCAGTTATAAATTATTAAAGTATAACTACCGTATTTGAATGGGTACTGTAACTTGTACATTCCAGCGGAAGTAGGACAGGTAGTACGAAAGGTTATTGATTCATGAAAGAGGGCAGTTTTTGCGTTTTGAGGGAATGATAGTAGATGCCATGATCCCAACTGCCAGATCCCTTGTGTTATGCGCAAAAGTGACAGGAGCCTTAAGACAGGAAGCATGTCTAGCCGATTGTGTTAATTGGGTCTTACTTGCTGGAAAGATTTTAGGATTGCAGCCTTCGAATAAGGGCTGGCTGAGGAGTTGTACAAGACCAGGATGAAAGCTTATTTTGAGGTTGTACCGGATGCAATCAGGAGAAATGGTTTTTTAAAGGGTTAGAAGCCTGTTGAACTGGAGAAATGCTGAGGTTGAGTCGAGAGGAAGGGGGAGTCCTGGCAGAACATGCTGCGGCTAGTGGACACAAGCCTTGGGCCACAAGTATGTGTTCGGATAGCAGTTGTGTGAGTACATTGAGGACATGATTTGGTGTGTTGTATTAATGTAATGGGTGGGAGGATGTTGCTGTTTTGTAGTAGGCAAAAGGGCGAAGTTGAAAGAGGGCCATGTTAAAATGGCCAGCGTCTACTTGAAAAGCCTACTAGCGTGTATTAAAAAGTAGTTGTAAGGCACTGTGTGAAGTCTGGCAAGTCGGAAGCGAGCGGTGGTTTTGAGAAGACGCGCCCTTGTTTTGCAAGGGTGGTAGATCAGCAAAGGCAGCTCTTGTTGAGTGTAAGTGGCTCTGAAAAGAGCCTTTGTATTTGGATGTGATCCCCGAGAGAAAGTGTTGGCGAGGTTGGTGTTCACTGAGTTGCAACGGGAGCGGAGGCAGACTTGACGGCGGACTTGGGAGCCTTGGTGGCGAGGCCGGTGCTGGTGCTGGGCTTGTTGGCGGCGGCGCTGTGCACCGCTTCGGTCTTCTTGGGGAGGAGGACGGCGTGTATGTTGGGCAAGACGCCGCCCTGCGCGATGGTGACCCCACCCAGCAGCTTGTTGAGCTCCTCGTCGTTGCGTACGGCGAGCTGAAGATGTCGAGGAATGATGCGGCTCTTCTTGTTGTCGCGGGCGGCGTTTCCGGCCAGCTCCAAGATCTCTGCGCTCAGGTACTCCAGCACGGCAGCCAAGTAAACCGGGGCGCCGCCCCCGATTCGCTCCGCGTAGTTGCCTTTGCGCAGCAATCTATGGACGCGACCCACAGGGAACTGCAAGCCGGCTCTGGAGGAGCGAGACTTGCCTTTGGCACGTGCCTTCCCGCCTGTCTTGCCGCGGCCAGACATCCCTCCGAATTCCTCTCTTTCCCGCCCACGAAGCCGAAGTGAGCGCCCGAGCACCGACCGGTCCACTTTTATACCCGCTTGGTGCAGCTTCTCGGGCTCTGATTGGTCCCAGATTCTCTGGCTCTAATTGGTCCACACTTCTAAGCCAATAGAAAGAAGGATTCTGTTTCAACCAATCAGACGCTTGGAATTTTCATCACTTTCAGATAGACAAGTCTTCATGGTGGGTTTTTTGGTCTAGAGTGCAGATTACCCAGGTTATAGCCAAAAAAGAGGACAAGATCCCCTAATGTAGGACACCCAAGAAAAATGTAGGACACGACAGAATAAAAGCTAAAAACACTCATATATACAGTACTGCTTTCATGTGATTAATTAAAACACTACTATTACTTTTATTAAATTTAAAACTACAGCATTACATAGAATTTATTACATACTGGATACATATTACATATAATTGCGTGTGTGTGATTAATTAATTTAAATTAGTTTAATACTTAATTAAACATATACTGCAATTTATTGATTACAAGAATATTACAGGCTACCTGCTCACACAGGAAAGGAGGACAATGAAAATTTTTCCCAGGACACAAGTCTAAAATCCAAGATATGTTTTAGGAAATGAGAACATATGGTTATCTTTTTCAGAAGAGACCTTGATTTTTGACATCTGTCCTTTCTTGACATTATTTGGTATCACCCTTCAGGAAGGTGACATGTTTTTTCAGGATGTGCTCTTTTCCAGGCATGTGTCTTTGAAAGATTTTTAATTGCCTTCCTTTTCCTTGTGAGCAGGCAGAAATTAGCCTTATTGTAATTAATAAATTATATGTAATCAATTACATTTAATAGTTTTAAATTTAATTTATATATATATATATATATATATATATATATATATATATATATATATATATATATATATATATATATATATATATATATATATATATATATATATATATAAAGACTGATTAGCATCCAGAAATGTGGCGCCTGATGCACTGAGAAGGAGCACTGGATGTTGTGCTGGGTGGATGGCGTATGGAGGGTATTAAGTAATTCCATGAAACAAATATATGAATGTTCTTAGCTTTTATTTTGTCATGTTCTATATTTTTCTTGGGTGTCGTATATTTGGGGGGACTTGTCCTCTTTTTTGGTTATGACTTGTAGTAACCATGTCCTTCACTTGTCTCCTTGTTAATAATAATTTGTTCCAGCCCTTCTTTTGCTGTTCATTTATCCCAAATAGTGGGCTCAAAGTGACTTAAAGCCACGCCTTCTCAGAAGTACGTCCCATTATAATAAACGGGGCTTACTCCCAGGAAAATGTGGACAGGGTCGTAGCCTTCGGCTGCACGTATAGACACATTTACCAGGAAGTAAGCCCCACTGATTATTGGGACTTACATCTGAGGAGACATGCAAAGAATTGAGCTATAAATTTTGTATCTTAGGCTGCAACCTTATGCAAACATACTTAGGAATAAGCCCTATTTATTATAAAGGGACTTACTTCTAAGTAAAAATGTACAGAATTGGACTATTTTTTTAGTACTGTACTCACTGATTTCCACTGAACTGGACCCCCTATGCATGTCAACTCAGAAATGAGTCCCATTATAGTCAACGGAGCTTACTCCTGGGTAGCACGGATGGGATTGTTGCCTTAATTGGTAAACTATGGATTATAAATCAATGAGCCCTTAGTGATTTAGAAATGTGAAATAAGGACTTGGTTATTCCAACTTTGCACAACAGATGCACAGTCAGTAAACCACAGAACAGCATTTTCATCCACTGCATTTCAATGACTCTCCATAACATTGTCAAAATGATAACGTTGCTAAGCTAACCAGATTGTCACCAATAATCCTTGTTCCTAATTTCTTCTGCTTTCCTAAAATCCGATTTCTTTGGTCACAGGAGAAAATTGCTAGGATCTCCAGCCAGGAAAAATAAAGCCAGTGCAAGTCTATGCATGCTTACTCGAAAGTCAGTCCCGTTGTACTGAATGGGTCTTGCTCCCAGGAAAGTGTGTCTGGAGTTTCAGGAGGGACCTGAACCATGGGTGGGGGAATACCGATATATAGAAAGTGCCTGTATGTAGACAGACACTGAGAGCTTCCCTTTCAACTCTATGATTCTATGATTATTACAGAAGTAGCTCCCACAACTTTCTTTTTTCCTGCGAAGGTCCCTTTAATTGAATAGGGAAGTCACTATCTCTGATGAAAGGAGTCGAGCTAATGAGAAAAACCCAGATTTGGGGCTCAGGTTTATCCAGGCTGAGTAACCCACTCATTTCATCTCAGTACTCTCAGCTGAAAAGCTGATTGGTCGGTTCCCAACAAAAAGGAAAGGCTCTCTAACAAGGTTGGTTCATCTTTTATTCACTGTGCTTTAGTATCTACTGAATTCTAATTTCTCCTGTACTTGTGGATATAATTATCTGTAGCTCTTAGGCATAAAGTCCTCTAGACACAGGCTGCAATCCTATCCATGTTTACCTGGGAGTAAACCACATTGACTACAATGGGACTTACTACTGAGTAGATATGAATAGGATTGGGCTCTCAGTTGAATTTTACTAAGGTTGCAATCCTAAACACTCTTTTCTGGGAGTCGGCCCCATTGAATACAATAGGATTTACTTCTGAGTAGACAGGCTAAGGATTGTACTGTCAGTAACTTAGAGCACAGTCCTAACCATGTCGACTCAAAAGTTAGCCCCATTGTGTTGAATGGGTCTTATTCCCAGGAAAGTGCTGTTTGAATTGCAGCCTTAGTATTGTGTTGTATGCCATCTTTGGAAGATGAGAATAATGATAGAATTAATTATGCCTAATAAAGGTTTGTAATGTAACATAATGGTTATGCCTGCAATCCTAACCGCATTTTCCTGGGAGTAAGTACTACCGAATGCAGTGGGACTTTCTTCTGAGTAGACATGCTTAGGATTGTACCCTACATTACATTCATGGTTCTGGAGGTGGACTTAAAACATGGAAGATCTAGATTCAAATCCCTGCTCAGCTATTAAGCTTCTGAGGTGACCTGGGGCCAGTCACTATCTCTCAGCCTTCATAGGGCTGTTTTGAAAAAAGAACAAGAGGAACTGTGTACACCCACCCATGCAGGAAGAGTGGCATAAAGCATATGGGGGAAAAAGAGATTCTGTAATATCTTGAATATTAAGGGTACTGGGGCTTTGCTAGTGTATTTGGAGCAAAGGAAGTATTGAACATATAAAAAAGCGAACTGTAAGGCCAGCTAAATTTGTGGATCTATGGCCATATGTGGATGTCAAGTATGCCCTAGAGAAGGGGTCAACAAACCTGCCTTTTGTGGCCCTTGGGGTTCCCGCCCCCTTCCTGACACACCAAACTGGAATCTATGCCAGTGGTACTTGATCCTTTCAGCTGGGACACCCTTCTGAGAATCTTCACTCTGATCTTCCTCAGCTCTTGGTTCAGGTGCAGATTAGACAGCAATGATAGACATAAACACACTCTCCTCACACACACACACAATGAGTCACGCAACTGACAATCACACATATACACTCCCACAAAATTATTTATTTTATTTATTTATAAATTAATTTTTAAAAATTTAATACACAAATTTAATACAAAATTTATTTAAAAATTAATAATTTTATATTATAATAGAAAATTACATATATATTAAATTATATTATATAATATTATAACAATTATTTTTAAATTATTACATTGATTTTTATTAAATTTCTTTTATATAAATTTAATTTTTAAAAATCATTAACAAGTTTTCTTACAGGCTAAAGCTCAGATTGGTACCTTCCTCTGCCCAGTACTTTTAGAAGCCTGTCCTTACAGCTCCCAGAAAGCTGATGTTCTCTAGGACTTGTTCTCAAAGACCAGATTTTTATCTCAGGCTCTTGAAAGTTCAGCAGGTTTGGACTCCCGATGGGTGCAAAGTATAACGATATCACTGGTGGGTTGATGGCAGGTGATTTCTTACCTTTCCAAGATGGATTCCCATCTGTTCCAGATGTGATGGGACTGGCTGCAAAGGCAAAAGCTGGTTCCTAACCGGTACCTCTAGCCCATATCTAATCCATATCTACAGAAAGCATTTCATGGATCACTCAGGTTTTGCAGGCACCGATCTGAATGCCCCATAGTGTGCAACACTGAGTAAAGGAAATAAAATCCCTTGCCTGTTTAGCACTATTTAGGATTGAGCCCTTGAAATACTGTAATTACATTTTAAATTGTTTTGTTATAAAATGGTTGAGGAAAAAATCCTGACATGGAGATGGAAGCCACTAGCTGCGCCACTGTTCTGAGGCATTGTTGTTGCGCCAGCAACCACAATCTGAGTTGAGGGATAGACAGTAGGAGGACTCTTTATCACCACAACCTTTAAGGCATTGAGGAATAACTAGCATGGAAAAGAAATCGGTTATTGTTGGAGATGCTGATGAACCCTTGATATCACCCAGCCCTATAAACTTCATGTGAAGGTTCAGATTCATAAATCAGGGTGACCATAATTCCTCTTTTCCCAGGACATATCCTCTTTTTTATCCTTATGTCCTGGAAAAATCTTTATTTTCCTTTGTGAGCAGGCTGCATGTAGTCTTTTTGGAATTAATACATGAAATGTAATAGTTTTAAATTAAATAATATAGTAGTAGTAATATACTACTATCACGTACTTAAATTAACTAGATGAAAGCAATATATATGAGTATTCTTAGCTTTTATTTTGCTGTGTCCTACATTTTGGAGGGCCTAGTCCTCCTTTGTGGTTATGACATCTGGTCACCATGGTAGAGTTCATAGAGTACTGTATATGGTGCAAAAGGATACTTGGAACCTAAAAACAAGGATATTTGGAACCTAAAAACATGGAGTTCCTTAAGATTGCAGGGAGCCCCTAGTCCAATGATTTTCAACCTTTTTCATCTCAGGCACACTTAACCAGGCACTGAAATTGTCAAGGCACATCATCATTGTTTTTACCATTGATAAGGCACCCCAGACCGTTGAAATCCCCAAATTTTTCTGTTAATGAATGTCAATCTCCACATTCCTATGGCACACCTGAGGACAATCACAACAGTTGAAAATCACTGCCCTAGTCACTAATTAATCTCAAGCCTGTTGGAAATAGTTGGATACTGTGATAGCTGGTGGGCATAATTTTAACTCTCCAATTACCTCTGAACAACTTGTGTCTCCATGTGTGCAAGATGTATGCTAACTGCTAACTGGGCAAGAGACACTCTTTCAAGTGGGTGTTCCTCTTTTATTTAGCAGAGGAAGAGTAACTGGCCCTACACACCCCAGCAATGTCTGCGCTAGTGGCTTCTGCTGGTGTTCTTATTGCATTTTAGATTGTGAGCCCTTTTGGGACAGGCACCCATTAGCTATTAATTTTTTTAATATTATTAGCTATTAATAGCTATTAATAGCTATTAATTAGCTTTATTTTTTTTTCATTTTCTTGTAAACCGCTTTGTGAACTTTTCAGTTGAAAAGCAGTATATAAATACTGTAGATGGATGTATGTAGCAAACAGTTCATGTGGTATTATAGTTCTCACATGTATTATAAATAAGCTTGAAAAAGTCATTCATAAGTTCAGTCTCTAATGCTGGGGTTTTCAACCAGTGTGCCGCAGATAGTCCTCAGGTGTGCTATAGGAATTTGGGAATTGACATTAATAGGAAAATTGGGGGATTTGAACAGTCTGGTATGCTTTGTCAATGGTAAAAACAACTGATGGTGTGCCCTGACAATTTCAGTACCTTGTTAAGTGTGCTGTGAGGTGAAAAAGATTGAAAATCCCTGCTGTAGTGTATTCATTTATGAAAATATATTTGAAAAACAATTTTTCCCCTGGCTCCTTAGGCAGCGTTGAGATGATGTAGCCCTCCTGTCAAAGTGTTTGCCTGCTCCTGCTATAGAGGACTCTTTCACTGCTAACGTTTTCAAAGGAATCAGTCAACTTAAAAGTTTGTTCCAGATTTTAAAATCTGTAAACGCCTAGATCAATTATTCACTGGTTTGTTTGTATGAGTGTGTATAATATTATTATGTCTTCTCTCGCAGAATAGTGTAAAAGCCTGACAATACCTCCTCATGGCTAGAGCAGTCAAGGTTCTGCAGAAACAGGTGAGGGTAAGCAAGTCTTTGAACAAAACTCCCCGATGAAGGAGCTAAAAAATGTGCTACCACCTGCCATGTCATGTGGAAGAAAATAGCATTCTGCCATAATCATCCCAATGTTTTGGCCTTGCAGGGGATCCACAGGTATCAGAAAGCTTCTGGGATATCGCATGACAAAGTTCCTTTTCTGCATTTCAGCAAAAAGGTGACTCACAGCTTTGAGAAGAACCTACGTTTTCAAACTGCTGCTATCCTTCCCTTGTGGGATGCCTGTGAAGCTTATTTGCTGGAGACATTTGAGCTCTGGAAACTGTGTGCTATTCATGCAAAGAGAGTGACTATTCATTTCAGTGATGTTCACCTGACCAGGTGCCTCCAGGGCAGGATGATCTGAAGGTGAAGATCTGTCCTGCTCTGCCAACATCATGCCCTGAAACAAATAATGTGGGAACAACTAGACCCCAGAGTTTTGTGTGACAACTTGTGACAAACTGGACAATTTGCATTGAAATAAGCAAATAGCATGTTCTGCTTGCCATGCAGTTAAATTTACACTTGAATGGGTTGACTTATGGAGGTGGGAGGACTTAGAGACCACCAAAAATAAAGTGATGGGATTAGAGCAAGGTGTCAGGGTGAACGAGTATCTTAATATCAAATACACTTGGGCTGTGTCGAAATAACAGCCAGTTTCTTGGTTGATGCTTCAAGTAATGCAGTACTTTATTAATTTCTTAAGCTTAATTAAAAGGTGCAGTGTTGGCTGCATATGGCAAGCAAATAGGTCAAGTGACTTTTTTCTGAGGGTTGAGTGTTGGCTTAAAAATCCTCAATTCACTTGACTGCAACTGGCTGGAAGTTAGTTTCCTTCCTGAGTTTTTCCACATGCATTTTCACCAGCCACAACTGAACGACCTCCATACACTGAGGCTGCAGATCGATAAAGAGTCACAGGAGCCAGCAGCACATTTTCTGAAAGGCAAAAGTAAACTCTTGAGTGGTCAAACTGGCAATCAACATTTTTCACAGCAAAACCTTTTTTGTTTTGTAAAGATAAGATACCAAATTTGTGTGCTTTCTGCATTTGTATGTAGAACGAAGGGAATGATGTACACATGTTAGGTAATTTTTGCTGCCTAGTTATTTAAATTCATGAACTAAAGCAACTGTCTGTTTTGTGGGGTCTGTTTGGAGTTGCCAAACAGGTAGGAAAATAGGTGTTAAATAAATTAAAATAAAACCAACAATTCACTCACGCTGAAAGTTACCTGCATACACAAGGGACGTGCAGTGGACCCACTTCTATTTTAGGATCCCCTGCAGCTATCAAATTCCATGGATAATGAAATTCATGGGGAAGTGGGGGGAGCTCTGCCTACAAAGTGGAAATACCTATCAGAAGTGGTGATGAGGCTGCATTCAACCTCTGTATGCCCCAAGAAGACTCCCAGATGTGACTAAAAGCCACTTTTGCTTCTGTCAGGAAAGTAGAGGATCTTCAGTCAGGGGCTTGGTGGCCGCAGATATTCAAATCTACAGAGGCTGAGTTTGTGGATAAGACTCCCATTGCGAGTCTGTCGAGTCACAAGCTGACAATTAGTTGAGGCAGTTATAGACTAATTTCTGCTTACTCTACACTTTCTCAACATTTCTGCTCACTCTATCCATTTCTCAACATATCTACATCTACATTAGTGTAATGGAACAATTTGGGTTGCATTAATTGTGGGTAGGGTTGCCACATGTCCCAAAAAACAGGGACAATCCTGATTTTAGGAGATTGTGTTCACATACTGACAAATGGGACAGTGGGTTTTGTCCTGATTTTGTGGAAGAAAATTATGGCAAACCTAATTGTGGGAGAAACAGCCACTTCATATTTCCAGTGCTGTGCATGGCAGGTGCAGACTAAGTTCAAACAGCACTGGCATTGATAGATCATGTTCTGATAGGAAAGTGAAACTGAGCCACATGTGCAAATTTACTATTATAGGACCAGTCTGAATGGAACTCTGTGCTACTAGACTGGTACCAATCATGAATGAAGGTTCCCAGAACCACCTGAGGTCTTTCCCTCTCCCCTGCTTCAGAAAGTAAAACTGAGCTGCACATGTGTGTTTATTTGGAGGTAGGTGATCATACATCAGCTCTTACTGAAAGCCAGGTGAAAGGGAACATAAGTACACAAGTCTTCCCAATCTGATGAATGTGGAGCTCAAACACTCTACCTGGATGAGTAAAAGGATAAAAAGAGGCTTGAAAGGGAAAAGGGAAAGGGAAGAGGCTTGAAAGGGAAAGCTTTTGAAGTCTCGTAAAGTTAAATGGGTCCCACTAAAGTGTGTTTTAAAAAAATAGATCCTGGTGCTAAAATGTTTGGGAACCACTGTCCAAATCCAGTTCTATAACAAGACTGAAATCCTATGCAGCCTTTTCTGGGAGTAAGCCCCATTGGCTATAGTGAGCTTGCTTCTGAGTAGACAGTATAGGATTGGACTGTACACAGGCAAAAACTCAACAGGTGAAGTATGGTTACATGCCTGCACATTTCCTTCCAGAAAAAGTGGAGAAGGCTCTGTTAGACCCAGTGCTCAAATTTAAGAGTATTACCTCCACATTTCTTCAGAATATTCTGCACAGTTGGACTGTTTAGCTTTTGTATGGCTGTAAACCAAAATGTCTTTGGCTCATATCTGGAGGAAAAACACAAAGAGAAAGACAACTATAAAATGGGATTTCAATCCGGTTCCTTCAATTGTCATACACTGATGCTGTTCCTCTGCATCAGATCAGTGGGTATTTAATACATGAATGAAAAGGTGGTTAAGCTCAAGGCACTATTGTTCCCTGCTGTGTAAAATGCCTTGACTCCTCAAAAAGGACCATATCTGTTTAAGGAGTTAGTTATCCCCAATTCTCCAAAGGTCAAGGAGCCAGCTGTGCATTATGCTGTACAACATGCACTTGAAGAACCTTGGCATTTCTAAAGAACAAACTGATAGGAGTATCAAGTAAAGAAAGGACTGGAGGAGTTGCTTATACTGTCTGCCTTCCTCCTCCCCTTGTAAACCTACCATTGGGAAATGCAACCAACGAAGCTATTTAAGGCGGCGGTGGTGGTGGTGAGGAAAGCATTAGGCAATTGCAGTGCTGTCGTTTCCCTCTAAATCCCCCTATTTTATGCTTTAGTATTGGTAAAATGGAACCAATACTCCATAGTCATGGATTCATAAGATTGGTGTATTCCCATTGGCAGATCTCATTGAAGTGAAAATGCTATTACAAGCTTCCATGCTTAGCGTACTTTGAGAACAGTACTTTGTGTACTTTAATGCTGCACAACAGCTGACTTATCATGGCTATAACCTTCAAGAAGCACAATGGCCATTTTAAAAATTGAACTAGGGTGCTCCTATTCATCCTCAGAATGAAATTATTTTCCTGTGTCTACTGCAGGTATCTGTTTTATGTCTTTTTTTGAATAACTTGAGTCCTCTGGGACTAAGAGCCATCTTTTAATTTAGTTGAATATGTTGTAGAGCAATTTGTGAACTTCATCCTCAATATTTCAACACTGAGTCCTCAATATCTGCAGGTTTTGGATCCATGGATTTCAGTACATGCAGGTCCCATATGGGCCCTCTGGAAGGTGTTCTGAGGGCCAGGGAATCTGCACAGTCTGGCTTTCCACCCCTCCAAAGATCTTTGAAAGTGTTTAAATGCTACTTCTACTTTTACAAGAAAAAAGGAACTGACCTTCTAAGGCCTGCCAGAGGGAAGGTTGCATCCTGAAGGAAGGTTGCATTAATCTTCTCTCGTCCTCCAAATGTTCTCTGGAGGTGAGGGATGCTGTGCTCTCCTCACCTCTAGAGATTTACAGTGCCTAAAATCTTGCTGATTTATTATCCATGAGTTTCCTAGAACTACCACAGATAGAGCCCTATATAAATATTTTTACAGTAATAAATGGAAGGTCACACTATAAAAAAGATCTCAATTTATATTTTTCTTTACAAAGGCTCTTGGTTCCTTCATCAGTTTCTTGACAAACAGACAGACACTATAATCATGAATGTTGCCCTGTACAAAATCTGCCTGCTCATGTACTTGAAGGCACTGAGTAGTCCACTTGGGGAAAACAATGACAGTTGTTACATCCAGATACAATAACCAACCCTGGAAGTTTGGATTTTCTGTGGGCAACATTTCATGTTCTGTTCTCCTGGAACTGAATTCTTGGAACTTAATTCCCTTGCCCATTCCTGCTTAAGCCTGACCATCATCGCAATGAACTGAGACAGCTATAGACCACCCACAAACAACATACCTCTTCAACTTGTTTCCAATGATCTAGAGGAGAAAGAGAAAATAAGATTTAGTTTGAACAGCATGCCACTGTCACCATTCTGCCAGCACGTTGCTGCAGGTACCTAAGGTAGGCTTTACCTGTATCTCCCATCACACAGAAACCAGCCTGTCTGGTATCATCAAGGGTGATTTGCCCAAGATCCAGCTTGGAGACACCTGCTGAGTTTAGTTCATTGGTCAAACGCAGTGTACCTGAATGGCTAGTGGGGAATCTAGTGGGGCCATATACAGGACAATCCAGAGCAACTAATCTGTCCACATAAGAGCCCTTAGGTTGCCCTATCTAACACTAGGTTGGAGCAACTGCAAGATGCTCCAGCCCAGTTACTCTGGAAGAGGCTTAGGGCAGAGCAAGGCAACATAGGGTGCCCTAAGAGAGGTGGACCTGCTCTGCCCTAACTGGGGCAGCCTAAGCAGCTCAGGAGAGGCAAGTTGAGGGCATGTTTAGCATTGCCTGGGGCAGAGCAGTTACTCTGAATCCAGAGCCTGTTTCCAAGGCAGAAATGCCCTCTTCCAGCCCTCAGAGTTATACCACCTCAGGAGCAGGTATAGTAATGAGTAGACCCATAGGGGTCCATGATAAGGCCCGAGTAAGAATGGCAGTGCTGACCAAAAATCTGAGTTCTTGGCCATCCTAGCTGCAACCCCTTCCTCTCAACCTCAGGATATGGAACAAACTACGGCTGCCCACAAACCTCAGGATACAGCAGGCCACTCCAAGAAGCCCCTTGTATTCACTGTAGAATGTACTGGCATCTCATCAGGGACTCCTTATAAGGCAGGCACCCAGTGGCATCACCAGACTGGTGCGGCTGGTGTGGGCTGCACTGGGTGATGCGCTCCGTATGGGGTGATGTGCCGGAGGAGTTTGACTGTCCTTTGGCAGGCCCCGGGCGTCAGCACCCCCATTCAGGCCTGCTCCAAGGCGGAGCAGCATCCAGAAGCTGCCACTTGTCTGAGGAGCTGGCCTGAACGGCCATCTGAGGTGCACTGCACAGAAACACACTGAGCATGCCAAACAGCTTCAGAGGAGACTTCCTTAGAGCAGAGAAAGTCCGCGCCTCTGCACAGCCATTCGGCCTCACTCAGGAGGTGGAGCGGCAGCCGAATGGCTTCAGAAAGAGTACTGCACAGGCACCAACTCTGACGCCTGCACAGTCTCCCCCGAAGCCAAAAGGCTTCAGAAAAGTACTGCGCAGGTGTCAGAGATGGTGCCTGCGCAGTACTCTTTCTGAAGCCAGTTGGCTTCAGAAACAACTGCGCAGGCGCCAACTTTGGTGACTGCGCAGTCCAGGTGGGGGGGGCGCGCATCCCAGGGATGACACACAGACTTCCGCACCAGGTGATGTGCAGAGTCATGTCACCACTGTAGGCACCACAGCTGTTCCTTGTTCAGTGTGATCTGAGGGGTGTCTCCTCAGGAGCAAGTCTTCCCCTTGTGTCAATTACTTAGCATGCTCTGGAGCAGTTAGGGCAGCCCAGGCTTCCTGACTCTCTGGATTCAGCATAACTTTCTGCTCTGGATACAGAATAGTTAGGAGAGTGCGGTTAGGTCAGAGCAGGCTGAATTTGCTCTGGATTGTGTCCATACTTCATCTAGCCTAGCGTTCTTCAATCTGTGGGGTCTGGAAGCCTCTAGAGGTGGGAAGGTCATGGCAACCTTTGGACTTATATAAATGGAAAGTTGGGTTCACAATAGATTTCATTAGGCCAGTGAACAGAATTTGAAATGTATTACTACACACAAAATACACACTAAAAAGTTTCAACATTTGGGTCAAGAAATGTATGAATTCTGCCTGTTTTCTATTCACAGAGCAATTGTTTGCTTTTAGAACAAAGGCAGCAGGTATAAAGGGCAAAACTACATCATAACTACAGGCATAACTGAGGCATAATCTTGTCTTTACTGAAATCATACATTTCAAAAGAAATTTCACTTTTCAGTAAAACCAATACCTTATCATCTTTGGCACCATCTGATGGATGGAGTTTTCTATAGTTCTCCAGTACATATTCCAGGTTTCTATTGGGTATCAGATGTTGATCAGGAGCATTGATTCTGCACAGTGGGCAACACACATTCATATCAGATCCTTTCCAGTATTCAGTGATGCAAGCTCGGCAGAAGCTATGCCCACAGTGTATGATCACAGGTTCCTGGAAGGATCCCAAACAGATTGAACAAGTAGATCCATCTTCAAGGGTCAAGATTGGATCTGGAGTATTATCGGTGTTTTCTCTGCCTGAGAGAAATGGGCGCTTTCCCCTGATCCAATTGCAGCAGTTAGAGAACTGAGACCATAAATTCTGAGAAGATAGAAAAAAACAAAAAAAATTAGTTATCTCCAAAGCATGTACAGAACGCTGTGTTCCCATCCTTCAGCACATTCAACTGCTATACCAAGTTCAGCAATGAACTTAGTTACTTAGAAACTTTAAATTTTAAAGGAATTTTAAAATCTCAAAACAAGGACAGGACTATTATTATATTGTGAGTAATGTCAGGCAGTATGAAGCAATGAAGATAATGAGGTTCAGTGTGAAGTTCAATGAAGATAAGTGAGACCAACAACATTTTTTGGAAAAATAGGCAGAACAGAAGAGGCTCAGACACACACTTCTGCTTTTATAAGCCATGTCTCCTCTCCTTAATTCCACTACTGGTTCTTTCAAAACCATATTGGTGGCTTCATGTTGGTCAATCCAATTTGCAGGACTAGGATCCTGTCACCAATTGGTGGCCTCTGGCCAAAACACTATACATAAACCTGTCTTGTGGTTGTATTATGACAATGGATCTTGTAGTGAGGTCAAGATGAAAACTGGAAATATGCAGTGACATGTTGCTGTCCTAATCAATTCCAGAATTCATAGCAACAGTCCTCCAACAGAAACACCACTCTTTTAACCCACAAATATCTGCCTGCTGAGATTTCCCATTATGAATCTGATGGACTCTGGTCTGTGAACACAACCATCATCCCCAGTTGCTCGGCAGTCCTAGTGGCAGACCTCAAGATGTGGCACCTTGGTGCTGTGCCTGTGTGATGTCAGGACTGTCTTTAGAGGCTCCCAATATAATTGAAAACTATTTTAAGTACTAATTAAGCGGTGCAATCCAGAGTAACTACAGGGAGTCCTTGCTCTGACATAAGAACAATTTACTCAGGATTGGAATATGAATTTCCCATAGGTTTTCACTAGGTGGTGCAGTAACTACGGTTGCACATAATGTTTCTTATGTGCTTCCGTAGTTACTCTGGATTGTAGGGTTAGACAGATCTGTTACTAGACAGTCTTTTGCTTTCATTGATTCATCCCTACTGATTTCCCCACCTTTCTTTAGACAGGTTGCAGCTTCTTTCCAAGGATTTGTTACCTACCTTGCTAACTGGGCAAGAGACACTCTTTCAAGTGGGTGTTCCTCTTTTATTTAGCAGGGGCAGAGTAACTGGCCCTCCACACCCCAGCAATATCTGTTCTAGTGGCTTCTGCTGGTGTTCTTTTTGCATTTTAGATTGTGAGCCCTTTTGGGACAGGCACCCATTAGCTATTAATTAGCTATTAATTTTTTCATTTTCTTGTAAACCACTTTGTGTACTTTTCAGTTGAAAAGCGGTATATAAATACTGTAGATAGATACTAATGACCCTCATCTTCTCCAACTTCACACAACATAAAAACAACCCACCAAAGGATGTCGCTCTAAGCATCCCTCCCTTAGAAAGTGGAAGATCTACAGAATAGTTTTGATACATGAAGGCAGCAAAAATATTTTACTGTCTCAGGTTTTAGGATTTAGGCACATTACTCTTCCTTCCTGTCCCCGTTGGAGCGCACCCCCTTTGCCAATGCATCATTCAAGGGAGTTTGCACATGTAGCCACTGACTTTGGGGGATCACAATTTGGTCTCAAGTTCTTGATCTCACCTGTTCGGACAAACGCATCAAAAGAGACTTCACCAGGCGCATAGCCTTGGTCTCTTCATGGACATTTGATTTCTTTTTCCATGTCTTTCCCTTCTTGCAATTCTTCTTGCCTAGCCTTCGGGGTGCCATCCTTCGGTCCCTTGGCTTTCAAATGTCAATAGACATGCCAGTTGTGGTCAGTTAGAGATAATACATGCAAATGAAGAGAGGCTTGGAGGCTGCTGATTGGTCAGCATCTATCTTCCTGCACAGCAACCAAGGAACCTTTGTTATGCTGGTGACTATGACCTCCTCTTGGCCATAATCCCATTCTCTTATCTAGATCAGGGAGGGCTCTAACCCAGTGGTCCTTAAAGTCAGGGTCAGGGGGGGTCCAACTTTATTTCATGAGGGGGTGTCAAAAAGCTGAGTGTTGTAATCTGGCACAGAGCACCAGCATCTTGGAATGGGGCACCCAGGCTTTCCTGAGAGTAAGTCTCATTAGAAACAATGGGACTTACTTCTGAGTAGACATGGAGGAGCTCTGGCATCACAGTGATGTCAGTTCCTGCTTGATGTCACTTCTATCCATATCATCACATTTGGGGGGTCTGGACAGCTTGTCATTCTCAGAAGAGGATCCTGGGCTCAAATGCTTGAGAACCACTGCTCTAAACTATGGCCACATTTGATCCACCACATGATTTTATCACACTCCCAACATTAGCATTTGTTAATGTCTGACATTTTTACTCATTATATATTCTTTCTAAGTGTAAGAATGGCATTGTTTTCTTTGGAATTGTCGCATTTCCAAATCATGTCATTCCAAAATAAATCATTACAAAAAAAATTTGAGTAAAACTTTATTCATTCATCTAAACTCCATTAAAATATACTATGTGGCAGTGATCCTTGTACTGAAAAGCGTGGAGACGTGATCTAGGTTCTCAAATATTTACATACCGCCTTCCAAAAAAAGCAACTTACAAAATAAAACTGAGGGCAGTGTCAATACGCTCATCACAACTCTCGTTAGGCCCTGCCTCCCCTTCCAAGGGGAGCAAGGCAGGGGGACAGAGGGAGACCAATGGACCATCCACCACCGGAACCCTGATCTTATTCATCATCATTACACTTGTCCAGAAAGCAAGAACTGTGTTTGGCAGACAACAGGCGCTCCCATTCAGAAGAGAAGACCTTCTCCTGTTGTTCTGGAAATGGCACCACTAAAGGCTTAGCTGAGTCCTGACGGAAGGCTATGGCCTTGGATGATGGGTCACTAGCCCATAGACTCTGAAGCCACAGTTAGGTCCATGGTGGCAGCAGACTTTGAGAGCACCCTGGGTAAGAGCTCTAGAGGGCATAACAGATCCACCTTACTAAGGGGAGGAATCACTTCCAATTCATCACCTGATAACTCCCCTCCTCCTTTTCTGAGGCTGATGAAAGCAAGGCCAGATCATCTCTGGGCTCAATCTTAAGACAGGCCTCAAACCTCTTAGCCCTCTTAGAGTCCCTGTTACCCACCTCAGAATCCTCAGAGTCCACCTTGGAACACAGTGACCAGCCAAATGGGGGGGGGGGTCTGGGGGATCTCTTGCACTTGGCCTTGCTAGGCTTGCTCTGGGAGGCTCACATGTGCTGGAACCTGGCTTCAAACAATTCCTCCATTGTCTATCATTATGGACAGGGAAGCTTTGTACATGACAGTGGGGCTCTTGTCCTTGCACTTGTCCCCACCCTTTGAGGTCCCGATCTAGCCATACGTGTATAAGATGGCTGCCAGACAGATTTCCTCAAAATGGTGACCGTGTGGGAAAGCCCTTCTACCTCGCTTCCCGTGCATGCCAAACTGCTGCAGCTGTCAGTCTGCAGCTCACCAGGAGCAGCACTGCAAGACCCCATCTCCTGCAGGCCGCCCAGGAACATCACCGGGTCAACACTGCTCCTTAGGTAGGTACAGGGGTGCTCCTCAGTAGGACACGCTTCTCCACACCTCCTATGTGCCTGCAAGGCACTCTTCCAAAGTGGGGCTGGCGATGCTCCTCAGAGGACATGCTCCACCGGGCCTCTGCAGCCCATAGCGCTCCCTCCTCCACTGGTCCCTCGGGCAGGCTTACCTGCTGTCGTGCCACCATACACTCTTACCAGGGTTTTCGCCCTTCACCGGCTGAGGGGGGGAGTTAGAGGAGCTGGGCCCTCCATGCACCAAAGGCTGGCGCTAGTCCCCCCTGATACTGCCATAGGAGCCGGGAGAAAGAAGGAAGGCAGGGATAGAAGGAATAAAAGAAAGAAAAAGAGAAAAAGTGGAGCAGAGCACTCCAGCACATCCTACTCTGCTTGAGGTTGGATGAAACTGGGAACCTGTGGGTGCCTTCACCCTAGAGGGAGAAAGTTCTTGTCTGACCTGCAAACATGGGGGAAGAGCAACCCAACCAGTTCAGAGCACCCTTCCTCCCTCATACAGAGAAAAGCAAAAGAAATCTGCCTTACCAACCTTTTTTCCAGGACACAAGGCTACAATCTAGGACATGTCCTGGGAAAGGGGGACAAATGGTCACTCTGGTGGGGTGGGAAAACTAGACCACAATTGAAACTAGACCACAATTCATCTGGGGGGGGGGGGAGGAAGAGAGTCCAAACTATGCATGTCTACTTAGAAGTAAGCCCCATTATAGTTAATGGAAAATGTGACAAGGATTGCAGCTTCATAGCCCAATCTTGTGCTTTCCTACAAAGAGCAGTAGCTCATTCTAGTCAATGGAGCTTCCACCAGGAAAGTGTGGATAGGAAGGCAGCCTCAGAGCCCAATCTCAGGCATACCTACTCAGAAATAATGCCCATTCTAGTCAATGGGGCTTTTTTCCAGGAAGAATCTTATCTACACCACTCCCCATGCAGGGTGTTTCAGCAGCAGCACCTTCACTGGCTGATGCAGAGCAGACCATGTGCCACTCAGATCAGGGGGCCAGCAATAAGTCTGGGACAGCCTCAGGATCAAAAGGCGGGGGGGTCGGGGGAGGATGGGCCTGCCCCTCCACAAGACTGGTATATGCTTCTTATTCGCCCCTTGGCACCTGCAGTAAAGGAAAAGATCTGGAAGGGTGAGTACATTGACATCTTATCCCTCTTTAGGGAGCCCAAACCCAACCCTAAAGCTGATGAATGTCGCCAGGCTTTGCAGCAACAAATATAAGCAGGCCTCTGTCAGTCTTGAAAGACTATGGTATCGTGCTCGGCGCTGCATATGCTGCATGCGAAGCACGAAAGCCTGGGTTGGATTGTTATGGAGGATAGGCTGTTACCCAAGCAGCAAACCCCCCTCTCCACGCCTCTGAATTAGTCCAATGGAAAGGCAGAGCCAATACGATTTGATCCAGCTGGCGTTGCAGAGCTGGGCCAAGGACAGGAGCTCACCCTGTTTTGTGGGGCCGACCCAGGTCTCAAACCCTGGCCTGCTGGTTAATAGGCACAGCGTCTTAACCGCTTGCACCACCCACAGCCGGTCTTAAACTATGGCATTAAAAGGGGGCATTAATACTAGGCCATTAAAAAAGACGTAAGATAGACAGGAACTGGCAGATCTGGCTGTGCTGATACTTCATTTATGCTGGGACGGTATTGCTGAAGGACGAAAGCAAGTGCCATGTGCTGTTTAAAAACCTGGACCTCATCATAGTCTTTATTTGACCCATGGGGGCTCTGGTCGGGCACTCTATGATGACCGTTTAGGATGCGAGCCAGCGAGGACTCCCAGCTCTCCTGGTGCTTTTTGGATTAGGAGATCTGGAGCCAACTTGTGGTGGCTGATAGGGATCAATACGACTGGGCACCTACTGGCCGCATTTTGACTAAGTCGGAGGGGTCTCGGTCTCAGACTCTGCAACAAAGCAGCGGGTTCAACCCCCAGGCATTTGCTTCACATTCAGTGCACAGGGCAGCTGCCAGAAGCCCAACTGCACTTATCAATACGTGTGTAGTAGCTGCGGGGGCCATCATGCCACCAAGTCTTGTGGCGGCCAAAAAGGAAATAAGAATGGAAAGCGCAGGCCCCCATGGCGTAAGCCGGGCGGGGGGCCTAAGTGGGTCGAGCCCGGCCCCTGCCCCTCAAGGGGCCAAGTCCAATTAAGCTGAGTGCCCTTGCCTCGCTGCTCTGTGATTACCTGGATCGCTGAGCAGCTGAATTCCTTTGGAACAGGTTTTGCGAGGGCTTTAGAATCCCCTCCTCACCCCACTGGAGTGTGGATGGCGAGGAATCTTCCCTCAGTTCTGGGACATAGAATCATAGAATCTTAGCGTTGGAAGGGACCTATTAGGTCATCTAGTCCAACCCCCTGCCTGCAGCAGGAAATCCTCCTAGAGCATCCCCGACAGGTGCTCGTCAAGCCTCTGCTTGAAGATCCCCAGTGAGGGAGAGTCCACCACCTCCCTTGGCAATCTGTTCCACTGCCGAACCGCCTTCACCGTCAGGAATTTTTTCCGGATATCCAACCGGAATCTCCTCTCTTGCAGTTTGTACCCATTGGTTCTAGTTCTGCTTTCAGAAGCAGCTATGAACAAATGAGCCCCTTCCTCCCTATGACAGCCCTTCAGGTATCTGAAGAGGGCAATCATGTCTCCCCTTAGCCTCCTCTTCAGGCTGAACATCCCAAGTTCCCCCAACCTTTCCTCGTAGGGTTTCCCTTCCATCCCACTGATCATTCTTGTTGCTCTCCTCTGGACGTGCTCCAGCTTGGCTGCATCTTTCTTAAAGTGAGGTGCCCAGAACTGAACACAGTACTCAAGGTGAGGTCTGACCAATGCTGAATAAAGAGGAACTAGAACTTCTCGTGACTTGGAAGCTACAGACCTCTTAATGCAACCTAAAATGGCATTTGCCTTCTTTGCAGACACATCACACTGCTGACTCATGTTCAGCTTGTGATCCACGGCGACTCGAGGATCCCGCTCACAGGTTGTGCTGCCAAGCCAAGTATCCCCCATTTTATACCTGTGTTTTTGGTTTTTATTGCCTAAGTGCAGAATCTTGTACTTCTCCTTGTTGAAGTTCATTCTATTTGTTACAGCCCAGTAGTCTAGTTTATCCAGATCCTCCTGGAGGTTTCTCCTGTCTTCTGTTGTGTTTGCTACTCCTCCCAGCCGAGGACCGGGCCCAAGACAGAGCCCTGAGGTACCCCACTTGAAACCGACCTCCAGGTTGACACAGAACCATTTACTAAAACCCTTTGAGTGCGGCCGTCGAGCCAGTTGCGGATCCATCTAACGATTGCCTTGTCTAGCCCATTTTTTCCAACTTCCCAATGCAGATGTCATGTGGGACCTTGTCAAATGCTTTGCTGAAGTCAAGATAAATGACATCCACAGCATTGCCACTGTCCAATAAGCTTGTAACCTGATCAAAAAAGGAGATCAGATTTGACTGGCAAGATTTATTCTTGGTAAATCCATGCTGGGTTCTTTTGATCACCGAGTACTTGTCTAGATGTGCACAAAATTTTGTGTTTTATGATTTATTCTAATATCTTCCCCAGGATTGAAGTCAAACTGACTGGTCTATAATTTCCTGGGTCTTATTTGTTTCCCCTTCTTAAAGATTGGGACTACATTTGCCCTCTTCCAGTCCAGTGGCACTTCTCCACCCCTCAAGGATTTCTCAGAGATGATCGACAGAGGCTCTGCAAGGACATCTGCCAGTTCCTTAAGAACTCGAGGATGCAGCTCATTTGGTGCAAATGACTTGAATTCATTTAGGTCAGTTAAGTGGTTTTGAACCAGTTCTCTGTCAATCTTAATTTGCTGTTCTGCACCATCCATGTTTCCATTACCCCTTTGTGGATGCAAGCATATCCCTGTATCAGCCAATGATCCCGCACCCCCATTTGCATAGCCCTCCTTCTGAGAATAGGCAGATGCAAAGTAGGAGTTGAGCAGCTCTGCCTTCTCCTGGTTTCCAGACACCTGCTGTCCATCTTGAGCAGCCCCACCCCCTCATCCCTCCTCCTGTTCCTTTGAGCATATCTAAAGAAGCTCTTTTGATATCCTTGACTCCCCTGGCCAGCCTCAGCTCATACTGAGCTTTGGCATTCCTGACCCCCTCCCTACAAGACCGGGCTATCTGTCTGAACTCCTCCCTGGTGATCTTCCCAGTCTTCCACTCCCTATACTTCTCTTTCTTTAACGTCAGCTGATCCCCAAGTTGCTTGTGGAGCCAGCCTGGTTTTCTGAGGATTTCCCCCCCTTTCTTTTTCATAGGATTTGTTTCTGACTGTACTTGTAGAAGCTGCCTCTTAAGGAGCTCCCACCCATCTAGGGCCCCTTTTCCTGTTAGTTCATCAACCCATGGGATCCCACCTATGACTCCTCTGAACCTGTTGAAATCAGCCTTCCTGAAACCCAGTATAAAGGTTTCACTGTGCACTCTTTTTATTTCCCACAATATTCTAAATTCCAGCAGCTCATGATCGCTTTCCCCTAAAGTTTCCGCTACATTGACCCGGTCAATCAGTTCTTCATGATTAGTTAAGATCAGGTCAAGGATGGTCCCGCCTCTCATACTTTCTGGACCATGAAGTTATCTTCCAGGCCCATCAGGAATTTATTGGAGCTTCCGTGTTTGGCTGAACTTGTTTCCCAGCAAATGTCTGGATAGTTAAAGTCCCCCATTACTACTACCTCATATTTCCTTGCAACATTTGCCAGTTGCTTCAAGAAGACATCGTCTACTCCTTTCCCTTGGCCTGGCGGTCTATAGTAGACACCCACAACAATGTTTTTCTTGTTTTTCCCCCTAACCTTTACCCAAACGCATTCCTCAGGTATACCCAGACCAGTTTCCTGGATTTCAGAACAGGTATATATGTTCTTGACATATAATGCTATACCGTCTCCTCTTTTGCTACTTCTGTTCCTCTTGAACAGCTGATGTTATGGAAATCAGGATCCACAAGAACCAGACGGGACCAGAAAAACCAGATGCAAAGAGAGAGATTTATTCAGGCGCCGGCCTCCAAGTCAGGTTCAGCTGCAGGCATGAACCTAGTCTTAGTAGACCAACAAAAGGACAAATGGAGGCCCAGAGCAGGGGCTCAGCAAACGATTTTATACCCTAAACATCAAAGCAATTCTAGAAGATTTACAGATTTTACAGCATTTCACAGCAGTTTGGGGTTGAGCATAGTTACATCACTGACATTCTGACAACCTGATATGTCAATCTTCATATTTGTCTCTTAAAGGATTCAATTACTTCACACTTCACATTATATCATGTATACATCTTGGCCCCTCATTTGCCCATCTCATTGATAACAGTAAAAACCGTTACACAGGAGATTAGGGTACTTCACTCATCTGTTATCTAAACAGTTCTTGAATTGTCTGGCATCTTCCCATGCCTGTATCTGTTTGTTCTGAATGCAAAGCTATCAGACCCATTTGGCCCTCCTGCCCTAGGATTCAACCAGTGATTTACATTTGTTTTACAGTTGTATCAAAACAAGATGTGCCTGTGCTTTCCAAGGATGTAAGTGATCAAAGATCTTTGCTTTCCAGCGGAAATAAGTGATCATGCCCTGGGCCTCTGAGAATGTCAGGAGGTCAGCACTTTGGCTCACAAGTTAGTTTTACCAAGCACTGCCAAGGAAATATTAATAAATCAGTTAACATCCAATCAGTAATTTCACTCATATCATATTTCTTTGCAATGTCTGCCAGTTGCTTCAAGAAGACATCATCTACTCCTTTTTCCTTGGCCTGGTGGTCTATAGTAGATGCCCACCACAATGTTTTTCTTGTTTTCCTCCCTAACCTTTACCCAAACACACTCCACAGGGATATCCAGACCAGTTTCCTGGATGTCAGAGCAGGTATATATGTTCTTGATATATAATGCTACTCCATCTCCTCTTTTGCCATTTCTGTTCCTCTTAAACAGCTGATAGCCTTCCATCTGTGCGTTCCAGTCATGAGAGTCATCCCACCAAGTTCCAGTTATTCCTATCAAGTCAAATTTTCCTGAAAGTTCCAGCTCATCTTGTTTATTTCCCAGGCTCTGTGCATTTGTGTAAATGCAAGATAAGCCCTGGAAGTTGCAACTCCATACATTCCCCCCCCCCTTTTTAAGGCTGGCTACTACTGCCACAATCATTGTACATGGGTTTCAATATGTAGTTGAGATGAAAGTTAAGATTTTAGATTTGTTATGTTTACACTAAGCTAGATTTTCTGTATTTTTCTTTTTTCCAGCATTCTAAAGACATTCTAGAAAGGTTAGTGGAACCCATTTTTGTCAAAATTACTTAATTGTCATTATTAATCCAAAAATTAATTCGCTATTAAAGTGATTTTTAAAATATGCTTGTTGGGGTTGTGCTACGCAAGTTGCGCTAGGTAGCTGATGCAACACTGTAAGAGGCTAATGCAACTGGGGAAATCCCCTCCAGCCAGGTGTTGGCAGCGACTGGTTTGGGCTGGATCGCCCAAACCGGATGCTGCTTTTGCCCCCAGCTACTGATCCGGTAGCAATGGGGGGCAAGAAAACCAGGAGTACCGGTTCAGCGGGTGGGCAGGGCGAGGCGCAGGCCCCACCCCCGGTGTACTGCAGATGCTCCGGTTGGCGCACGCGCAGAGCATATTCTGAAGCTGCTTCAGAACACACACTGCACCTGCGCCAACCTTGGCGCAGGCGCAGTGCGCCGGGGTTGGGACCCGCCCCTTCGCCCCACCCACTCGCACCCGCAGCGCGCTGGGGTGGTTGGCGTGCCCTCCCCGGCCCGCCCCTGGCCATCCCTGGCCCCGCCCCAGCCCTTCCCGCCCCCTTCCGGCGATCCGGTTGTTGGGCCAGGCCGGGCCTACCACTGCCTCCAGCATTATGCAATACATGCAGAAACTGCTGAGTCAGTATCGCAGAAGATCACCTGATGGTCAGTGAACCTTCTGATAGGTGCTCTTAGTACCACAAGTTCAGATTTAAGGAAGCCCTGTAAGGCTGCACTTTGTGGGATGATAAAAGAGTAGGTACTGCATGTTACTGTGACAAACTTGTCGGTTTGACTCTGTCGGGCCACTGCTTCAGCGACTACACTGGCTGCCCATTCATTTCAGGGCTGAATTCAAAGTGCTGGTCCTGACCTTTAAATCCCTAAACGGCTCAGGTCCAGGGTATCTGAGGGACTGCCTTCTCCTGTGCAATCCAACCCATCACCTAAGGTCATCTAAGAGGGCCCTTCTGACTGTGCCGCCACTAAAAGATGTGAGAGGTGTGGCGGCCAGAGATTGGGCCTTCTCGGTGGTGGCACCCCGGCTTTGCATCTCCCTCCCCTTAGAACTGAGGAAAGCTCCCTCAATACAGAGTTTCAGGCAGAGCCTTAAAACCTTTTATTTTAAAAAAGCTTTTTAATGGGGCAGAGATTAGGGGGCAGTTGTTTTATTGTTTTTAACATATATGTTTTTAGCCTGTATGTTTTGTTTTTTATTGAATTGTACTATTTATGTTTTTAATTATGTTTTATGTTAGCCGCCTTGAGTTGGGCTAATGGCCCAAGAAAGGCAGGATATAAATTTTTAAAATAAATGTGGACTGACTATTTGGACTTTGCTATTGGATAACCCGTGGATTTGCTGTATGTAACCTGATTAATTTCTTGTGTATGACCTTGGACTGTTTACTAGAATTGAGTTCTGCCTTTTATAACTTTGAGACAATATAACTGCTTTTGCTATTGCACCACCTGTCTCCTGTTCTACTTTCTGTGCTAGTCCTGCTCACTAGTAAGGTCTATACACCCCAACAATGCCTTCATTTCTTGAACTACACCAGATTTATTGATTGGTGATAAGATTATTTTCTTAACAAGTGCAAAAAAGAAAAGTTGGTACCAGCACAATCATCTCCAGAACTTATATGGAAAGTAAAAGACTGCAGAGACGTTCCTTTTCTAAAACATATTATGAAACGATTCAAGGGTAAAGATAAGACATTATCTTTGTTTGTATTGATCTATTGATAATTTATCAATACAATATTAGCAGTGGTGGGTTTCAGCAGGTTTGCACCTACTCTACAGAACCGGTTGCTAACAAGATAGTACATAGAGTTTAAAAATAGCCATTTAAAAATGGCTGTCGGCCAGGCATAGAACTGGTTGTTAATTTCTTTGAATCCCATCACTGAATATTAGTATTGATACAGTATTTCAGTACAGCTGGTGTTCTGTGGGTGGCGCAAGTGGTTCAGACAACTTGCCTGTTGACCAGCAGGCCAGGTTTCGAGACCCGGGTTCCCCACAAGACAGGGTGAGCGCCTGTCCTTAGCCCAGCTCTGTGACACAGCTGGAACCAATTGTATTGGCTCTGCAGTTCCATTGGACGATTACAGTGGTGTGGAGAGGGGGATTTGCTGCTTGGGTAACAGCCTATCCTCCATATTAAATCTACCCAGGCCTTCGTGCTTCACATACAGCGTCGAGCACAATACCATAGTCTTTTGAGACTGATGGATGCCAATGGTGTTCTCATCAGTTTTCTGATCCTAAGGGCAAAATCCAGAGCAGTTACGGGTCCACGCAGTTACATCAACCTCTTCTGCAGTGGTTCTCAACCTTCTTAATGACGTGAAGTTACACACCCACACATTCACCTTTACCTGGGAGTAGAGCAATTGACTATAATGGGGCTTCTTGTGAGTAGAGCTGTGGAAGGCAGGGCAGTGTGATGTCCTGTTCACTTTTACCTGGTAGTAGGGCAGGGGTGTCTAACTCATTTCATATAGAGGGCCAAAGTGAGCATTAATGGTTCTCCCAAGGGCCTAATTGTTTCTGCCTCTATACTCAGAAGCAAGCCCCATTAGATCCAATGGGGCTACTCCCAAGAAAGTGTCTTTAAGATTGTATGCAAAATGTAATATAGCCTATATTACACCACTGGCTACAGGATGCCTGTTCACCAGGAAAGGATTTCTTTCCAGGACAGAAGCCTTAAAAAGGACATATCCTGCAAAAAAGAAAAAGAATAAAAACAGGCTTAACCCCCAGAGGAGATGGGACAAAAAATGGGGCTTGAGTTGGAGGAAAGAAAAGTTAGGACTATCACAGCTTTACAAATTAATTTATTTTTGAATACCTGCTGAGCCAGTTTCAGTGCTGGGGCTTCCTTCAAGAGCACTTTTAAGGCCCAGGTGCCTGGGATCAGGACTATTCTGGAAGCCTTGCACCCCTGAACACCAGCCATAATGTTTGCTTACTCATGAGTAACAGCAGCTGTGCAGTTTATTTCAATCGGGTCAGTGCAAACTTGGAGAAGGGAACTTCCTCTAGGGTAACTGTGGGGCTGCCTTCATTGGATCAGGACCCTTCTGGTGTCCCTGCATCCTCTCAAACCTGCCTCTTCTGACCCCAGTCACTCACACACACACACCAGTCACACACACAAGACCTATCTCTAGGACAGGTCCTCCCACTTCAGGTCCCAACTTTAAATCATCCTCCCACTTCAGGTTCCCAAGAGAACTTGAGTGGCTTGCTTGGGAACCTGAAGTGTATGGACGATTTAAACCATAGATGTGACAATCTCCTAGAGGAGTTCAGCTGAGGGATTTCCTGTGACCTCAGCCGAACCCCCTATGGAGGAATCCCCTATGGAGCCAAACCCCTATGGAGGAATCCCCTGCATAGAGGTGCAGGGTTACCAGAAGCCAAACTGGAAATTCCTGCACAGCAACCCCAAAATTCCTGATTTAAGGCCCAATTTCCTCCCAGTCCAAGCCAAAATTCCTGAGAAAATTCCTGTACTGTCCATTTCCCCCAGAGAAATCCTAAAGCCCCCTCCCCCAGAGCAATTTGCAGCAGTACAAGGCATGCAGTGATATGCACTGACATACACCATGCACTCTCTCTCACACCACAAACACCCCATGCTTTGTTCTACACAGACGCACACAAATACAAGCTCACCTGTTCTGCAGAGGTGCAGCATGCATAGGATTGGCCCCTCAGACGGCAAGCCTACCACAGTTTACCTGGGTGTAAGTCCCTTTGTCTCTAACTGGCTTACTTTTGAGTAGGCATGCATAGGATTGGCCCCTCAGTTTCCCTGGGAGTAAGCCCTTTTCTCTCTAATGGGGCTCACTTTTGAGTAGGGATGCTTAGGATTGGCCCCTCCGTTTACCTGGGAGTAAGCCCCTTTCTCTCTAATGGGGCTCACTTTTGAGTAGGGATGCATAGGATTGGCCCCTCCGTTTACCTGGGAGTAAGCCCCTTTCTCTCTAATGGGGCTCACTTTTGAGTAGGGATGCATAGGATTGGCCCCTCCGTTTACCTGGGAGTAAGCCCCTTTCTCTCTAATGGGGCTCACTTTTGAGTAGGGATGCATAGGATTGGCCCCTCCGTTTACCTGGGAGTAAGCCCCTTTCTCTCTAATGGGGCTCACTTTTGAGTAGGGATGCATAGGATTGGCCCCTCCGTTTACCTGGGAGTAAGCCCCTTTCTCTTTAATGGGGCTCACTTTTGAGTAGGGATGCATAGGATTGGCCCCTCAGTTTACCTGGGAGTAAGCCCCTTTAAATTAGGTTGTAGAACCAATTGTCTGAGTTTCCATTATTTCCTATGGGAAACTCTGCTTCAGCTAATGAGCATTTCACATTACGAGCACGCCTCTGGAACAAATTAAATTCGTTATGCGAGGCACCACTGTATAGGGTTTCTCCCCTGTGTGGCTCCTTCAATGCAGTCAGATGTGCAATTTGACTTTAGGATCTGGGCCTAACTCCTTTTCCCTTTTACTTCCCCAGACTCTCTGATATCTGGACTTCAGATTAAGGAAGGTAAGTATTGTAATGTATAGAGGTCATAAGTCAAGAAGGAGATGGGAGACATTTCAGGAATTGATTCTTAATTGCATTGTTATTGGGAAATATGAGTGTTTTTTTATTTTGTTTGCAAAAAAATCTAAACTGCAAAATATCACAAGCAAATCTGCCACTAAAATGGAAAGCCATGTTTTGTTTTCAACCTAAGCTCAAGATCCATTTATTTTATAAATTTATTCCAATCATACATTCCCAAATTTATTGCTTTCTCTTTTCTGATTTCTGATTTTCATCCACCCCAAAAGCAAGTTTTCAGATTGATGCTGACTGGGCACATCTGTCACTTGCTTTTGCAGACAACAACAAAAGTGTAAGGTGGATGAATATACAAGACATACTCAACAATCCCAGAAGGTTCATGGACACTCCTTACATCCTAGGAAATACAGAATTTACAGAGAGCAGGCATTTCTGGGAAGTCAATGTATCCAAAGAAGAGGCATGGTCATTAGGCATTGCATTAATGACATCGAATGAAATGGTCATGATAGGATTGGAAGAACATCGAACTTTTAGCCCAGATAGGATTCCTCTGAATCCTAAAGGTGAACTGAAAAAATAAGAGTTACAGTGGATTTCTCACAGAAATACAAGGTTTCTACAATGGCTGCACAGGTTCAACTTTACGTCGTTTTAAGTTTAATGGAGAGAAGCTGGTACCTTGCTTTACTGTGAAAAGAAGAGGCCAGCTGAAACTTGGTCCTTGAGAGTCCATCACTGTAACACAGGTTTTGCTCAGGCAATTAAAAAAAATCTGCATTAAACTGCAGTCTTTTTACTGTGCTTTTTACCCTCCTGTTTTTGGAAATTGACAATACAATTTCCTTCTGTGTTCCTTCTGTGATATGAACACCCACCAAGAACCAATGTTGAGAAATTTAACCCTTCGGATTATACCCTGATGTAGTTTTTATATTTGTTAAAAGAAAGAGACTTAAATCACCAGAAAACCTGGGAATAATAAAAAGGAAAACCCTTAAAGCCAAGCCCTTAATTACCAGCTATCTCATTTTATCAACCTAGCTCCAAAACATGTGCAGAATTTTGTGCCCCCTCCAAACTTTTTATACCTTTTCCAAACTTTTCAAAAGTTCCTGCCAGTGGCTTGAAATCAAGAAAGAGCTGGAATTGGTGATCCAACCCACTCCTCTCCCCTTCCCACATTGTTTAACTAATCCAGTAAAATCTGGTTGGCCTACCCTAGTCTGCAGCATGGCTGAGATTACTGGAGCCTGTATTTGTGTTTCCTGGTGGGGCAGGGGGCTGAATTGGCAACATCACCCTCACCTTCTCCAAAGACCTGGACTATTCTTCTCTTTCTCAATAAGATAATTCTCTTGCTACAATAAGATAATTTTATTTATGAACAAGTAAAGGAGCATAGGATAGTACATGGTATCAGGATTAGGAGTTGTAATGATACCTGTAAATCCAAGTTCAGAACCCTCCTTGGCGTCTATGCAGCTTCCCTTGAAATAAATAAAAATAAATAAATAAAATAAGGTTCACTAATGCCTCAGATAGATATTCAGTCCAGCTGAAAGAGGCTTGGGACTCAAAGGCCCAGATGGTGAAAACATGATATGGCAGGAAAAACAATGGAAAAGTTCGGGTCAGGATGGCCCTATGCGTCTGTCCAAACCACAATGTGGGCCAGATGCCACATGCTGAGTTGTCAACATCAGGAACTGCCAAGGTCAAGCTGATCCTATGTGGACTTGTAGCCATATGTGAGTTGTCAGTATCATGACTTGCCAAGGTTGTGAGCTGGCTGTTGATAGCCAATCAAAAGCCTAGAATGGGGGGGGGGGTGTTGTGGTTTTAGAGAATAAAAGAGGGACCTAGATTGCTGAAAAAATGGGATCTGATCTTCGTAGCTGTATTTGGGCCTGAATGCTGCATGAACCAGTAAAAGCAACATGGGGCATAGGTTGGGGAGGGGCAGTTTTATTGTTTTATTTTTACTGTTTTTAATGATGTTTTTAGTCTGTTTTAATTGTTCTTAGCTTTTTAAATTTAATTGTATTTTAATTGTTTTTAAATTATGTCTTAATCTATATTTATAATTTGATTTTAATGGTGTTTTATCCTGTTTGTTGTTAGCCGCCTGGGGCTCCCTCTTGTAGGAGAGGAGAGGAAAAGCAATATTCTGTTTCTTCTTGCAAAGACCTACCTGCCAGCTGTATTCGAACCCCTAAAGGAGAGGTAACTATAATTTCTCTCTATCAGTAGCAGGAGTTGAAACACAGCAGATCTTAAGCTGAAGAGTATAGTGTATACCAAGTGAAGATTAAGCGTATACCAAGATTTTATACTCAGTTCAGCAGACATCAGACAGCTCAAGATGTTTCCAGCATTTAGGTCCATAATTTTGGGTGCTATGCTATGCACACTTTCCTAAGAGTAAGCACCAAGGAAATTAATCACACTTGCTTCTGAGTAGGCAAGCAGAAGCTTAGGCTTCAAAAATCCCTTGCAGAAGAGACACTGTTGATCTCTCTCTCCTTCCCACTCCCCTCACCCCAACAATAGCCTGAAATTCTTATGACCAGGGTTTCACACTTTTATTTATTTATTTGTTTGTTTATTTATTTATTTATATCCCGCCTTTCCTCACCTGCAAGAGGGAGCTCAAGGCAGCTAACATCGATCATAATAAAACACCGTTTTTTAAAAAAGCAGGCCTCCGTCAGTCTTGGAAGACTATGGTATCGTGCTTGGCGCTGCATACGCTGCATGCAAAGCACGAAAGCCTGGGTTAGATTGTTATGGAGGATAGGCTGTTACCCAAGCAGCAAATCCCCCCTCTCCACACCACTGAATTAGTCCAATGGAAAGGCAGAGCCAATACGATTGGATCCAGCTGGCGTTGCAGAGCTGGGCTAAGGACAGGAGCTCACCCTGTCTTGTGGGGCCGACCCTATGTCTCGAACCCTGACCTGCTGGTTAACAGGCACAGTGTCTTAGCCACTTGCGCCACACCATTAAAATGATCATAAATAGAGATTAAAATACAATTAAATAATTAAAATACAATTAAAATAATTAAAATAATTAAAATACAATTAGATTTAAAAAGATTTTACAATTAGATTTTGTTTCATATCAAGGCAATGTAAGGTGGTGTACTTATTTCTTTCTGATGTCTGTATTTCTATTTTCTAGCACGCTTTCAGTTTGATCCAAACGCTGCACATCCATCACTTCTGTTATCTCAAAACAACAAAAGCGTAAGGTGTGTAAACATCATTCAAGACCTACCCGTTAACCCAAGACTGATGAACAGACCTTGTGTGCTGGGAAACAGAACATTTACAGATGGCAGACACTTCTGGGATGTCAGTGCGTCAGTGGAAGAGGCTTGGGCCATGGGAGTAACATCTGTTATAACAGATGAAACCGTCATGATTGAATATGAGGACGGCCAGTACCGCACCTTTTTCCCCCGACAGAGTTCCATTGAATCCAAAAGATCTGTTGCAGAAGATTAGAGTGATTCTGGACTTTCCACAAAAAAAAATTGGATTTTACAATTCTGACACAGGCTCAACTTTACGTTGCATTCAGATTAACAGTGAGAACATGGTCCCTTGCTTTTCCGTGTCAAGGAGAAGGCATCTGACCTTTTGTGACTGAGATTATCACCATCTCACCATACAAAAGTCAGCAGTTACCTCAGAGTAAATTTCCTCTGGGTAAACTTTATTTTTAGAATGATACACTACTAAAAACTGTTATCAAAAATATTCTGGACAAACGTTTCAGTTATCCCTGTGCCAAAAATTTTCAGTATGTGGATTTTGCAGCTTTCATCAAACTGGGACTTTTGTTACCTCTGAATGTCCTCAGAGCACTTTGCAGAGCTTTGCTTTCTTGAGAGAATGTATTGAGCCTTTTCTTTGCATCTGAAAGATCAGGAGCAGCTGGAAACTGAAAATTTCTTTCTGCACATCTGGAAGAAAAAAGACAAAAATAAATAAAAATAAAACAATTCCAAAATGATATTTTTGATTCTTTCCGCTTTCGTGTTAGAGGCTGTTTCTATGCATAAAATTAGTGCCAGAGCTTAAGGTACAGCAATTCCCTGTCACATGCAAGTAAGTTGACCCCAGTTCTACAAGAGGCTACATGGACCTGTATGCAGTAGGAATTGAGCAAATGTTGAAATAGTTGCATCATTTCTTCTGCTTCTGCTTCCTGACAGACAGGGAGCTATGGGTGAGTTGCACTCTTTCCACTCTGGAACATCTCCTCAAACTATGTTCCCCTTTCTCCTCCTCCACCCTATCAGTCAGCTTTGAAAAATTCACCAAATGTAGCCTATTAAACTGTCAGGCTCCTGAAATATGTGCCAAGTATCCCATTCTGAACTAATGCAATATTATGCCTGTTATACATGGTATATAGACAAAATTTTCAAAACAGTGTTTTTTTTAAAGAAACTCTGTATTTTCATAAGATGCTGCCATACATTTGTCAGTTGCCTAGGAATTCTCACCTCCCAGGAATAACATCTTTGTAACAGGAAAGCTCAATGGTCTTGGCCCAACAATCACAGGATTAAAGGCTACTGATGCTCTGTATTAAGCACCCCAAAAGTGAAGATTACATTTACTGTTCTGGATCAGTCCCGTGTAGCATGCAAAGAAGCAGAACTGCAGGGTCTTCTGGGAAGCCTTGGAAGGGAGGCCTCAGTCAATAGCCAGTAATATAACTTTCCAAGAAGGAATAGTCAAAAGGAAAAGTAACAAAACACAAAGTTATTTTTGTTGTGATAGGGGAACTACTTTCACAGGGTGTGCTCCAGCCACAGCCAGGGTAAGTGGGGCCAATTAATTTTTTTTAAAAAAAATTAGGTTGTAGAACCAATTGTATGAGTTTCCATTATTTCCTATGGGAAACTCTGCTTCAGCTAATGAGCATTTCACATTACGAGCACGCCTCTGGAACAACTTAAATTTGTTATGCGAGGCACCACTGTATAGGGTTTCTCCCCTGTGTGGCTCCTTCAATGCAGTCAGATGTGCGATTTGACTTTAGGATCTGGGCCTAATTCCTTTTCCCTTTTACTTCCCCAGACTCTCTGATATCTGGACTTCAGATTAAGGAAGGTAAGTATTGTAATGTATAGAGGACATAAGTCAAAAAGGAGATGGGAGACATTTCAGGAATTGATTCTTAATTGCATTGTTATTGGGAAATATGAGTGTTTTTTATTTTGTTTGCAAAAAATCTAAACTGCAAAATATCTCAAGCAAATCTGCCACTAAAATGGAAAGCCATGTTTTGTTTCCAATGTAAGCTCAAGATCAATTTACTTTATAAATTTATTCCAGTTGTGAATTCCCAAATTTACTGCTTTCTCTTTTCTGTTTTTTTTATTTTCATCCACCCCAAAAGCAAATTTTCATATTGATGCTGACTTGGCACATCTGTCACTTGCTTTCTCGGAGAACAACAAAAGTGTAAGGTGGATGAATATACAAGACATACCCAACAATCCCATAAGGTTCACGGACACTCCTTACATCCTAGGAAACACAGAATTTACAGAGAGCAGGAATTTCTGGGAAGTCAACGTATCCAAAGAAGAGGCATGGTCAATCGGCGTTGCATTAATGACATCAAATGAAATGATAATGATTGGGTTTGAAGAAAGAAGATATCGAACCTTTACCCCAGATAGGAATCCTCTGAATCCTAAAGTTGAACTGAAAAAAATATGGGAATTTGTGCACTCAATGGTAGCCTGTTTGAATGATGGCCGTCAACATGGAACAGACCACCCTTATTTTAAAACAAGTGATTAGAGGAAAGAAGTGGGAGACAAGGATGAGCCCCACAGAAGGGGGAAGGGAGAGGAGGCAGGTCTGGGGTCTCCCTGGGTCAGCCTCTAAGTGGCCAAGAGGTGGGGGGAGGAGGATTCAGCTCTGAGAAGACCCAGAGCTGGAATGTGAAGTGAGCTGTGCCTGCAGTTCAAAGACTGGGGCCCACTGGTTAACTAATGGAAGTGATACTAATTAACAACCGGTGTGAACTGGCAGGAGCCCACCTCTGATCTTAGCACAATCAATCACTGCTAAAGCAGATGTGGAGACCATTCAACAAAATTATGTAAAATCACTATCAGATGAGATACGCACACTTGATGCCCTAATAAACAAATTGGAGGAAAAACAGACTTACCCTAGAATCCAGAGTAACTACGAGAGCAAGTAAGAGACATTATGTGTACCCATAGTTACTGCACCACATAGTGAAAACCTATGGGAAATTCATATTGCAATCCAGAGCAAATTGTTCTTACACCGGAGCAAGGACTCCCCATAGTTACTCTGGATTGTGCCCTTCTTAGTCCTCATAAAAACCCTGTGAGGTAGGTTAAGCTGTGGAGGTAGGTTAAGCTGGGGAGTGGGGTGCAATCCTAACCAACCCTACAATCCAGAGTAACTACGGGAGCACGTAAGAGACTTTACGTGCACCCGTGGTTACTGCACCACCTAGTAAAAACCTATGGGAAATTCATATTGCAATCCAGAGCAAATAGTTCTTACACCGGAGCAAGGACTCCCCGTAGTTACTCAGGATTGCGCCCCAACTTTCCAGCACTGGCACAGCTGGAAAGCCATGGATGCCTTTTCAATGTAAGGAAATCTGCTCCCTTAACTTGGAGTTGCACTGCCCTTACCATGGAACTGGAATATTGGTTAGGATTGAACCCTGACTGGTCCAAGGTCATCCAGGAAGTTTCATGGCCATGCAGGGATTTGAATGTAGACCTTCCAGGGCCACATCCACTACTACACCATCCAGGTTCTCAGCCAAATATCAAGGCAAAGCACAGCTCACTCTTTCCAATACATTAAAAAATAGAATTTACTATGGCATCATTGTTTGTGGACTAGCTCCCATTTGATCTGATTCTGGGGGCTCTTGTCCAGGCGAGTAAAAAACATTATCAACATGGATGATGCCAGGGAGTGACACACACAAAGTATTGGCACAATCATAACCATTTAGGTCAGCACAACTCACCCATCCCTCTGTTCCCATAGTGGCCCAAGGAGGCCACCACCTTTGCACAATCCTAGCTCCCCGCCAGGAGCGTCTTAAGACAGTTTTGTGACTCCCCCAGGCTACCACAAGACTTGAGCCGGCTAACCAGGAGTTAAGATTGCACTGTCAGTTTTTAAAACGCCCTGTGATTCATCTGCATTATCCAACTATGGATGGCTTCTCTTTGGTGCTCTTATACCTGTGCAATTTCTCAGGGTCTCTTGCAGAAGAGAGATCCCACAGCTTCTGCTTCACCTCTGTAGTAAAAGACTCTGGAGATTTAAGTGATTCAGCCTTGAATCTGGAGACGAAAAAAAATATTATCAGCCAGCCAAGAACGGTAGAAAAAGAGCAGAAGACAAAGAAACCAGTTTGGTTAGTAAGAACGTAAGAGCCCTGCTAGATCAGGCCAAAGGCCCATCAAGTTTAGATTTCTATACTCACAGAAGCCCATCAGATGCAACAGGGAGCACTCAAGACACCTGCTTCCAGGTGCCCTCCCTGCATCTAACATGCAGGTTGTCTCCATCTAAAATAAGGAGGTTGCACAGATCCATCATGGCTTCTAACCTGTGAATGCATCCCACTCACATTCATCGTTACTCACGAATGGCTAGCTGCAGAGTTGTGGCAGTTCCCGTATACCGACATAATGGATCAAGATCTATAGGCATTAATTCTGAATACCTTGTCTTGAAATAAGCAGCAGCACACATCAGTGTAGTCCACCGAGTCTCAACCTTCCCAATGCTGGGACCCTTTGATACAGTTCCTCATGTTGTGGGGACCCCCAACCATAGAATTATTTTCATTGCTACTTCATCACTGTAATTTTGCTGCTCTTATGAATGGTAATGTCAACATCTGATACGCAGGATGTATTTTCATTGTTATAAATGAATTCTCTGCTGCAGCACTTGGGTTGCCAACTGACTGTGCGAAGCCTTACAGCCTCATCCTGGGCGTGTCTACTCAGAAGTAAGTCACCAACCTACCACCCCCACCTCAGCCCCAGGAGAGAGACGCATCTCCATCCCAGCGGGTGGCGAGCCTGAGGGACCCCCGAGGGACACAGCGCTTGTGTGTCGGGGAAAGGCTCCCTCAGGCCAGGCGCTGCTCCTCCTCTAGAGGCTGCCTTGCGGGGGCAGCGGGGAGAGTCCGCGGGGCCGCCTGGCCTTCTTCTGGCTGGCTGACTCTCCTCTTCAGGTGGCTCCGAGGTGCGGCTGAGGGAGAGTCAAGCCCGGCCCCGCCTCGCCTGAGGGAGCCGTTCCCCTTCCCGGTTGAGCGCCAGGGCAGCTCAACCGCCTCAACCGACGCCTCTCCGCCGCCTGACTGAACGACTCCCCTCCCCAAAACAAATTCAGTAAGATTTTAACACCCAGCTCAATTTTAAAATTTAAACAGGTTCGGCATGATTTGGGATTCAATAAGTTTTAAACCCTGCAAGTTTTTCTTATTTTTACTAGACCAAGGTGGCGGTATGTCATAATCGGACAGAGGAGAAGGACACCCAAGAAAAGTGTAGCACATAACAAAATAAAAGCTCGAAAGACTTGTGTATATTGGTTTCATGTGCTTAAACACTATATTACATTTAAAATTATTACGTGTAGCTTAATACACACAGAGCACAATCCTAACCATGTCTGCTCTGCATGCATAGAATTGAACTATAAAGTTTGTATCTTAGGCTGCAATCCTAAAGACACTTTCCTGGGAGTAAGACTCACTGGCTACAATGGGACTTACTTTTGAGTAGACATGGTTAGGATTGTGCTCTTAGGCTGCAATCCTACGCAAACATACTTAGGAATAAGCCCTATTTATTATAAAGAGACTAACTTCTAAGTAAACATGTACAGGATTGGGCTATTATTTTCTTTAGTACTGTACTCACTGATTTCCACTGTATTGGACCTCCTATGCATGTCTGTGTATGTCCTCATTTTCTAAGACATGGATTTTAGCCTTGTGTCCTGGAAATTTTTTTCATTGTCTTCCTTTTCCTTGTGAGCAGGTAGCCTATAATATTCTTGTAATCAATAAATTGCAGTATGTTTAATTACGTATTAAACTATACACACACACACACACACACACATATACACATACACACACACATATATGTATGTATGTGTATACACACACTCACACACATATATACACACACATACAGTATATACATATATATGCATACACACACAATTATATGTAACATGTATCCAGTATGTAATAAATTCTATGTAATGCTGTAGTTTTAAATTTAATAAAAGTAATAGTAGTGTTTTAATTAATCACATGAAAGCAGTACTGTATATATGAGTGTTTTTAGCTTTTATTCTGTCGTGTCCTACATTTTTCTTGGGTGTCCTACATTAGGGGATCTTGTCCTCTTTTTTGGCTATAACCTGGATAATCTGCACTCTGGACTAAAAAACCCACCATGAAGACTTGTCTGTCTGAAAGTGATGAAAATTCCAAGCGTCTGATTGGTTGAAACAGAATCCTTCTTTCTATTGGCTTAGAAGAGTGAACCAATTAGAGCCCGAGAATCTGGGACCAATCAGAGCCCGAGAAGCTGCACCAAGAAGGTATAAAAGCGGACCGGTCGGTGCTCGGCCGTTCACTTTGTCTTCTTGGGCGGGAAGGAGAGGAATTCGGAGGGATGTCTGGCCGCGGCAAGACAGGCGGGAAGGCACGTGCCAAAGGCAAGTCTCGCTCCTCCAGAGCCGGCTTGCAGTTCCCTGTGGGTCGCGTCCATAGATTGCTGCGCAAAGGCAACTACGCGGAGCGAATCGGGGGCGGCGCCCCGGTTTACTTGGCTGCCGTGCTGGAGTACCTGAGCGCAGAGATCTTGGAGCTGGCCGGAAACGCCGCCCGCGACAACAAGAAGAGCCGCATCATTCCTCGACATCTTCAGCTCGCCGTACGCAACGACGAGGAGCTCAACAAGCTGCTGGGTGGGGTCACCATCGCGCAGGGCGGCGTCTTGCCCAACATACACGCCGTCCTCCTCCCCAAGAAGACCGAAGCGGTGCACAGCGCCGCCGCCAACAAGCCCAGCACCAGCACCGGCCTCGCCACCAAGGCTCCCAAGTCCGCCGTCAAGTCTGCCTCCGCTCCCGTTGCAACTCAGTGAACACCAACCTCGCCAACACTTTCTCTCGGGGATCACATCCAAATACAAAGGCTCTTTTCAGAGCCACTTACACTCAACAAGAGCTGCCTTTACTTATCTACCATCCTTGCAAAACAAGGGCGCGTCTTTTCAAAACCACCGCTCACTTCCGACTTGGCAGACTTCACACAGTGCCTTACAACTACTTTTTAATACACGCTACTAAGCTTTTCAAGTAGTCGCTGGCCATTTTAACATGGCCTTCTTTCAACTTCCCCCTTTTGCCTACTACAAAACAGCAACATCCTCCCACCCATAACAATACAACACACCAAATCATGTCCTCAATGTAGTCACACAACTATGCTATCCGAACACATACTTGTGGCTCAAGGCTTGTGTCCACTAGCCGCAGCATGTTCTGCCAGGACTCCCCCTTCCTCTCGACTCAACCTCAGCATTTCTCCGTTTCAACAGGCTTCTAACCCTTAAAAAAACCATTTCTCCTGATTGCATCCGGTACAACCTCAAAATAAGCTTTCATCCTGGTCTTGTACAACTCCTCAGCCAGCCCTTACTCGAAGGCTGCAATCCTAAAATCTTTCCAGCAAGTAAGACCCAATTAACACAATCGGCTAGACATGCTTCCTGTCTTAAGGTTCCTGTCACTTTTGCGCGTAACACAAGGGGTCTGGCAGTTGGCTACAACATACCATGAACGTCAAACATGGCACATGCTATCAGTCCCTCAAAACGCAAAAACTGCCCTCTTTCATGAATCAATAATCTTTCATACTACCTGTCCTACCTCCACCGGAGTGTACAAGTTACCCATTCAAATACAGTAGTTATACTTTAATAATTTATAACTCCCAGTTTCATACAAGAAACCCTGAAGTTATAAGACTGAGAACATTGCTGGGACTATTAATAGATTTTTCATTCACACCACCTTCCAAGCACCTCAGGGTTTAGATGTAATATGGACACTTCATGTTTTGATCTTTAACATCCAAACCCAGAGTTTTAAGCAGACGGTTCCACAGTTACTATGCAGTAAACTAAAGCAGCATGTCTTCATTTGGGGCGCTTTGAATACCCCTCATAAAGATAAATCTGTAAATAAATTGAATACACCCATCTTGCCCTGTAGGGTAAGCGTTTACCACATTATAGTGATTGCTATTGTTTCTAAGGGTGAAATCCCAAAGACACTTCCCTGGAAGACAAATTAAACACAATGGGGCTTACTTTTGAGTAGACACGGTTAAGACTGTGCTCACAGGCTGCAATCTTAAAGACACTTTCCTGGGAGAAAAACACATTGAAGACAAAGGGGCTTATTTTTGAGTAGACATGAGGATTAATCGTCATAGAAAAACTAGGGATGAAGAATAAGATAAATTTTATTCCTTTTAAAACTGTTAATAATATTAATAAATTGGACAATGATATTATCTTATTAATAAATAAATTAATGCATTATTAATATTAAAAATAATGATAGATAAGAAGTTGCAGCACACAATGATGCTAAAAGGAGAAAACTATAAAGAACTTTTTTTAGCATACAAAAATATTGTCTTTCTAACACGGAACTGTTTCCTTATAGGCAGCTCAAAGATCACCCTTAGTATTCTATATGAAAATTTCGTTTCCTTTCTGTAAGGTTAAGATTGGATTAAAAGTCTTCGCATCTGTTAAAGTGCGGAAGGGAGGAAAAGTTTTACTCAGCCGCCTGTGAACTGAAGTCTGAGCTTTGTACCGACCAATCAGCATTGAGTCCTTCCAGCAGAGACAGTGTCATTAAAAGGACCTTCGCAGAAAAAGATGTCTCTGCTTTTGTAGTGATAAATTGTCTCATTCGTATATTATTATCTCCATCCTTCCAAATAAGGATGAGCCATATTTTTTTTCTTTCTGAGCTAAAGGTTTCACAGGCTGAAACGTGAAACCCTATTCATACTTTCCTGGGAGCAAGCTCCATACAATACAGTGGGACTGACTTCTGAGTATAGACTTGCACTGACATGATCGTTTGACTTTATCAATCCTAGCAATTTCCTCCTTGGGACCAAAGTAGTATCGGATAGAAAGAGGAGGAAATTAGAAACGTCAGTTATAGATGTCCAGAGAATTAGCTGTGAGGCTCAAATAACATCATTTTAAACGATGCAGCCTTTGAGCACAATCCTAGCTATGTCTACTCAAAAGTAAGCCTCATTGTGTTCAATGGGTCTTCTTACTCCCAGGAAAATGTGTTCAGGATTGAGATGCTGCGGATGAAAATGTTGCCCTTTAGTTTACTGTGTAAACCTCTTCTTTGCAGGTGCGAATTGCTTCTTTACAGGGGAATAATCACAATCTCCTCGTTTCACATTCATAATTCACATATGATTTGATTTGTATACCACCTTTTTTGGGAGTAGGATACAAATACAAGAGGGAACTTAAGGCGACTAACAGTAATTAAAACAGGGAATAAGATACAGCTTAGAAACTGGATAAAAACAGAAATTGCATCAGGACAATAAAATGTCAAACTATATAAAACCTGTTAAAAACCCAAGTTAAAAACAGACAGACAGCAATAATTAAAAACAGCCATCTTAGGCTGCAATCCTTAGAGCACTTTCCTAGGAGTAAGCTCCATTGAATTCAATGGAGCTTACTTTTGAGTAGACACAAATAGGATTGCACTGATAAGCATGTCTAAATACCAAATAAATACTAAATATCAAATAATTACTAAAGCCCATTGATTTCGAATCCATAGTTGAGTAAGACCCATTGAATACAATGAGGTTAACTTAGGCTGCAATTCTAAGATACTTTCCTGGGAGTAAGACTGATTGAATACAATAGGGCTTGATTTTGAGCAGACCTGGTTAGGATTGCACTCCAAGTTACTTCTAACATCATTACAGACCGAGATTCTATCAAACTTTTTGGATTTTAACAACAGTGTCTTAGGCTGCAATCCTAAAGACACTTTCCTGGGAGTAAGACCCATTGAACCCAATGGGGCTTACTTCTGAGTAGACATGGTTAGGATTATGCTCTTATTGTCCTGTAATTAGCAGCCAATGAGCGTCATTGCTGGCATTTTGAACTGCTCTGGATTGACAGCTCTGGTTAGAGAACATTAAGTCATGAAGCTAAACTCAAACGCATTAAAATAAAAATTCTGGAGTATGCTGGATGTGGGACAGGAATACACTTTCTGAGCCTCCATTTCTCATCCTTAAAATGGAAAGTTTACTCATAGACTTTTTAGGAAAAGCAATGCAAAGTTTGCAATATATTGTGGGCGGTTAGGAGAAGTATACTGTATTTATGATTAGTCCCTATCCATACAGTGCTCCAATTCTATCCCTACTTTTCTGGGAGGAAGTTCCATTGAATATAATGGGACTTCTGAGTGTAGGATTGGGCTCTAAATTACTTAGGTAACCATTTGTTCGTTAAGGAACTGCAGGTGTAGTTGGAGGGGGAGAGCAACAAATTTTTACAAAGGAGAATAGGCGATACCACATAATGCCAGGGATTTCTTTGATGATAAAGAACGTGGCCTGAGCAGTTGTTGAGAAGGGGATTCAGACAGTAGTAATTATAGAGACGGATTCAATGGATCAAAAATATAATTGGAAGGAATAGGCAATTCAGTCCACGCCTTTAGTCACATTTCCAAGCAGTTTTCTTATACTGATGACTATCAGAAAAATTAAACAGAAATTTTTTTTAAATTCAATTTATCTTGATCACATGTCCATGATTAGTGGGTTCCTGGATAATGTTATTTAAAAAATGTATAGAGCCAGAACATGGCTGGATGGATTGGATCTCATGTATTGGTTCTGTTAGCTTCTCTTCTTTCTGCCTTGTAGGCAATCAAGATAACATCTAAGCCACACACTCATAACCCTCCATGAAGAGTGACCATATGTCATAACCAGAGGACAAGGTTCGCCAAAATGTAGGACACCCAAGGAAAACGGAGGGCATGACAAAATAAAAACTAAAAATATTCATGCATATTATTTTGATGTAGTTAAACAATATATTAGTTCTTATTAAATTTAAAACTGTTACATATAAGTGATAACTGAAAATGTAGGACATTAATATAACAAAATAAAAGCTACAAACCTTCATGCATGTTGCTTTCATGTGGTTAAATTAAACACTATATTTAGTTATTATTAAATTCAAACTGTTACATATAACTGATAACTGAAAATGGAGAACATGACAAAGCTATAAACATTCAATGCATGTTGGTTTCATGTAGTTAAATTAAACACTATAATAGTTATTAAATTTAAAACTTATATTTAACTGATAATTGAAAATGTAGGGCATAACAAAATAAAAGCTAATAATATTTATGTGTATTGCGTTCATGTGGTTAAACACTTTATTAGTTATTAAATTTACAACCGTTATATAACATACCGTTATATATAATTGATAATTGAAAACGTTGATAACAAAATAAAAGTTAATATTCATCCCTATTGCTTTCATGTGGTTAAATTAGACACTGCATTACTTATTAAATTCAAAACTGCTACATATCATTTATAAATTTATTATAATTTATTGATTACAAGAAAATTACATGTTGCTGCTCACAATGAAGATTTTTTTTCCTCTGGCCTATCAAAGAGGATATACAAGCCCTGGATAAGCAAGACTTATGGTGATCTTGACCATGAAGAAGACCGTTTCGCAGGGATTGAAATTCTTTCTTCTGATTGGTTGGAACAGGATCCTGTTTCTATTGGTTCTAAGAGTGGACCAATCAGAGCCCGCCAGTCAGTCGAGGAGGGTATAAAAGCGGAGCTGCTGGGGGTTCTGAACTCTTTCCTGTTATTCCGTCTGAAGAGGAGGTTAGGAGTTGGAGGCATGTCTGGTCGTGGCAAGACGGGGAGGAAGAGCCGCTCCCAGGGGAAGTCTCGCTCTACCAGAGCCGGCTTGCAGTTCCCTGTGGCCCGGGTTCACCGACTGTTGCGGAAAGGCAATTATGGTAGGCGTATCGGCGGGGGCGCTCCGGTCTACCTGGCCGCCGTCATGGAGTACCTGAGCGCGGAGATCTTGGAGTTGGCTGGAAACGCCGCCCGCGACAACAAGAAGAGACGCATCATACCTCGTCATCTCCAGCTCGCCGTGCGCAACGATGAGGAGCTCAATAAGCTCCTAGGCGGTGTCACCATCACCCAGGGAGGGGTCCTACCCAACATACACGCTGTCCTGCTCCCCAAGAAGACCGACGCCACCCAGAGCACCGCCGCTCCCAAGCCCAGCCCCACCAAGGCGAAGAAAAAAAAGGCAGCCAAATCTTTACTCAAACCTGCGCCTCCCTCACTTCCAACTCAGTGAGCCAGCATGAGAAGCAAGATTAGCAACATCCATTCCCCCACCTACCTCGGGGAGGAAATAGTAACACCCAAAGGCTCTTTTCAGAGCCACTTTCACCTCTCTTGGAAAGAGCTGCTACATCTTCATTTTCCCATCAGCTTCCAGATTTCGTCTGCGCACATTTCAGCCTAGTAACAATTTCAACAAAGTAGTCCCAACCATGTCTACTCAAAAGCAAACACCATGCTGTTCAATGGCTCTTACTTCCAGAAAATTCTTCAAGATTGCAGCCTTGAGAAACCTAAAATGTGGTTGGGGAAAATAAACTGGGATATGCTTAAACTTTGAATAGCTGTCACTCAAGATGAGATGATTTTTTAAAAAACCATTTCAATGGGGTGGGCTTCAAAAATGCACATCAGAAATGGAAACACTCCACAGAAGGCAGCAAACTCAACACAACCCTTCCTGCCCACAACTTCATCACACTTTCAGTCAGCTAAGAAACTGCTCAGAACATCACTCAAAACATTGCTTTGGCAAGGCACAAAGAAGCATGGCACCTTTGGTGTGCTCTCCTAAAAGCCACAGAGGTGGCAATCCTATTTATGTGGAAGTAATCCCCAGTGAATTGAGATTTTGTACTAGACAGGATTGCTCTGTCAGACTCATAACCAGTCATTTTCCACTTTACATCTCACAGCACAGACAAAAAATAACATTTTTTTTACCACTGCAAAGGCAGACCGTGTTGTTGATAGAGAGCTCAAATTCCCCCACTGGCTTACCCTCTCCAAAATCTCACAGATCACCCCTACAGATCCTGCTCAACACACCAGTGTTCCATGGTGCTCTGGTTGAAAATAACTGCTAACCACTCAAGAAAGGATGGAGTCAAAGCTCAAGTGCTGCAAAGGATGTGCAAACATTCAACTGCACGGCTCTTGGAGCCTTCACAAATTGTGTAGCTGAGGTACTTTTATCTCACAGATCATAAGCTGCACCTACTGAAAGTCCTCTTCTACACTGTTGTTAAAAGTCCAGGGTCCTCAAGACAGGTGAAAGTTTAGACCCCTCTCCGGCAGTGAATTGAAATGAGGTTCCAGCTAAGGTCTCCAAATTTTTCAGGCAGAAGAATATAGTTTGATACCTGGCAAGATGGCCAGAGCCATAAAAACAAATTTTAAATATAAAATCTAGATACACTACTAGAGAGAACTTAGGTGAATAAACAGGCTCTAAATTCCAAGATTTCTAAAAGTACAATGCATTACAAAAATAAAGGTTATACTTAAATGGTCTCTGATTTCCCCACCCCATAAGCAGCTTACCTGTGTACAGAAGTAAGTAAATCAGAAACAGCACAGGATACACAATGAGCCTGGTCTGAGAGCCATAGAGGCTCCCACAACCCTCAGAAAGCCCAAGATCTTCAGAGATCAAAAAACTAAAACATCAATTTTTGTATTTGGGGGAACCCAGATTAATTTTTTTCAGACTGAGGTTGTCTTCTTTGACATCCCTCCAGACACAGTCATGTTCAGTTAAGCGGGCCAGAGGGTTGTCTTGGAGTAGAGGCTTCCTGTGTGCCACATCTGGCCCCCAGGCCAGGGTTTAGAGATCACTTTTGTAGCTTAACTTATATTTCCATCTTGAAGTGAGCCATCCTATGTCGACATACAAAACTGCATCACTTCAGTAGAGCACTTGTTTGGCCTATATACAGTTTTTATGCACAAAATGGTTCAGTTTTCCTTCTACATACAAAATGGCACAGACACACTGTAATAAAAGGACTAGATAAATAAAAGCAGTTTGTCTTCATTATTTTATTTTTTACATGTTACAACTTGATCTCCAAAACTACCATGTGAACAACAAGCCTTTGCTTTTTTAATTCAACCTCAACATATTCCCCTCCCCCATGCCTCCAGTTACCAGTGTGCCCCTCACCAATTACTTCTGGATAATGCCTGCCATTCTGCTCCTTCCCACCCCTGTCACCCAATGCAATACAATGGGATAGGCTAGGTTCTGGCAAACCACCAATCCAAAGCCACCTTGATCCATGTTTTTCAAGAACATAATTTGGTCTGGGTCCCCAACTTCAGTAGCATGAAGTAAGCAAAGATTTTCTCACCAGCAAAAACAGCAGGCAGGGTGACAATCAGTTTGCAGGCATTAGCATCAAAAAATGCTACCCACCCAACCTCATAGTCCAGACATACACGGATCTTGTTGTCAGCTTTGCACCAGAGCTGTTGAAATTTTTCTGATTTTAGAACCCAGATCCCTTCATTTTCTTGGATGCAAAGCTCATCCTTCTTTTTGACAGATTCTTTTGCAATGCCCACAGCCCAGCTTCCTCGCTCCGCTGTTACCTCCCAGAAAGATCTCCCCAAAGTAAACCCTTCACCACTGAACACACAAGGAACAAAGCCTTGAGAACTTGGAACTGGATGAACACTTTGAGGTCCATGCTTCACATTCTTTCCATCCTCAGATATTAATAACTGCAGAGATGCAGCTGTTGGATCCAGAGTCACATATGCTTGAGGAAAAGAGAAAAATGTTGGAACAGTGCTTCCCAAACCTTTTAGTATCAGAACCTATGACAATCATTATCCACCAGACAAAAATATTCTGTTTTTATTTATTAATAGGAGTCCTCCTAATAAATAAACTATTTATTAATAGGAGTCTAGCTAGCTGCTAGAGACCTTTACATATTAATGTGTGTGTAGGCATTTAGAAATGGAGTCTCCCAAACATTTATTATCATTCCAGGGTCCCCAGAAAGTGTAACTGGGGAGCAAGATATGCAGTTAAGAGGTTCTGGGCAAGACAAAAGATAAAACTTTGATTTACACTTGATTGATACCATGCCAATCACTAGCTAAAATTGCAAGATGAAACATTTTTAACGTGGTAGAGGTATCCCCCACAGATTGCCCTGCTAGTTGTGACCAACTCTTAACAGGGTAACCAGCTGTCATAGCCACAAAAGAGGACAAGGACCCCCCCCCCCAAATGTAGGACGAGACAAAACAAAAAGTTTAAATTTTGCTTTCATGTAGTTAAACATATCACTTATTAAGTTTAAAACTTGCATATAATAAATTAATTGCAAGAAGTCCTCATCTGTCTGCTCACAAGGAAAAGGAGGACAATGAAGATTTTTTCCCAGGACACAGCTAAAAAAGAGGACATGTCACCCTGGACTGTAGGAAGGGTGCTCATCCCCAAAGACAGTGTTGTCCAAAGGTATCAACAAAGACATGTCCAAAGACTTAGGCTACAATCCAGAGTAACTACAGGACCTTTTACACTGATGTAGTTACGGTGCCACCTATGGGAAACCTATGGGAAATGCATAGAGCAATACAGAGTAAGTGCCTCTTGCATCTTCCATAGTTACGCTGGATTGTAGGGATAATCATGCTGTTGCTGGCATGATTAAATGTCAAAGTGTATGGAATACTGTTGCCTTCCCACTGAGACAAGCACACTGAGCCACTGAAGCCCCTTTAATTGGTGGGATAAAGATTAATTAGGGGAATAAATATGACCTGATAACAGATCAGCAGTCTAGTTAATCATTTTTAATGCAAGAACTGGGAAAGGGTGCTTGCAATTTTTTAAATGTTTTAAAAAAGAAACTGGCCCACCAGAAATTTGCTTACCATAAATGGTGGGTTCCAACCCACAATTTTGGAAATGCTGAAATGAGAGGTATTCATGGATTAAACTTCAGGCCTGAGAGCTTCAGATCTATTCAAGACCAACAAAGCAGCTCCAGGAAGCACACAATTGTCCTCCTAGCATGACATCCAGGGACATCTGCCTTAACTTCCCCTGTTTCCTATATCAGGTTGTCCCCCCTACACATCTACTCCAGTTAGCTATAATGTGCGAGACTTGCGACCAGCTTCTGTGGCTGTTTGAGTGACTCAGATTTTTCTATACTATTAAGAGTCCAGCTGTTAGACCTAGTTGTGTCAACTGCTGAAGATCAAGCTAGATCCAGTTAGAGACGTGTAACTGGCAACCTAGGATTTGTCCAAAAACCATAATGTGTTGGTGCTAGACTGGACCTTCCACCATAGCACTCGAGTTCTGGTTTTTACTTGCCAGCCTAATCCCTTTAGTTTTCTCTGCTGAGAAGAGGCAACCACCTGAGGCCTTCATCCATTTAATTAAGGAACCAGGTTGCATCCAGTAGATTCATAATTCTCCCTTTTTCAGCATCATAGATAAATCTATTCCTCACCTCTTTCCATCTCTGGTTTCAATAGCAGGGTCTCTGGAGGAAAAAGGCAAAACCAGATTGTAGATGAGCTGATTTTCCTTTTTTAAAAAAGATTGCACTGTTTATCAGTTGTAGGAAAGGTCCTCTCACTGATAAAGAGTTAAATAGAAAAACGGCTTATTTAATCTGTACAAGCATCCTAAAACTGTCAAAATGCCTTGTTTCAAGTCACTCAGTGATGTTGTTCACACCCTAATCATAACACATGCCACACAAGTTCTCCAGAAGGATCTCAAGACCTCCCCTGAGACTACAAGTAGCAGCACACATTGCAAAGTCAGAAATAAAAGCCTTCTAAGTTTGTGGCATTGCTCAGCTCCCTATCTTGCCGATCCGAAAAAAGCACTTCTTCACCTTATATAATAAGAGATAGGACATATAAAGTTTAAAAATAGCCATTTAAGAGTGGCTGCCAGATGGGCATAGATGGGTTGTTAATTTCTTTGAATCCCATCATTGCACTAAACTACAGGCATCCATACCCTTGCAACAGTAGTTGGGCTGCCAACTGATCAGTGCCTGCGAACCGCTCCTGTGCTTGATACACCCCATCATGAGGCAATCACAATGAACCACGTATGGACATGGTGTGCATGATCAACATTAATGTCCTGAAGACATTTCTGTGGTTCAAGAACAACAACAACCTGCCTGAAGACAACAACCTTGGCTCCTTAATCACAGAGACAGTGACGGTTCTTATTCTCTCTACAGCCTGTTGAACATCCCTGAAGACACTTTTAAAGAACAAAATTTTACACCTGTTTGGTAGTCAATGAAACCTCCCCATGAAGTTCACCCAAAGACCTTTGGAGAAAAACTGAAGTCCTATCTATCCCTGCAACTATGCCTTTGGAGCAAAAGTAGTAGTAGTCTGGAATAGTTAGCTTAGGAGTAGTAGTGGGTAAAGCTTTTCTTGTCAAGATTACATTTCTTGACAAATTACAATTTCTCCCAATCATTTAAATACAATACCATTTTAAATATAAATGGAAAATTCTGTATATTTAAAGGGGAAAGAAGCCTCCACTCAAATTTGCAGCATCAGGCTCTGTAGATTTATGGGGGAAAGAAGGTTACATTATATGGTTCCAATAAAAACTGGGTTTAAGTGCAAACATAAATGCAAACCTCTGCATCTGTGGCCCCTTTGCAACCAGTCCTGTAAAAATAAAATTATTGGTTTGGCAGGCACTCCTATCTAAAACATATGCTGAGATGCAGGTCTTCTATAGGCTTGGCGTTAGAAATGAAGTATTAAATATGCATCCCAGGTAATGCAGTTTGAGTGGTTTAGAGAAGGGATATTTATATCCCACCTTTCTTCCTTAACAAATGGAAACCCCATGGACTCCTGTAACTGTTTTGGGTCAGGTACAAGGTTGTCAGCTTAACTTACTGGTCTTTTTCTTTTATCTTTCAATGTTATTTAATAATAAATACTGTATTACCTATTGGTAATATTAAATATTGGTAAACATTACCAATGCACTGGAAAACTATACATACCAATTCCAGCACACTGAGCTGCTGTTAAAGTCCACACTTTTTTCTGGTCAGTTGGCTGTCCTCTTCAGGAGCAAATAAGAATTTTCCATCCCTCAATTCTAGTTAGATAATTGGAAGAAAGTTGATGAATACTGATGAAAAAGTATGAGTTCACTCAAACAGGAATTGCACAGTCTGGATACCTACCTTGTATTCTAGGGCAGCCTCTTCCAGAGGAGCAACGAGATGATCTCTGTGCATCTTGGCGTCAAAGCACTCTGAGCACATGTGAACTTGATCATTCTTGCAGAAGAGGACCACAGGCTGATCATGCAACTCACACAAGCTCTCAGCTTTTACCAACTCCACATCTCGTAACCGGAACTGTTTGATGTTGTTGAACAGCTCCAGGATGTTGCCTAGTTTTTTGTTGGGTCTAATCTGGGCAGCAGTAAAACTCTGCCTACACTGAGGACAGGATACCTGGCTTCGAGCTCCTGCCCAACACTGGGTGATGCAAGCCTTAAAAAAATTATGACTTCAGACACAAAAATCTCAGACAGTGGTTTTCAACCATTGTGCCACGGTACACAGGTTGAAAACCACTATCCAAGGTCACAGTTTTTTCAAGGCTTGCATCACCCAGTGTTGGGCAGGAGCTCAAAGCTGGGTATCCTGTCCTCAGTGCAGTGTGCCACAGATAGTCTTCAGGTGTACTGAAGGAATTTGGGGCAAGTCATTAATTAATAGGGAAATTGGGGGAGATGAAAGCCTGGTACGCTTTGTCAATAGAAAAACAACTGATGGTGTCCCTTGACAATTTCAGTCTCTTGTTAGTGTGCCGTGAGATGAAAAAGGTTGAAAATCACTGCTAAGATCACAGGTTCCTTAAAAAAATTGCAAGCAGATTAGACACTCAACCTCATCTTGGACAAACTTTACAGCCTTCATGACATCCACGGGATGTCCATCACAGTATACATAATACAAGCCTTCATGACCTCCACCCCCAGAGAAATTCTTTATAGCTCGTCTACTTCAAGCAAAGAAACCAATTTAAAAGGGACAGAAGGAGGGGAAAAATGCTCAGCTCACCCAATGAACTCCAACCAATTAATCAATAACTTGATCAAAATCAACTGCAGAAAGAAATCATGGAATTGCCCCATTGGATTGCTCCTGTATTTCCCCCCACTCAGGTTTAATTGACATGAGCATCTCCCTGATTTCAATTTCAGTCTGCAGATTGGCCAAGGGTGGTAGGGAAGGTCCTAAGAGGGATGTGAATAAAACAGATCAGTTTTGCTGGGTGTTCTCAGCTTTAAGGAGAGGTACCCATTAGATGTTACCAGCAATGTATAATAGGGCTGCATTAATTCCTGAAGACTGTTCCCTGAGCCCACCAGGAAAACTTAGAGCACAATCTTAACCATGTCTACTCCAAAGTAAGCCCTATTGTGTTCAATGGGTCTTGCTCCCAGGATAGTACCTTTAGAATTGCAGCCTATGATGGCTTGATAATTTTGAACTGATCATTCTTAAAATTCTTCAGATGAAGATAGTGGGGACAGTTTTACCTGCTTCACATCTGTGTATGTTTTAAAGCTCCTGGATCTCCTTAAACTCTGTCATCTGTGCAGAAATTTCATTTGTGTTTTTTTAAGCCTGTAGAAAATGGTTGAAACAGCTTCTCTTCCTGCATTTGAAGGATTTTTTCCCCTCTCGCACAGTAGCAGAACCGGGGACATACACTAAACTTGAATGTTGGGAAAGTTAGGACAGAAAAAAGAAAACATTTCTTGGTCCAGTGTATGATTAGTCTGTGGAACTCCTTGCCATGATATGTGGTGGTGATGTCTGGCTCAGAGGGGAATTGGATGAGCAAGGGACCCAAAGCATACAAATGCACCCATTGTACAGGGGAATTGGATAGATTTGTGGAAGAAAAGTCCATTACAGGATACAAGCCATATGTGTATGTGCAACAATCTCAGAATACCAGATACAAGGGAGGGAACCAGGATGCGGGTCTCTTGTGGTCTTGTGTTGTTACCTATGAGGTTTCATAATTACAAAAGCAATCAAATGTCTGTCTACCCTTCGATCTTATGACCAAAGAGGCAGTGCTTAATTCCTCTAAGGTTTACAATCTTAACCATGTCTACTCAAAAGTGGCCTGTTATCAGTAGACAGTTGTAATCTTGACTGTTGCATATCCTCAGACTGCTTGATTGACATGGAATGTTGGCCAAAAGACACCCTTACACACAATGTAAAAAGATCTGATCTTGTTCTGGATATATTCATGGGAAGTTTGTAGCCCCTTCCCCTTTCCTGGTGACTTTACTCCCCATCCTCACCTTGGACTGAGCAGGAAGCAGGCAGCTTGGCTTCCCTTCATCTGTTCATCAGCCAGCAATTGTGACTTATCTCACAGAGAGGGATCCAATGCTACACCACTTGTTTGGCTCCCTGCAGGAGACCAGGGTTCAGGGAAGATGAGGCTCATCTCAGGGTGAAGGCGGTTCTCCCTGTTTTAGCTCTAGATGGACTGTAGGAGGCCATTGAATCTGGGGATATGCATGAATCTGGGACTTCTAGATGAGGATGGAGTGTGGCTGTGAGGAAGAGATGCTGCAGAGTGAGTCTGGGAGAGGGAAGGGGCCAAAAGGCAGTGGGATGAAGATGAGTAGAATCAGAAAGTGCTGACAGTTGGAAGGAGGCTGCCTGGGAAGCAGTACTTGGGAATCAGGACTGAGACAGAGTAATCAGGGGCAGACGACATGTTACACTGCAGAACATAACAAAACCAGAAGGCTTGTTTTGCTCCTTATAGAAGTGCCCTCAGGAGGAAGTGACTTGGATCAGAGAAGGATGGGCAGCTCCTCATCTCACAGATAACAAGCTGTACCTGCTGAAATTCCCTCCTCTACACACTTGTTAAAAGTCCTTGAGAGTTTGGACACCCTTTTAAACCAAGAGGTATCAGCTGGCAGGAGGGGTGGATGAAAAATGAAAAAGGGAGATCTTGGTGGGAGCAGTGATGGACAAGGTTGCAATCCTAAACACACTTTCCTGGGAGTAAGACTCATTGAACACAGCTGGGCTTACTTTTGAGTAGATATGGTTGGGCTTGTGCTCAAAAACAGTGTTCCTGGCTTGGCCCAGACATGTTCACAACCACTGACAACTGCAGTATGACCCCTGGCACCCCAATCCTACGCATGTCTACTCAGAAGCATGCCTCCTTGTAGTCAATGAGGCTTACTCCTAAGAAAGTGTTTATAGGACTGCAGCCTTAGTGACTAGCTCCAGCATGCAGAGACCAAAAAATACCCAGTCCGTATAGACTAGTGAATAACAGGGAAATTCTGATAAATTTTATTTTTTCAAAAACAAGAACAAGTGAGATCTACATTCAAACAAAAGCTACAGAGTGCAGAAAGTTTTCAAAAGTAATTGATGCAAAAAACAAATCAATTTTTGTGGCATAACTGAGCAACAAACTTTAACATACCCAACTTTAACACTCATAAATTTTATAAGGTTTCTCTAATGAGAGAGTTCTTTGGTGGAATATATAAGACTAACACTTTGGCTGAAGGCTTTTCCTCAGTCTAGGCACTCATAGGGTTAAGGCAACTCCTCTGAATGAAGTTCATTCCATACTCCTGGCACTTGTAGAGTTTATCCTTTGTGTGGGTCTAATGACAGATCTTCAAAAAAATACTCTGACAGAAGGTCATTCCACTGGAAGGGCATCTCCCGTGTGGGTTCTCAGGTGGTGCTTAAGTGTTTTACTTAGACTAAAGTCCTTTCCACACTCCTGGCACTTATAGGGTTTCTCCCCTGTGTGGATTCTATGATGGTGTCTGAGATTATCACTCTTACAGAAGGTGCTTCCACACTCCTTGCACTTGAAGCATTTCTCCCATGTGGGTTCTCTGGTGTTGCTTAAGTGTTATACTGTGTCTAAAGGCCTTTCCACACTCCTGGCACTTATAGGGTTTCTCCCCTGTGTGGGTTCTCTGATGTTGCTTAAGTGTTATACTGTGTCTAAAGGCCTTTCCACACTCCTGGCACTTATAGGGTTTCTCCCCTGTGTGGGTTCTCTGATGTTGCTTAAGTGTTATACTGTGTCTAAAGGCCTTTCCACACACCAGGCACTTAAAGGGTTTCTCCCCTGTGTGGGTTCTCTGGTGTTGCTTAAGTGTTATACTGTATCTAAAGGCCTTTCCACACTCCTGGCACTTGAAGGGTTTCTCCCCTGTGTGGGTTCTCTGAAGACTTAAAAGATTACCACTCTGATTGAAGGTTATTCCACACACCTGGCACTTATATGGTTTCTCCTCTGTGTGGGTTCTCTGGTGTTGCTTAAGTGTTATACTTTGACTAAAGGCCTTTCCACACACCTGGCACTTATAGGGTTTCTCCCCTGTGTGGGTTCTATGGTGGCGTCTGAGATTATCACTCTTACAGAAGGTGCTTCTACACTCCTGGCACTTGAAGGGTTTCACCACTTTGTGGGTCCTATGATGATGTAGGTTATTACTACTACTGAAGGTCATTCCACACACCTGGCACTGGCGGGGTTTCTCCCTTGTGTGGGTTCTCTGATGGCTGTTAAGTCTACGACTATCAATGTAGCTCGTTCCACATTCCTGATAATTGTAGGGCTTCTCCCCTGTGTGTCTTCTCCCCTGTGTTCCTTTTTTCTGTAAAGGCTGAGTCTGCTCCCTCTTTTCTCCAATCTGGTCCCATATTGATGCTATTGAAATAAGAAAGGGAATGCAGTGTGAGACCAAAGGAAGAACTGTATTTATTTGAGTACTCCTGAGTCCGGGAGAACTGAAAGTCTCATGGGGATCTGTGAAGCATGGCCATGCTCTGCCATGTGCCCTCACCAGTGAGATAAAGCTCCAGGCCAGGCTGCAGACAGTTTGAAGACAATGCCCTCAGCCCTACATCCTGCTGCTATCATCTCATTATTGGCACTGACAGATAGCCCAGTCCTGAGCTGTCCAGCACATGGGACATAGTGCCAAAATGGCTTGCACTGGGCACCTGACACTGTCCTCAGGGAATGAAGGAGTTACTCCTTTCCAGACTGGTGGTCAGTGGTGGGATTGAAATAAATTAACAACAGGTTCTATGTTCTAATAACCTAAATTAACAACAGGTTCTATGTCCCATTAGTAACCGGTTCTCAGAATCAGGTGCTCATTAGCAAAGCATTCTATAGAACCTGCGAGAACCCCCTGAAGCCCACCACTGCCGGTGGAATGCCAGCAATAATCAATAGATGACTCAGGACTAAACTCAGGCAGCACAATCCAAACATGCGCTGGAACAGGCAGGCTGTGCCAGTGTTGCATCCAGTGCAAGGAATGGGACTGGTGCTGCACTATCATGGCTGAATGTGGTATAGGGGAGACTTGTCCCCTTCCTCTGGGTAGAGCAGCAGCAGGGTCCCCAACCCTCAGGCAGAGAACCAAAGAACTGGCCCGCCAGGACATGGGCAGATACCTCTAGGACACATCTATGTATTCCCTGCTCCATTCCACCTCCCTAGAGTCTCTTCACATGGCCAACCAGGAATCCTAACTTGGGGGAGACATGAGTAGTCTCACAACCTTTTGAACTATTGCAGAAAAATCATTTATTTGACCTTCCCCAACTCTCATCCAAAACGTTACCATTAATTCACACTTGTAGAGGTGGCTGTAACTTAATTGAAAGAGGGAACCATCCAGGAAATATTTATTTGTTGCAAATATCCAAGTCTGTTTAAACTGTTTTCTTCACCTTTAAATAAAACCTTTTCGTTCAAAACCACTCCCTGTTTTGGATCAGTGGATTGGTCAGCCTGCCCACTCTGCAAATATTCCTGACTGAGTGACAGAATTTTTATAATCCTGCCTAGTCTTCTTGGGAAGGGATATGCTCAAGGAACCCCTCTGGGAACCAGATCTCATGGGCTGGTGGCAGAAGACTAGATCTACCCGGTCTGGGTAAACTGAGAGAGGGACAGGAAGGGAGAGTGTTCTTTGAACTAGGCATCACTGCTCTGGAGCTAGAACATCCCTGACCATCACTGGTAGTCACTGGGAATCCTCTGCTCCTTTTATGATAAGCTTGATGGGCCTTGAAGCTTCACCCATAGCCTCAAATGAGTTGTTTTACATCAAGTCTGCAATAGCTAATTCTCATTGGTATGGACTCCTTCATGGAATATGGTAATAAAATTGGTGAGGCCTCCTATGTTTTTAAGATAAAAAACATACAGTTTTATCTGACAGTTCGGGCGGTTCGGCAGTGGAACAGATTGCCAAGGGAGGTGGTGGATTCTCCTTCACTAGGGATCTTTAAGCAGAGGCTCGATGAGCACCTGTTGGGGATGCTCTAGGGGGATTTCCTGCTGCAGGCAGGGGGTTGGACTAGATGTCCTACTAAGTCCCTTCCAACTCTATGATTCTATGATTCTAAGATGTTCTTTTATTTTTCAGTTCTAAGTTGGGAAGTTCTCAGGATGTGGCATTTTGTCACTGGGTCCAATGTGCTGTGAAAACAAGGTGCGGTCATGCATAAAATGTGTTTTTTTTTCAAAAGTTTGGCTGGATTGGGAAAGTGGAGGCACACCAAAGACATTTTACCTCTTTCTGTGGAGGAAAAAAACCACTCCACAGAGAGAGTGGTACTCCAAGCACCCCCTCAACACAAAACATTTTTCATCCCTATGGGCAGTACAGAGGGAGTTCCTTATTACCTGGAGACATCCGTCCCCTTCAGACATCTGAGCTCTCAAGTAGTGCCACTTCACTATCAATGTACTAATCAGATGTTTCTCTCTCACGTGGCTCCAGCACGCAGAAAGTGAGCTCAAACATAGGGGGACGTACCCTCCAAAACACATTTAAATCCTCCAAAGGGCAGCCAAGGGACTTCCAGCTCATTTATGGCACCAAGTTCCCAAACCTCATCAAGCGATTCAGATCTGGCCTGGCAACAAGAGGAGGATATGGAGCCATCAGGTATAGAAGCTGCTATTTTCAGCCCAGGTCATTCAGCCTGGTCATCAACATCCAGTGAGGCAGAGGTTTCAACCTGGGGCATCTGTCAGATGGCGGCCAAAAGATTCCTCTTACCTACAAAGATCACACTTTCATAATTCTCCATCATCACTGCTTCATACTGGAGCCTTTGGCATGGAGTCAGCAGATCCCACTCTTCGCTGCTGAAATACACAGCAGTCTCTCTGAATGAGATTGGCCCCTGAAAAGAAAAAGAAAAGTTCCTATTGGCAACATGACCCCAGGGGCAGAATAGGGGCAGGGCAGAGTAGCTGGTCCTCTTCTTGCCAGCAGTGTCTTTTCTAGTGGTTGTGCTGGTCTTCTTTTGAATCTTTTTAGGTTGTGAACCCTTTTGGATCCATTTCCTTCCATTCCAGCTTTCAAATGGACACCACAATTCTATATACACAAGGTTTGAAGTGTTCCCAGTGTTTCCAATGGGCTGTTTTCTCCAGAAAGTATACATTGTTATGAGAGCCTCATGCATTGTGTAGCTGTTTTAACACATTCCAATCCACATCACTTGTCCCATTTTCAAAAATGTGTTGTCACTTTCTGTCTACAGGCAGAAGCTTGTTCAGGTGGACATCTGTTCACTCAAGTGCCCAACTCATGTGACTAGCAGTGCTTTTGAAAAACACATGTGACATATCCACACAAGGAGGAAAGCAATGGTGTGCAAGGATCTTGTGTGGAAGAGAATGATGAGAATGACTAGTCTATATATTGTGGCAATAAGTTCCAGTTTACTGAGAGTGTTTAAGAACCAAAATGTGGTTTCAGCTGGAACTCACTATTCCAATACACTCACTTTGGAACTATACGGGGAGACCCCAACCCCCAAAACGCTCAATGAAGCCCTAAGAACGATGAGCAGAAGGAGGTGAAAACGAGAGGTGAGAGGAGAGAAAAATGCAGGGATGGAGGTTGATGAACCAGGCTTTCTGGAGGAACCCTGGAGAAGGAAGGAGTAGGAAGGAAACGTGAAGAGCCCAGGCAGTCCAGGTTGTGATAAACATTCCCAGGCTGGGAATGTTAGAGGAGGAGAAGCCCAACCTGAAAATCACCCTTACCTGGCCTGAATTAAGGGCAGCCGTTTCCATCTCAAACAGGGCTTGGTTTGCTTCGATTCCGTTTTCTTACTCTCTGTCATGAAGAGAAAGGAGACCTGGATGACTTTTGTAACCTTGTATACCTGCCTCAAGTACATGCTTGAATTCCTTTCCACTATTTGAGATTTTGGCTGCAGAGGAAGGTTGCGCATATTCAGAAGAACATCAAACTATTAATTCTGATGACTATATCTTGAAATGGAGGAGACTTTCCTTTATCTGCTTTCAAGACTAGAAAATTGAGAGCTGTTTTTTCCCTCCTTCTCCTTCCCTCCTTCTCATTTGTTTTTTATCTTCTAGCACTCACTAAGTTGGCTTTTTCTCCTTCAGTCTCTAGGCTAGAAACATGGTGGCCTCCATGCGCTTGAGTTCAGTGACTGGACGCCATCTGTGTCACTTGCAAACAGCATGTGATGGAAGCATGGAAGTGCCTTTTCTTCCACCTACTTTAATGCAGGGGTGTCCAAACCCGGCCCGGGACCAGATGCGGCCCATTAGCAAGACCTCTCCATCTGGCTCGTGGACAAGTCTTGAAATGTATCTAATATACTCTTGTATTTAAATTTATATAAATTTCTTCCAATTTGAAATGTGAATCATTTTTCCGGCCCCCAACACAATGTCAGAGATATGATGTGGCCATCCGGTGAAAAAGTTTGGATACCCCTGTTCTAACTGAACAACAAATGCTGCCATAGCTGGGGCGTCACTCAGGAGTGTGTTACCACCAGGTGATGCGCTAAAGGTGGATCACATGCCAGAGGGCTTGGATGCAGGCCTACCATCTCAGGAGGAAACCAAGCTCCTCTGGGCAGCCATAGCCTACTCCAGCCAAGTTCTGAGATGGTGCACATATGCAAGCTTCACAAGTGCACATCACCCTCAGAACGCTCCAGATCCCTCTGGCTGAGAAAGGGGTAGGCTGGGAGGTCTGAAGTGTGACACGCATGTGCAAGCTTTGTGTGTGTGGTACCCTCAGAACACTCCAGACCTCTCCAGCTGGAGAATCTTACTCAGCTGGCGGGTTCTGAGGGCAATGCACATGCACGAGGTTCGTGCTTGAGTGCCACCCACAGAAGCCACCATCCCTGGTGACAAAGGTAAGCCTCTCATCGCTCAGGCTGAGGCTTTTGAGGCAACATGCGCATGAATGAAGTTCCCACATGAACACTACGGAAGGGGTGTCCTTCTGGCCTCTCACACAATCCCTGGTGGTGTCTGACCCAGGAGGAGGGCTGGAGAGGAGCTTTTCTCTCTGAACTGACATGAGGGGTCCAGCAATACCCCCATATTTGGCTCAGGAGCACAGAGGGTTGAAGGGGCAGAGGGTGGCAGGCACCGGGAGGGCAGAACCCACAGGAGATGTAAGAGGCCCTGAGCCAGGCACTGAGGCTACCAGTCCCACCAGCCCTCTTCACAGCTGCAGGAGGAGAGTCCTTCTTTCTCACTCACTCACTCATTCACTTATTTTCTTTCTTCAGTTGCTCAGTCAGTCAACAGCCACTTTCAGGCCTGGCTGGGCCTCCAACACCTGCTCCCACGTGGCCGTCCCTGGGCCTTCTCGGGCCTTCCCTTTCCAGCCCCAGCAAGGCCTCCTCCCCTTCCAGGGAACTGATTCCCTACTCTGGGAGTGAAGGCAGTTCCTGGCCCGGCAGAGCCACCGACCCTTGAACAACAAAGCCCGGTCTGTCCCTCCGTAGAGGACAAAATTAACCAAATCAACAACTAAAGGTCAAAACTAATGAGGGAAACAATAAAAAACAGCAACTCACTAGCAGACATGGAACAAACTGGTCAATGACTCACCTGAAAGGAAAGGGCAATTAAAACACATGCAGATAGAGGTGGAGGAGTCCAGGCTTAAAAGTAGGGAGGTAGAAAAACCACTATATCTTTAAAGAGAACAATAAAGATTGGAAATCTTTACAAACAAAAACCTTAAAGTGCAAGACTGTGATCCAAGTAGAAAGGGAAAAGGTGTTTAGGGAATCAGTAGTAGGTACCATAAAAGTATTGGTCGGGAACAAAAAGCAGAAGGACCAAGCCATACCTTCACACTCCCAAGTGATATCACAACAGATCCCACAGGACTTACAATGCCCACAGGCTCCCATCACACAGGAGCCGACAATATCTCCCTCCCAATGCAGGTCCCACCAGACCCGAATGGGAACGGAGGGAAGGTTCAGGTTTTCCCTTCATCACCCAACCCCACTCCTCACACAATCCACACACCATGTATGGCCACATCCAGGGACGCCCTTGGGGGTGGACACAAATCAGATTGAGACTGACATCCAGCAAGTGGCTGTTTCAGGCACAGAGAGCGATGCAATCCATCCTGCCCAAAGGGACACACAGACTCACAGACAGGAGCTGAAGCATCGCAGTACTGTTCCTGCAAACAAGTCTGTAAATAGTATAAATAGTCTGGTAAAAAGAAAGTGCAAGGTGCAGGAAAAAGTAGAAGTATAAAGGACATAGGTCTGTAAAGGTAAACAGCCACATTTTTTATTTGAGAGAAATTCAAAGTAAGGGACTAAGTTTGTTATAAGCTTAAAAGTTAAAGGTAAATAATTTTTTTCTTTTGAAAATTAAGGGTACCATCCAGTAGGTCATCTTCTCATGGCAGTGTTTCAGTTATGGAGAATAAAAATACAGCTGAAGCCACAAGTCTCACCCACACCCTTGGTGTTGACATGGAACATCACAGGACTGAGGCAGCCAAACCATAGACTAGGTAGGCTCACCTATAGGTGTCTAGGTAGGCGCACCTATGACATTATTATCCTCCAAGAAACACATATGCGCAATGAAAAGGATAGGTCAGCGGCCCCAAAAGTCTGGACCTGGGGTCTACCTTTGTGGTCTTATCACCCTGATGGTCTAGGTGGAGTGATAGTCCTGTCACGCTGGAGAAGCAAGTTTTAAAGTTCAAACTTGGACAGTGGTGTCCCTAGGGCTATAGTCTCCATAGGTTTTGTTCTGCAGCCAGGGAGAGGGTGAGGAGGCTCAGGCCCCCCAACACCTCAGCTAAAAGGGAGTACAAAAAGAAGGCTACTAACCGTATACACCCCAGTTCAGGTAAAGCTGCGCAGAAGGCTGTGGACAAGGCTGAAAAACTTTGTCCAAAACACACCAAGGCATATCATCATAGCAGGAGATTTCAATAATAGAGCCAGGCTGGAAGACTGAATATCAATACCAGACAACGCATCACCAGGTAATAGAGAAGTGACAGGCACACCATCACCACCACAGTTCCCACAGCTCACACTAGAGGAAAGTCACCTGCAGTTTCCTAGAGAGCAGGAGCTTACAAGACTTTGCTGCTCCCTAATAAACTGGAGTTCTTCCCATTGAGCAGCAAGAAAACATACAAAGCAAATTCCCACCAGCTAGAAGTCAAGGGAAGATACATGTACTACCGTCCAGGCAAGAACTAGCCACCTAGATCATGTATGGGCATGTCTGCAGTGGAGACCAGAGAGATGCAAAATAGTCATCGCTCAGTGGTCAGGCCATGCAATGTTAAGACTTGACTTAGCAACAGTATGAGAGTCTCAGCTGCAAGACAGCCAGGGAGGAGCACCATTACAGAGAACACCAAGATGGAGGCTTATGCCAAGTGCATAGAAAGAATGCTGAACACATGCACAAGCCTGCATGTAGAGATAGGCAGGGACCCCACAGGATGGTGGGAAAGCCTAAAGGAGGAAGTTGGGAAGCTCTGCAGGAATCTAACATACAGGAAAGATCACGCTAAATACCATAGGGCAGTGGCAGGTTTTCTCCAGGCACATGTGTGAGCTAATGAGGGTCACCCCTGGGAGACCCAGAGAAACTCAGGGAAAATGAAGATCTATCTAAAGGAGAAAAGGGACAGGAGAGTGAGGAGCAAAATGGCCAGGACTTTGGGCCTCTTGCTAGAGCCTCAGACAAGCAGAAAGAAAAGCTGGGCACAAAAGCCCCCTGATGGTTGGATGGCCTAAGAACAACACCAGAGTCTCAACTGGACACAGGTTGAAGTAAAATCAATTGGTTGAAGAACAGTGTGTGAGACTGGACACCTCTTGATTTCACAACACAGGTTAAGTGTATTTGATAACAGCCAGTATCTTCTTCGATGCTTCTCATAGTCATTTGGTGTGACCAGTCCTTTCAGCATGGTGTTATTCAGACACGAGAATCTGGTGAATCCTCAACTGGTAAGGTAGAGAGAATCAAGTTTTTCAGCTTCACACAAGCTTCAGCTTCAGCATACACCAGCGAAAGTGGAGAAGTCCAGTTGATTTTGACCTGATAAGTCTTTTGACCACTTCCCACTCTGTTTGCCAACCTAGCTCCCCAATGAGTGTTGGTAAAAAGCTTTGCGGCACACATTGATTGCATTATTTTTGCCCAATTCATTAGACATTTAGGCATCGATACATTTAAAATATGAAAAGGTAACATTGCCCTATATCAGTTGAGACTAGTTTTAGACCAAGTTACTAGAAATAATGTGAGACAAGATGCCATGTACAGGAGAGGGAATTTTCGCAGGTGCATCTTTTTTAACCTTACATTTGAGCAGTACTGCCAAAATCCCCCCTCGCCCCCATACAAGAGTTAAGCGCTCTATGTCCCATCTTGTATCTGGTCACCCAAGTTTTCTATCCACTCTATTGCTGTTTCTGGACTATGATGCAATTGCGTCCTAAAAGTAAGTCTCATTTAACACAATGGATACTGGATCATTGTCCAGTATTTTTTTTTCAATGTAGGCCACTCTATCCTTGAATAGCTGGATGGACTGGACATTAACATCTGATGTACCATAAGTCCCATGTATTGTATGCCATACACTAAACACATTGAAACAGTATGAATGTGCTGTTAAATAACGTGTGCTTCCAAGAGAAAAGTGAGGTCCTTTAAGTTCTCTCTTGCTTTTTTCTCAACATTTCTCTTCCCCCATACCACATCCCATGGTCACCCATTAAAGAACATCAGAAATAGCTGCTGATAATATTATCACCAGTTACTTCTGGGTTGGAAGGCCAGATACAGTGTAACATATCCCAGTAAGTGGATCTTGATGGAAGGGAAGGCATTTTTTTATGCTTTGGAGTCTCCTACCATTGTGATCTGTGGTCCAGCAACTACCACTAGGCACCACCTCAAGTACCACTGGTGAAACTTGTATTACTGCTTGAAAAACACGCTGTTCTAATCTCATCTTGACCTTTATCAGTTATCATGGCTCATGTCTTCTTCCAACTGTGATGTGGGTGAGGAATCTATTGACTTCTTTCCCATCTTTCTACACAAGTTGGAAGACGGAGTGCCCAGTGTCCATGGTTGCATTGAAAGAAAAAAATTAATAAAATAACTGGGACCCAATTAATGGTTGTCTCTTTTTATTTCAGTGATGTTTAGCTGTGACTGGCCAATTTTAACATCCCCATGTATTTAACATACTCAAGAGAAGAGCTGGAGAGAAGATGTCGCATTACCAATGCGGAAGAAAGGGAAAACTTTTTCCTTTCCAAAGTCAGCTGACTCAAACATGTAGATGCAAGAATCATCATCAATAGCAAAACCTACAATCCCTGCATCATAATCCAAATAAACCCGGATGTAGAATGGGTGAGAATCTAACTCTAGGAGGGTAGGAGGTGATGTCAGAACTTTGTACTCGTGACTGGAATACCCAAAAGCCCAGATTCCATTTTCTGGCTTGATGTCAATTTCGTTCTGTCTGTCCACAGACTCTTTGGCCACCCCTACAGCCCAATAAGTTCCACACAGTATTTTCACAGTCCAGTAATGTTTCCCTGAAGTAAATCCCTTCATGCCAAGAACACAGCGAAGTTTTTCAAATCGCTGTGGACTGTAGGTGACTATTTGACGGTAGCCTCTCCATTCGACTCTTTTCAGATCAGGAACCACCATGTATCGGGGATGGGCTGTTTCTGGATCCAGCAGCACATTTTCTGAAAGACAAAAGGAAACACAGAAAACAAAGTTGTTCACAGTCAAATCTTTAAACTCAGGGTGACCATATGTCTTCTCTTTCCAGGACATGCCCTGGATTTCAGCTTTGTGTCCTGGAAAAAAAATCTTCATTATCCTCCTTTTCCTTGTGAGCAGACAGCATGTAACTGTCTTGTCATTAATAAATTATTTGTAATAGGTTATATGTAATAGTTTTAAATTTAAAAATAAGTAATACGGATTTTAAATTAACCACATGAAAGTAATATATGTTTTCAGCTTTTATTTTGTGTTCCATTGTGTTCAAGTACAATTTTTCTTGGGTGTTCTACATTTTGGGAGGCCTCGTCCTCTTTTTTTGGCCATGACAAATGGTCACCTTAAAGAAGGTGAAACCTGAAGAGATAGAGAAGCTGCTGCTGCCACCACCACCATAGAGCCCATAAGCATCTGGGGTATTGGGGGGGAGGGCAGGTGATGGCTTAGAAGTGGTGAGTGGCCATTCATACTGTGGTCCTGGATAGCAAGACAACCAGAACTGCACTGGTACTCGTGTTCAGTTGAGTACCAATGCTGAGTACCCATGTTGGGGCCTGAGACAGAAAAGCATAGAGCATCTTGGTTTGGGCATATGGTTGCTCTAATTATAAGTTCACACATATTGTGAAGACACAGATTATAACTGTATAAAATTGGTTCATTAGTCCCCTGGCTAATCATTCTACACACAGATAGAAACTATGTCATACAGAAACCTCCATCAGATCACTGTGATATGCAGAACATAGACTGTTGCATACAAACTTGAACCTTTGACATGTCTAAATGAGTTTCCAATCTGCAGAATTGAATTATTCAGAGATTTAATCAAATATCCCATGTCTGTTTTGGCCATTCATCTGCAGAAGGACATTAGCTTACCTTCAATCCAGCCTGGCATCTTTATGATTGCTAGAAGAAGGAGAAAAAAAATCAGACTTTCTATTGCACACTAACAAAATAGACTTCACAATGAGCATATAACAAACTGATGATGCGTCATACTTGATTGCATCCTTGTATACAATCATAGTGCTTGTACAGAGCAGCTTGTATAGAGCATCCTTATATACAATCATAGTGGTTGTACAGAGCAGAATTCAGTGGTGGGCTCCAGCAGGTTTGCACCTACTCTATAGAACCGGTTGTTAACGAGAGATAGGACATATAAAGTTTTAAAATAGCCATTTAAAAGTGGCTGCCAGATGGGCATAGAACCGGTTGTTGATTTCTTTGAATCCCATCACTGGAGCAGGTCCTTCACATATATCTGGTAATACATTTTTTAAATTACACTGATTTTTATCACATGGTTGTCCTGATCCCCTTCACAGGAGCTTAGGCCAGTGTACACTATTTTCCTCCCACATCCCCTATCAATATTCTTCTCACAAAAAATATATTGTTGGTCTATATCCTAGTCTGATACCACACAGAGCTGCCAGAAAATCAACAGGTGAAGTGTGATTTCAAGCAGCTATACATTTGCAACAAGCATGGAGCTGCTATTCACGAAAAAGGATCAGAAGACGCTCTTAGTCCCAGAACTCAAGTTTAGGAGTGTTACCAGTCCATCTCCTGGAAGTACGCAAATCTGGATATTTTCCCTCTGAAAACAGACTTGTCGTCCTTGGGCTGGAGAAAAAAAAGCAAAGAGAACAATCACTATCCAATGGGATTTTAATCCAGTTCCTTCAACTGCCATGTTCTGATCTGCAGAAGATCAGTGGTCATCCCATAAAATAAAAGGTGCCTGAGCTCAAAGCACAAATATTCTCTGCCAATTTCATGTAAAACTCTTCATAAAGGACCGTATTGGCTTAAGGAATGAGTTAGTTCCCAATTCTCCAAAGCCCCCACTGTGCATCACACATCACACTGCACACATTTTGTTGTCTTAATGGTCCTATCCTTGGATGGTTTTTTGGGTGCTGAATCAATAATGACATTGGCTCTGATTTTCTGGGTATTTTCAGAATAATAAGTTTATAGCTTACTGCCGTATTTACACGAATCTAAAGCACCATTGAATCTAATGTGCCATCAAATCTAATACTCTCCCCTATTTTAAAAGGCTTGAGATTTAAAGAATGATCCTGGCGACTGTAATGCGCAGCTGCAAAACAGGTACAAAATTTAATTTTACTACAAATAATAATGAGGTTTTGGTTAATAATAAAATTGCAATGGTTTATGTTGATTTTTACCTAATTGTACTCCTTTATACAAGAAAGGGGTTTATGTTCCATTTAAATTACAGTATATTAAACTAAATACTGACCTATACATATGATCAAAATACCTGTATGTACTCGAATCTAATGCACCACTGAATCTAATGCGCACCTTGATTTTGGAGATTAAGGGCAAAATCCAGAATAATTACAGGGAGTCCTTGCTCCGGTGTAAGAACAACTTACTCTGGATTCCAATATGAATTTCCCATAGGTTTTCACTAAGTGGTGAAGTAATTAGTGGTGCACAAAAAGTCTCTTACGTGCTCCCGTAGTTACTCTGGATTTGGGGGTAAATTTGGCTGAGCATTATATTTGAGTAAATAGGGTATATGCTTATTCAAACAGCTTCCTCATGATTCTACTAGATCATGATTCCTCATGATTCTACTATGATTCCTCATGATTCTACTATGGTCATACTAGAGCTTGACCATTGTAATTACAAATAACTGAGAAGAGATATAGACCAAACATAAAAACACAACATACCTGTCCAGAAAATTTTTCACATTCTAGAGAGGAAATGGAAAAGAAAATACAGTTTAAGCCTCAGAAGTCAACAATAGTACTGGAAATAGCACCTGTTCATCAAGACCCCAACCTGCCTTAAATAAAATGGATTTTTGTCTTTTGGAGGCCAGATTTTCTAGGTATGTGCATTTGTGAAATGAAAATATAGTACAGTATTTATAATTTCTAACCAATGGCTGCAATGTTTTAACATATTCATCCCCATCTAATAACCAAACTGCAGGCCTGCAACAGGAAATCAGATCGGCACAAATTTTCACAGCCTGTGCAAGAGAGGGGATGGATCCAGTCCAATATTAGTGCTGCCTTATCAAAACCAAGTTATTGATATAATCCTCCATAGCCACTTCGCATTGTTTTGCCTGCAGCAGTTAAGGCTTGCCCTGCTCAGGCTGCTGCCTTACAGGGTTGTGAAAATACAAGTAATAGGAGGAAATGGATCCTGGGAGGGCGGCAGAATCAGCACTGGTGTGTGTGTCCAAGTCCCATTATTTATTTATTAGGGCAATGGCACAAAAATATTGAATTAAGCTAGACCACTGTTTCAAGAGGCGTGTTTTTATTTTATTTTGTATTATTAGGAAAGGAAAAGACTCATACGGAATTGAATTTCAAGTCCTTTAGACCGTCTCCACGGAGGCAACAACCTCCCCCAAACTCGACTTAGACTGCAGGTCATAGGTGATGCATGGATTTTAGGCTCCAAATGTGCTTTTAACTTATCTACGATATTGACCTACACAAATCTATGTGATAGCAGAGGCATCACTAAGGTTTGCACCAGCTCATCATCCCCATGATGGACCTTCTCCCATACCAGATAATATGGGAGATTAGATTATAGTCTATAGATTATACAATACAGTATAGATTATAATATTATATGCACATCTTAAATGCAGTGGCAACACAAGGATTGGCGTCGCCTCCATTAACATTATTCTTTTTCTTGTTGAATAGTAGGTGTCATCCAACGTATCAGTAACCAGCCAAACACCAGGGGCCACCTTGACGACACTCAAACGACATAATATAATTATCCCTGATGCATTAAAATGAGAGCAATCTTCATCCTAACATTGTTTCATTGTATTCTGCATTATTTTACACATCAAATGATATCTAACATGATGGAGTTATTCAGAAATTCCATTCAAAACTTGATGGTGTTATTCAAAAGTTCAAAGATACCAAATTCCTTTAACTAGTAACAGAGCAAATGCTCATTGTTTCTAAGACACCTCAAGCTAGAACAGTTGTTCCCAAACTTTATAGCGACAGGACCCAAATGTTAAATTTACAGTTTTATAGGAACCTACCTTGCAGCAATAAAGACTGGTGCCTGATTGATGAATACCAAGGGGCATGGCTATAATGGTGATTTGGCAGCAATACCCCATCATAGGAGCAGCTGTTTAAACTCTTGATTCACACATTCTAATCTGCACCATTAGTTTTGTAACTCATCAAAAATTGGGTCACAAACCCACTGGTGCATCAAGACTCACAGTCTGGGAATCTAGACTCACATCATGACACACAGTCTGATCTAGAGCTAACCAGCATGGCTTGGGTGTGTGCATGTGCAAGGGAACTTAGTGCAAGGGAACTTCAGATCTTCAATGCTCTCCTCCCCAAGTAACCCAGTTGTGGGGGAAGACAGTGGAAAGATTCTGGGCTGGGAAGGAGGTATCTGCATAACTGATCAGAACATAAAGCAGAATGAATGAATGAATGAATGAATGAATGAATGAATGAATGAATGAAACTTCAAAATCCACCCTAGTGGCACTGGGTGTGTGATTCTGTGTTTTAAGGTTCACTCAATAGTGCAGAGGGAAGTCAGGCACATGAATGTCTGCAAGATTCTTGCCAATGACACTCTTTGGATCACAGAGGTAGTGATCCAAAAAAAGATAGTGATATAAAAGATAGAGAGCATTTAGACTGTGGGCAAAGCAGCTGATAGGCAACATATCAGGCTTGGATTATTTGATCTTACCATTAGGTTAAACCTCTCCTTGACATCACTAAGTGATCTTGTAATGTCAGATATTCTGCGCTCGATCTTTGGCAAGGGTCCTCCCCATCTCTGAAGTAGGCATCTTAAGGTCATTCTCAAGGTCATCTTGAGGTCATATAAATCTCGGACAACACGCTTTATGAATAGCTTTTACCCTAAAGCCATATCTGCACTCAACAGTAATTTTAAGGACTATCATGAGTGAACAGTTGAATGCTATTATTTGGTGTGCTGTGCAGGCGTTGTGTGTTTAAAGAGGGTCTTGGGTGGGGGTGTTGTTGGGGGGGGGGTTTGTCGGGGCTGGTGTCTGGATGTTTTATGAATTTCGTTGTATGTCTATACAGTGACAATAAATTATTATTTCATTTCAAAACTGCAATATAAGACACAATTTTATTCTGTAGCAGGCAGAAAAAAATAAAGTAGGATCAAGATATAAGAAGTTACATAGCCAATGTATTGAATGCTACTGGGCTATAAGCACGATCTGGAAAAAGACCAGTGATGTCCAGTAAGGGCAGGGCTAATTCTCGAGGTTACCTTCTTCATTCCAGGAGATTGTAAAGGCAGGTAAACTTGCAAGATAGGTGAGTTCAACCAATCCCTCCTTGTGTAGTGTAGCATTAACATTGTTACAAATGTAACACTACCCACAGTTAGCTCTGAGTACACATATAAGAGAGGTGGGAACAAACATACTGTACAGTATTCTGAATGCTATAGCCACTACAGGTATACAGGTATAATAGTATTTATATCTTTACTGAAATCATACATTTCCAAAACAATGATTCCATTTTTACCATTCAGTTAAACCATTACCTTGGACTGTTGGAAAGTGTCTTCTGAGAAATCAGTGTGGCCTTGATGAGCATTAGATCTCAACCTGGCTGTGCTCAAAAGGTTTGTCTCATTTTCACTGAAAATGTTCAGATCATTCTTGCACTGTATGCACCGTTTCTTGGTTTGAGGGCTTCTTGATGGCACAGCAGGCTCTTTATAGTTCTCTATGATGCTCTGCAGTTGTCTGTTGGGAATGAGAAGTTGCTTGGTAGAAAAATCTCTGCACAAAGGGCAATTTACACCAATATAAGATTCTTTCCAGTACTCAGAGATGCAGGCTCGGCAGAAAGTGTGCCCACAATGTGTGATCACAGGATCCTTGAAGGATTCCAGACAGATGGTACAAGTAATTTCTTCCTTAATGGTTCTTGGTGAATTTGCAGCAGTTGTATCATTTTCTGTGAGCTGAAGAATAAGACAAAAAAGAGAAGCACAATGATTGTCACAGTTGTGATTTTTCCATTTACTTTGTAGACCACTTTGTGAATTTTTAGTTGAAAAGCGGTATATAAATACTGTAGATAGATAGATAAGGTTGTCCACCCCACATAGCCCCAAACCAGGGTTCCACCATAGCTCCATCCATGTGGCTACACTTCCAGGCTATAAGTATTCCTAATAATTCCTCTATGAACTATCTACTAGTCCCCCAGAGGACTACAGACACCCTATATAGAGTTACTCAAAGGGAACAGAGACTCCCAATCTCTTCCCTCCCAAGTTCTGATGAAACACAATGATGTGAATTAATAATTAGAACTGGACCCAAAGTAAACACACATGACTGTCTTAGGTCAATTCCTAGATCATCCTTTACTTATCATTGATTCAGCCCCACCTCTCTCTCCCTCCAGCCTTCTTCCAAGGTTTCATGAGCTGCTAATGACATCCTCCTATTCTACACAACATTTAAAAAAATTCACCCTTTGCTCCAAGCATACTTCCCTTACAAACTGGGAGATTTACAGGAGAGTTCTGACACATTAAGGCAGTAAAAGTCCTTTTGGGACAAGAAACCATTAGCCATCAATTTTTTTTTCATTTTCTTTGTAAACCACTTTATGAACTTTTTAGTTGAAAAGCAGTATATAAATACTGTAGATGGATGATGGAGATTTTAGGCTTTTAGGTTTTTGAATCAGGGCAAGACTTTCCCTTCTTGTCCTGGTTAAAGAGTACCCAGGGAGGAAGGTGCATTTCTTTAAGCACACTAGCTGCTGATGGTGGCATTAGCGGGTTTAGAAGCAGCTTTGCCACTGCATCATTCAAGGGAGTTGTACAACAGAGCCATTGATGTTGGGAGGATCATAGGGGGATAGTTCTTCGGCCTTAAGCTTGTGACCAATGTTGCACCTGTTTGGGCAAGTACTGGTACATCACTAAGGTCCTTAATAGGACCCTGCCTATGCCCTTTATACATACCTTTGGAGTCTCTCTTGGCCTCTTGAGTTTCTGACTCAAGCCAGTTCTGGCTTGACCCTTGGCATGCTGATTATTGGCCATCCTTCTATGCCCTTGCCTTCAAAATCCACCAGCTTTTGCCAGACATGGTCAGTTATCAAAAAAAGTATGCAAACGAAGAGGCAGGTTGGAGACTGCTGATTGGCCAGTATCTGCCTGCACAGGAACCTTTGTTACACCAACTGGACTATGACCTACTCTTGGCCACAATCCAATCATTTATCTAGAATTTTTAAATATAACCCAGGCCTTCGTGCTTCGCATGCAGCGTATGCAGCGCCGAGAACAATACCATAGTCTCTCAAGACTGATGGATGCCTGCTTTTTAAAATTAACAATCTGGTAGAAAGTGAAAAAAGTTTTTCCCTTTCAAAGTCAGCTGACTCAAACATATAGAAGACGCATGTCTGAATTTCTGCACCATAAATATCTACAGTCCCTGCATTATGGAGACAAACCACTCAGAGGGACACAGAGCAAGAGTGTGATCTTGAAAACACTACATAAACACTTTCGCACACAGAGACAGGAGGTGCTTTCAGCTTCCCCAACCCTGAGAACACCCTTCACAGATGAGGGACCCAATTCTTTCTAGCCTATGTTAGGGGATATTTACCCGCAGGGGACCCCTGGGGTCCAAGGGGTCCCCCATTTTCTGATGGTTCATTTTTTGCTGATCCATTCTCTCAACAGTTTTAATGTATGAAGTCTATTTTTTATCAGTAGGTTCTGTTCTTTTGACAGCTTAAGAAAAGGAAACTAAAAGTTTACAGTTTACTGGCAATTTACTATGGCAATTTACTATGTATTTTGGTGCTGTGTTAAACAATATGGGTTATTTAGGCTTGCAAGTGATTTTGAAGTGCATTTTTGGTGGCCATTTTGCATTTGCAAGCTGGAAAAGACTGGGTTCCACTTTTCAACGGTTTTCAATTTTGGAAAGTCCCTAAGCCAGGGGTCCTCAAACTTTTTAAACAGGGGGCCGGTTCACTGTCCCTCAGACACTGTCGGGGGCCGGAGAGTGAGAGGACTTATGCAGGACAAAATGTAGGACATCCTACATTTTAAAAATGTAGGACATGTTAAAATGAAGCAAAAATGCTTGTATTGCTTTCCTGTATTTAATTTCAAAACTTTTGAAATAGAAAAACTTTTAACATGCCTGATTCTCACCCAGACATGCAAGATGCCCTCAAAGCAGTTTCCAGCAACATGTTACTTCAACATATTTAACTTAACATATTTTTCATGTCAGACTTAAGACACCCTCAAAGAAATTTGCAGCAACGCAAGGAATGTCAGTGACATGCACTGACACACACATGCTCTCTCTCTCTCACACACACACACACCCCCATGTATTCTTACACACACACATAACCACAAGCTCACCTCAATTTTGAGCTTGCTGTTCAGGAATTTTGCCCAAGCCTATGCATGTCTACTCAGGAGTAAGGCCCATTAGAGTCAGTGGGGCTTACTCCCAGGAAAGTGTGGATGGGAAGGTGGCCTTAATAACCCAGCTCTCTGCTTGTCTACTCAGAAGTAAGCCCCTGGCAGCTGGGAGGTCGTGAGAGAGTGGCGGGAGGCACGCATGCCAGCCTCAAGCCCCTGGTAACTGGGGCAGCCACGCAAGGGCGGTGAGAGGCATGCGCGCACCAGCCTGAAGCCCTGGGACGGTCACGAGAGAGCAGCAGGAGGCGTGCGCGCCAGCCTCAACCCGGGCCCCTGGCAGCTGGGGCGGCCGCGCGCTCCAGCCTGAAGCCCCTGCTCCAGCTGCACGCGCAACATTTAAAAAAAAATCTTAAGGGCCAGCTTGAAGCTGCCCAAATTCCGGAGCCTGGAGGGGCTCTCTCCCTTTGCACAGGGCTGCCACGACTGGCGGATCTTCGCCGCGGCAGCCTTGAACTGCCCCCAAGTGCCCACAAAGCGCCTCCCAAACCCCCCAAAAGACCGGCGGGCCGGATTGAGGCCTCTGGCAGGCCTGATCCGGCCCCCGGCCGTAGTTTGAGGATCCCTGCCCTAAGCCATCCAATAAGTGTACTTGAAAAAGCCCATCCTTGAAAAAGAATTGAATAATGGTGGGGAAAAGGCAGGTCTGTATTAGAATGCCTTGCAAGGCAGACAATAGAATGCATTGTAAGGCTAATAAGGGATAAAATTTATGGAAATAGCTGCCATAGGGTATATAAGTGGATAAAAGGTTGGAAAACTACACTCTAGCCCAGCAATGTGCAAAACCCAGCCTAGGGGGCAGATGTGGCCCTCAGCAAGCTTCAATGCAACTATGGCAAGACCCCTCCATCTGGCCTGCGGACAAGCCTTGTAATGTACATACCATAATACTCTCTTATATGTAATTTTTTAAAAATTTAAAATGTAAATCATTTTTCTGGTCCCAGACACAGTGTCAAAAAGATGTTGTGGCCCTCCTGCCAAAACGTTTGGACACCCCTGTTCTAGCCAATTCCTAATTAACTAATCTAGTACTCTGGATTAATCCAAATTTTTCTCTGCCTAACCATGCTTGGATATGGTTTTGTTGGAAGACGCACTGTTTTGCCATAACTTCTAATTCCAGCCTTTTCTCTGCCTAACCACCCTTGGATATATTTATGTCAAAAGATAATCTGTTCTGAAATCTGCATCAGAATGATTTGGAGAATGAATTTTTTCTGGATTTTGGTTTCTGAACATTGTATTTGAAGTCAAATTTGTGTCTCTTATTTTGAGCAGAGACCAACCCGTTTGCCTTGTGTAGACAGAGGGACATTTAAGCAGGTAACAGCATCTGTCATGTTGGATGATGGGCAAGTGAATGCACCTCTAGAGCAAGGTTGGGCAAAATTGTGCAGGAGAAAATTTTAGCAAGTGGAACTTGACATCCCCAAAAGAAGAGCCACTTCAGTCCCAATGAAAGGCCTCCCAGCAGCCTTCTTAAAGGGAAGGATTTCTGAGCCATGCTGGGAGGCATCACTCCTTCCAAAGCTTACCTGCAAAGAGAACTGCTTCACCAGTTCAGAAACATAGCTCCAAGCTCCACCAATCACTGACCACTTTGCCCTCTGCCCTTAGCCAATCACATTATCCCCTTCCTTAGCCAATCAAAACAGCAGATGACAAGCTCCTCATTAAGACACAGCTTGGACCACCAGGACTAGGAGGCAGCTATTCTCCAACCTGCTTGTAGGCTTATGCTGACTTTCCTCCCCTTTTCAGAGCCTGAGTAGAACTATGCATTCCTCTCACTCATGTTAATGGACATAAAGACTTTTAATTCCTGCTGAAAAAAAGATTTCATCTATTATATAACTAGCAAAATTGACCCGCGAAACGGGAGTAAAATACCCCCACCATAAGCCATTCCCCATTGTGAATCAAACCCCCATGTGCAACATCCCCCCACAATGTGCAACATCCCCCCACAATCATGGGCACCCCTCCTTTTGAGCAGGTGCAGGATTTTGGGCTGGGCGTTGATCCGTCTTCAATTTTCCATATAGGTCAAAAATGCATTGCACCCCTTTTCAGTCCCTTAGGGGTTAAATTTCAAGAAATTGGTTCTTGGTGGGTGCTCCTGTCATGGGAGGAATATGCTCCCCAAATACTTCTAGGGCTGGAGATTGGGGCAGTTTATCAGCCAGGGATTCTTCAGTGTAAAGTATAGGGAGAAAAACATGTTGCACCCCTTTTTACCCCCTTCCAGTTAGAATTTCCAAAAACCAATTCTCAGTGGGTGCCTCAGTCATGAAAAGGACACCCTTCCCAAATTTCATGCTTTTAGGTCCAGCGGTTTTGGTTGGGCATTGATGAGACAGTCAGTGACTCTTCAGTTTTATATATACAGATTATAAAATTACAGTGGTACCTTGCTTAACAAGCGTCACACTTAACAAGCGTTTCACATAACAAGCAAAAATTTCAAGAAATCTTGCTTCACATAACAAGTTCTGCTTCACTTAAAGAGCAGTTATACAGCCCTGACGCTCCATGCAGAGGCTCTTTAAAAGGGCTGCCGGCCAGCGCTGCTGCCTCTAACTGCCCCCAACTTGGGGGCAGTTGCCTGGGGGTGCCAGAGGCTGCTGCCCCTAACTACCCCCAAGTGCCCCCACTGACCACCTTGAACCTCCAGCAGCAGTCCAGGTAAGCCTCCCAGGAAAGAGTTTTTGATTGTAGCCTCCTAACCATGTCTCCCCAGAAGTAAGGCCCATTGGGTTAAATGGAGCTTACTCCCAGGAAAGTGTCTTTAGGATTGCAACCTAAGTAGACTTCATAGGATCATGTACACTGAATGCATGTTTTGAATTCAATTCCAGTGTTTTGTCATTATTTTTACATCCTGTTAATATTTTTATATGAATATTTTTTGGGTTTTGGAACCAATCGTCTGAGTTTCCATTATTTCCTATGGGAAAATCTGCTTCACTTAAAGAGTGTTTCACTTAAAGAGCATGCCTCCAGAACGAATTAAGCTCTTTATGTGAGGCACCACTGTACTTTGCTAATCAGCCAAAGACTGCAATCCTAAAGACACTTTCCTGGGAGTAAGACCCATTGAACAAAATGGGGTTTACTTTTGAGTAGACATGGTTAGGATTGTGTTATAAATTTCACTCATTTCTTCTCATAACGTAACCTGTTTAGGGAGAACAGCTCTCCAACAGGGAATTGAAATATTTAGAAAAAGTTTAAACTAAATTAGCTGAATCATAAGAGTTAAGAATACCAAGACTTTATTTGTAGAATGAGACAATACTGAAAACAGTTATCAAAAAATATTCTTGACAAAGCATAAAACCTGGGCTTGAGCCAGTATAATGATTACATGAAAAAGCCAAGAATCTGCCAATGTTTAAAATAACTACTCAAATTTAAGGATATTATCATTCAGAATATAATGCTTTCAAAAGGAGAAATTATGCTATGCTAAAACAAAAAGAAATGAAAAGCAGTTCACAAATACAGGTTTAACTTTGTTATACACTTAATCTTTACACAAGGAGTTGACTCAACACAAATGGTCCCTGCAAATAAGGAGGAACATGCCAATCCCCAGAGGAAAAAAGGCATCCCTTTAAAATAGGAGTATCCAAACTTTTTGATAGGAGAGCCACATCATCTTCCTGATACTGTGTCAGGGGCCAGAAGAGGAAAAAAAAGAATTGATTTACATTTCAAATTTGAATTTACATAAATGAATATATTAGATACAGAACTTATGAATGTTTAATTGTAAATCAGTTCATAAATACTTTCTAAATACTTTCATAAATACTGTATATGGACTTCTGTGTGAGCATCAGAAAAGGAAACCTGCCTCTCATTACAGTTCAGAGTCACTTAGATCCTCTTGAGTTCCTGGCTCAAGGATAGAGGAGTGTCAAGAGGGAGATTAAAAACTATAATCTCCTCTCTTCCCCACAGCCCAGATTCCTACTTCTGGACTAAGATCAAACCTGCCCTTTCTCTGCACTGACTCTCACTTCCCACAGTGACCTCCCAGGCGTGCCTCTCTGCTGTGAATCCCTCCCTTCCCAGCACAGAAGGCCTCCAGTCAAATCTCACAGGACAGTTGTCTCCCCTCCTCACACTTTTGCAATCCTTGAACAGGATGAGTTTGTGCTGAGCCTTTTCTGGATCCAGAGTCACATTTGCTGGTGGGGTAGAAGGAGAGAAGGAAACTCATTTGGAGCCACAGAGACAGGAAAATCCTCCTCTCACAAATGTGCCTTCATTCAGTTCCATTACAGTCAGTGGGACTTACTATCAGGAAAGTGTAGCTAGGATTGCAGCCTTGGAGCCCAATCCTGTGCCTGTCTACTCAGAAGTAAGTAAGATCCGATTCCAGAAAAGTGTAGCCAATCTTGCAGCCTTACCCAAGAGCAAGCAGCTGGGCTTACTCGCGAGTAGCCAGGGGGCAGGAGCTGCTGGAGTTCCATGCAGGTGCAGTTTGTTGCGGGCGAGGAGAAGGCAGGAGAGAGGGATCTTCATCCTACTCCGTGGCCAAGGCTCCCTCCTCCCTCCAGCTCACCCAGACCAAACCCCCGCTGGAGCCCCGAAAAGGTTTGATGGATTTGTGTGTCCACATACAGTGCAACACAGTGAACTGAAAGGGAAAATGGCTACTTTGTGCCTGGTGCCCAAAAGTTCTCTTGAACTCCGGGTCAGTTTGGCTCGTAAAATATATTATTTTCTATCTGAGGAGAGGTAAGGGGGCCCCAGACTGGTCTAAGCACGCCCCCTGCATCCCCCTCCTGCCACTGGCCACACTGCTCACACCGTCTGAGTATCTGCTGGGCAGGGCAGGGCAGGGCTCTGTGAGGCTGTCTGGATTTGCATATTGAAGCGAGGCAGCCAATGGGAGTGGAGGGGCGGGGTTAAGAGGCGCCTGAAGATTCTGAGCCTGCCAGGTCTGAGCGGCGCAGTGCGCTCATCCTCCTGGACTGCGGGCAGGGAAGCTGGGTAGGAGTAGCGGGACTCCTGGCGGTAGGAGGGGCCTTGGGAAACGATTGGCCGGCAGGGAGGCAGGAAGGAGGTGGGAGCAGAGGGAGCCTGGAGGCGGCAGAGAAGGGACAACCTGTGTCTCCCGCCCCCGCCTGGAGGGCTCAGTTTCAGCACCGGCTTCAAGGGGGAGAGCACAGGAGGAAGGGCTTGATGTGCAGCCAGGGGAATCCCCAAGCCTGGTGACGTAGCTGGAGGGGAGATCCCCAAGCCTGGTGACGTAGCCAGAGGGGTGCGCAGGAGGGAGCTGCATGGGGCTGAGGCTGGAGGCTCCCCCAGGCGGAGCAGCTCCTTCCCTGCCTCTGCAGCCCTGGGAAGGGAGAGCTGCAGTGACCAGCCCTGCCCAACATCCCTCGGGCTCCTCCTCAAAGAGCCCCCGGGGAGCCTCCCCATCGCCAGGCCGTGTGGCACTGCTGGGTAGCGCAACCCCCTAACCGTAAGGGGCAAGACTCTGCCACCTTTTGCAGCCAGGAGGGGGTGGCTGAGCCGGGGCTCCCCTTCCAGGCCCTGCTCAGACTCTGCCCACCCATCCTCACCCACTCACCCCCTCCCTGCATGTGGCCAGATAGGATCTGAGATTGGAAGGGGAATGAACTGCAATCCTAAGCGTGTCTACTCAGAAGTAAGTCCCATTGAGTTCAATAGTACTTACTCCCAGGAAAGTGCTCTTAGGATTTCAGCCTGTATGGAAGTGCTAATGCTGGGTGGTATATTACCTATAAGGGTCATGTCTTGATTCTGTGATGAGATGGTATTTCCTCCCAGTCCCAGCACTAGGTCTTCTTCTGTGTGCTTCGCCTAAGAGGCTGTCCTTCAGGTCCATCTAAATTGCACTCTTCACTGGCTCCTGTTAACATGTCCATGTTGTTGGACAGAAATGTTTCCATCCATTCCCAAAGATGTCAGGGATGGAACCTGGAACCTCCCCATCCAGGCATGTGCTCTGTCACCGAACCGTTTCCAGAACATCACAGGATGCTGCAGAGTGTCTTTGGCCTTCCCAAGTCAGGGTTATTTAAATCGGGGCGACTTAAATCAAACTTTTCCAGCTGTCCAAACCTTCAACTTTCTTTAACAATTATATAGAAGAGGGAATTCCAGCAGGTGCAGCTTGTGATCTGTGAGAGGAGAAGCTGCACCTGCTGAAATTCCTTCCTTTATACAATTTAACCCTTAGGATTATACCCTGATGCAGTTTTTATATTTGTTAAAAGAAAGAGACTGAATCGCCAAAAAACCAGACTGAGGCATGCTTTGCCCAGACCTCTGGACCTAGAAGGGTGAAATTTGGAGAGGGTGTTCCTTATGTAACAGCAACACCCATCAACAATGGATGTTGTGAAATTTAACCCTTAAGGGGCTGAAAAGGGGTGCAACATGTTTTTGTCCTATACTTAGCATGGAAGACTGACTAACATCCAGCCAATTTGGTGCTTGGTGCCCGGTGCAGTGGGGGAGATGTTCGGATGGAGGGGAGGATCCTGCACATGGGGGGGGGGTGTTGCACATGGGGAGATGATGCGCATTGGGGTTTATGTGCCTTGGGGAATGATGTGCATGGGGTGGATGAACATGGGTCAGAGGTGGGGGGGCAGTTGTTTTATTGTTTTTAACACATGTTTTTTAGTCTGCATGTTTTAATTGTTGTTTTTTCAATCTAATTGTATTTTAATTGTGTTTTAATCTGTATTTATGATCGATTTTAATGGTGTTTTACTGTTTTTCTGATGTTAAAATAACATCAGGAGCTCCCTCTTGCAGGGGAGGAAAGGCGGGATAGAAATAAAATAAAATAAAAAAATGTTGTGCATTGGGAGTGGGTGAGCATGTGGCGTTGATATGCATGCGGGGGTTGCATATCATAGTGGGGGGATGGTGTACAAGGGAATTTTTCTCCTGCAACGCAGGTATGTTTTCACTAGTTCACAATAATAATGTATTGGGTCTTAAATTATTTTCAGGATTTTCACTGAACAAGAAACAGCTGTGGTGCCTGCCTTATAAGGAAGCCCAAAAGTTCCTGACAACCAGTAACAGCTCAGCATGAGAATACAGTACAGCAATATCTCTAGTGGAGGATGGATGCAAGGAGATTGCTTGGACTGGTATCCCCAGGTTAGTGGGCTGCAGTAGTTGTTCCATATCCTGAAGTTGAGAGGCAGGGGTTGCAACTAGGCTGGACAAGAACTCAGATTTTTTTGTCAACACTGCCATTCCTACTCTTGCCTTATCGTGGACTCCTAGGGGTCTACTCCTTATTATATCTGCTCCTGAGGTGGTATAACTCTGAGGAGCTGGAAGATATGGGCAAAATCCAGAGTAACTACGGGGAGTCCTTGCTCTGGTGTGATAACAACTTACTATGGATTCCAATATGATTTCCCATAGGTTTTCACGAGGTGGTGCAGTAACTACGGGTGCATGTAGTCTCTTACGTGCTCCCGTGGTTACTCTGGATTTGGGGGTATGTCCCATTAGTAACCAGTTCTCAGAATCAGGCGCTCATTAGCAAAGTGTTCTATAGAACCTGTGAGAACCCCCTGAAGCCCACCACTGTAAAGTGCATGTATATGTTATAAATAATATATAAATAAAATCAATTGAGAAAATATTTTTAAAGGATATTTAATGTTAGATTGATGAAGCTATAATGAGGACAATGATGTTTCTATAGCAGCAGCACATCTAAGATAAGACTAAAAAACCAGACCTTGCAGTGCTTCCAACAATCCGATGATTATATGAGAAGAGTAACAACCTGTTACATTAGGCTACAATAAAATAGCAAAATAATCATATCAGCCCAATGAACCTCTGAAATAGTATGAATGGTCTGAACGTCTAAGGGTGCAGTCCTTACCGACTTCCCCACACTGGCCCGGAAAGATTAGAGGAAGATGTCACTGAAATTAAGAACTATCAGCTGGACTCACCTGAGTATCTGTTACCAACAATCATGGCAGCCACAAGCTAATGATCACGGGTTACATTCAAAGAAAGTTGGTCATTGTTAGGTCCCACTGAAATTAATGGGATTGAGGCTCAATTATATCCAACACTCCAGTTGTGATACATTCCAGTCATAATGCATTCCTGAGACAAGGAAAAAAACATTCCCTTATCTTGCGGAGGCCTTTGTGACTGCCACCCCCATCTGTTGTGCAAGTACAGAGCTGGAGACTAGATGATGAGTTGGCAATGCGGAAAAATGGGAAAACTCTTTCCCCTTTAAAGTCAACTGCCGCAAAAATAAAGAGGGGAGTCTCATCTTCTGCATCATAAAAAGCTACTGTCCCTGCATCATAGTTCAAAGAAACCTGGATCTCTGTTGGGTCATCATAGTCTTCATCTATTTCTATAATGATAGGAGGTGAAGTCAGAGCTTTATACTCATCATTGTAAAGCCCAAAAGCCCAGACCCCGTCATCTGGATTGAAGTGAATTTCCTCCTTTCTTTCCACAGATTCTAAGGCCACTCCCACTGCCCAATAATCGCTATTCCCTACATCCACTGTCCAATAATGTTTTCCCGAGGTAAATCCCACCTCTCCAAGTACACAGCGAGCAAATTCAAATCTCTTTGGGCTGTAGGGAAGTGTTTGACGGACATCTCCCCATTTGACATGCTTCTGATCTGAAGACACAATATATCGAGGATGGGCTGTTTCTGGATCCAGCAGCACATTTTCTGAAGAGACAAATGACCATACGTGATGAAACATCAACCAAACGTGCTCGCAGCAAAATGTTTTAACAATCTGTTTTTAGCTAGGATAACAAGTGTTCTATGCTATATATATTTTTATTAAGGTGTGATCAATAAGTATCAGGACTGGTGCTATAAAAAGAAAAACAACAACACATAACAATTTGGAATTTAATCTCCTTCAAAGTACGGTGACGCCTCACGTAAAGAACGCCTCACGTAAAGTAAGTTTCACATAACAAAAAAAATTTCTCTAGGATTCTGCTTCACGTAAAGAAAGTGCTTCACGTAAAGAAAACATTCGTTGGCAGTTAGGGCAGACGCGCTGGCCAGCAACCTGTTTAAAAAGTGTCAGCGCACCTGACCATAGTGAAAGCAACACTTCCATGCTGTTCCTCCTGTGGCCGGACATCCGCTGGGCAGAGGGAGAGAACAGCAGTGGAGAAGAGGGAAGCAGCTCAGGGCCAGCCAGAAGGGAGCAGAGAGAGAGAGAGAGAGAGAGGCTCAGGATGAAGAGAAGGAAAAAGTGGGGAGACACTTGGAAAGTGTCTTGGATTACAGAAGAAAGTGTCTTTGATTGCAGCCTCCTATCCATGTCTACCCAGAAGTCTACCGCATTGTGTTAAATGGGTCCTACTCCCAGGAAATTGTCTTTAGGATTGCAGCCTAAGTAGACTTCATAGGATCATGCCCATTGAATACATGTTTTGAATTCAATTACAGTGTTTTGTCATCATTTTTACATCCAGTTAATATTTTTATATAAATATTTTTGGGGTTGTGGAACCAATCATCTGCGTTTCCATTATTTCCTATGGGAAAATCCGCTTCACATAAAGAAAGTTTCACATAAAGGAACTGCCTCCGGAACGAATTAATTCTGTTACGTGAGGTACCACTGTAGTCCCCTTCAGAAGCCATACACTTAATCCAGTGCTGTTTCTTTCCATTGATGGAAGCATTCCTGGAGCTCATTTTCTGGGATAATCAGCAGCTGCCTCGTCGCATTCACTTGGATTTCTCTGATGTCCTGAAATGTTCATCCTTTCATGTGGGACTTGATTTTTGAAAAGAGGAAAAAATTGTGAGGGGCAAGAACTGGGGAATACGGCGACTGTTGGACCTGGGGAATGTTTTGCTGGGCCAAAAACTGCTGCACAAGCTGCGCTGAATGGACACGTGTCATGGTTCAATTGCCACTCACCTGACGCACGCAATTCTGACCTTTTCTGACGAGTAGCATCCTGCAAACGCTGCAACCTGTCACAGTAGCACTCCTTGTTTGCAGTCTGACCACGTGGAGCATTCTCATGATGAACAATCCTCTCATAGTCGAAGGAAACGGTCAACAGTGTCTTCACACTGCTTTGACTCATTTGTGCTTTCTCCAGTCTTGGAGAGATTGGGGTCTTCCACTGCGAAGACTGAGCCTTGGTTTTGGGGTCAGTCATAGCCACAGACCCACAATTCATCACCCTTTATGACAGTTTTCAAAAAGTTTTCATAGTTCTCGACACAATCAAGAGGAACTTGCACAACTGAAACGCAAGTTTCTTTTAGGTCAGCAGTTTTGGCACAAATGTGGCAGACACGCGTCTCATACCCAAATCTTCAGTGAGAGTGGACTGAACTGAACCAGTACATCATCTGATAACTCGGGGATGGTGATTCGACGATTTCCCCTCACAGCTGCATGTATATCTGTGATGTTTTTCTCAGTTCTGCTGCTTGTGATTCTCCCAGAACATTTGTCACTGTCGACAATTTGTCGGCCATCTTGAAAACGTTTGAACCAGTCGTACACTCGTGGACGGCTCATACACTCCTCTCCATACACTTTCTGCAACTTTGCGTAGGTCTCTGTGCAGGTATTGCCAAGATTTTGGCAAAATTTGATGCAGATTCTCTGCTCAAATTTGTCGTAGTCAATGTGACGACCACATGCTACACAAGTTCTTTCCAAGAAGTGACTTAGTGTGCCTGCACGATTGGGGTCAAGGTCAATCTGAGCCAGGTGGCTTCAATCTGCCTATTATAGCTCCTTTACTGTGGCACCAGTCCCGATACGTATTGATCACGCCCATATAGAAAGAAGTGCATCCAAAGCAATTCACCCTGACTTCAACTAATGGGAAACATTCTAGCAAGCAATAATGTTTGCACTGAGGGGCAATTGTGAGGCATCTAAGGGCCAAAACACACATAACACTGGAGATCCTTCTACAGTATTTTAATTTATAAGCTTTTGAATCAGGTAGTTGCATCTTGGCAGTGTCAGTGGGTACTGACCGAAAGGTTTGTGTTCTTTCCTCAGACTAAACAGCACGTGCCCACTGAAGGATTCTATGGGCAAAATGCAGAGCAGTTACGGGTCCGCAAAGTTATGTCACCCTCTAGTGTTATCTTATGGAAAGTTGCCCTAACTGCTCCATCACAAAGGGCTTAATTTCACTTTAGGATATGGGCATATGTTAGGGAACTCAGCGGAAGGCTTTGCCCACAGCCATCAGCACCGATTAACCCTCACCTCCACCTCACAGTTCTTTACCTTGCTCCTGTCTGCTCCTCCACCTCATAAACTAGAAATAGTTTTAACTAGACACTAGAAGTAGAAACATCTGCCTTGTCCCTCAATGCATATTTGATACAGAAGCTTACCTTTAATCCATTTTGATATCTTTGTGGTCTCTGGGTGGGGTAAAAGAGAAAGAAAAGAGATAACACTTCTAAATTAGGCTTCACAATGCGTCTATATAAGAAGGGCCTGCTATGTTTTATTGTACAGTATTCATATTTTCTCTGGAAAACACAGCAAAGGTTTGTGACTTTTTAGAGAAAATATTCATGATTTCTCCTTGGCAGCCCTTTGGTGATACCCCAGCACTACTATCCAGCTCCAGTTTCCCATTTTCAGCCAAGCAGAATGATAATATTGGCCACTCCGTATGCATCAGTTAAGGAATCTTACCAGTAGTCCATTTGGATTTCAACATGAGAAGCAAATGAGAAGAAAAGGTAATACTTCCACTGCAGACTTTATCACAAGAGTATACAACAAACCAATTATCAGTATATATTGTTTTGGCTAAGTACCTTCATTAAAAACTATGACAGTTCAGGCTCAACTGCCAGATCTACAATATTACTGCAACTTGTTAAATCAGGAGTCAGCAACCTTTTTCTTTCAGAGTGGCTGGAGGTTCATTGATGAACCTCCATATCCAATCCCCTCTGGAAGGGCAGATTGGATAGTTTCCCTACTCTATTAAGAAGGATAAGCTTGAGACAGAGACTGGCTCTAGGTCCCACCAGTGTGATTTGTGAATGAGTAGAGATTTAGAGCACAATCCTAACCATGTCTACTCAGATGTAAGTCCCATTGTGTTTAATGTGTCTTACTCCCAGGAAATTGTCTTTAGGATTGCAGCCTTAGTCTAACTCATCATTTTATTGGCAGCAAATGAGCAGATCAAGCCTGGTTTCACAGTTCTCCCTGTGCTGAAAACTTCCAGTATGAGGGTAGGACTGTGGATTTGGCAGCTTTCATCAAACTGGGACTTTTGTTACCTCTGAATGTCCTCAGAGCACTTTGCAGAGCTTTGCTTTCTTGAGAGAATGTATTGAGCCTTTTCTTTGCATCTGAAAGATCAGGAGCAGCTGGAAACTGAAAATTTCTTTCTGCACATCTGGAAGAAAAAAGACAAAAATAAATAAAAATAAAACAATTCCAAAATGATATTTTTGATTCTTTCCGCTTTCATGTGAAAGAGGCTATTTCTCTGCAGAAAATCTGAGCCAAAGCTTAAGGTACAGCCATTTCCTGTCACATGCAAGTGAGTTGACCCCAGTTAGCTCTACTAGATGGACCTGTATGCAGGAGGAATGGAGCAAATGCTGACATAGTTGCCTCATTTCTTCTGCTACCTGACAGACAGGGAGCTATGGATGAGTTGCACCCTTTCCCCTCTGGAAGATCTTCTCAAATTACGTTCCACTTCCTCCTCCTCCAGACTTAGCTTTTTAAAATGTCAGGCTCCTGAAATATGTACCAAGTATCCCATTCTGAACTAATGCAATATTATGCCTATTATTCATGGAATATAGACAACATTTTCAAAACAATGTGTTTTTTTAAAGAAACTCTCTGTATTTTCATAAGATGCTGCCATACATTTGTCAATTGCCTAGGAATTCTCACCTCCCAGGAATAACATCTTTGTACAGGACAGATCACTGGTCTTAGCCCAATGATGCCAGGATTAAAGGCTACTGATGCTCTGTATTAAGCATCCCAAAAGTGGAGATTACATTTACTGGACTGGTTCAGTCCCGTGTAGAGCTGCGGGATCTTCTGGGAAGCCTTGGAAGGGAGGCCTCAGTCAATAGCCAGTAATATAACTTTCAAAGTAGGAATAATCAGAAGGAAAAGTAACAAAACACAGAGTTATTTTTGTTGTGATAGGGGAATTGCTTTAACAGGATGTCAGGATGAACTCCGGCACTTCTGAATTTAAAATTATACTACACCACACCACTGGGTGCGTCTGTTGTAGAGAAAACACAAAAAATTACATACCTGTCAAATAAGTTTGCAATATCCTAAAGGGCAGAGAGGAAAGAAGAGTGAAGCAGATTTCTTGTTAAACTCACATTCCAACTTTACTTCCTATCTACAGTCTAACAAACAGAAAGCACCTAAAACTCCACCGGGTATGTACTGTGATAGGCACCATTTGGTATTACCATCAGTCTTATTCATGCTCCAGGCTAACTCCCATACAAACAAAGGCTGCAATCCTAAATAAACCATCCTGGGAGTAAGACCCTTTGAACACAATGGAGCTTACTTTTGAGTAGACATGGTTAGAATTGTGCTCTAAGTTTCATAAGAAATTATACAACATTGCTTTTTATGTTGAAGGGTTTTTCAAAAATAATTTTTAAATTATTATTTAATTTAATAATAATTAAATTATTAATTATTATTAAATTGTGCCACTCTGCACAACAACATCCCACCTCAGAACATAATGAAGATACACAGCATCCTGGCTGTTAGAACGGGACAATGATAATCGTACCTTGAGAAAGTGATCATCTGGTTGAGCATCTTTCTTTTCTATTTCTCTAATCAGATTATTGATGTTGACTATTTCATCGTCAAATACATTTGCATAGTCATGCAGTGTCTTCTTAATCTCCCTTTCCATGTCTTCCAACCTAGCTAGATGGAATTGCTCTTCTTCCTTCAAAAATTGCACTTGCTGTTGGAATTCAGAGACAATCTCTTTCCTCTTAGCCTGGGCCTCTTTCTGTAATAAGGAGAGGACAGAAATTACATTCTTAATTTCTGTCTCGGGCTCAGAAATTGTCTCGGGTTCTGTCTACAGCCCAGTTACACTGAATATTTGGAGATTAAATTTGAATAAAATCAAGATCGCATTCAGGAAGCTTGATAAATATACAAAGTTCTGCACGCCACGGTTCTTTTAAAATCAACTAGTTTAGTGACTGAAGCAGAGATTTAGAAGCAGGTTTATAATATACTAGAGAAAAAGTACCCGTGTTATTGGAATAAAATTTCTCCTGTGATTCTCCCATTGTGCAGTGCAACAACCACCCATGCACAACCATCACCATTGGGCAACAACCACCAAGGCAACTACCAATGTGCATCATTCCCCCATGCGCAGCACCCCTTATACAATATCTCCCCAGGTGCACTACCACCCCATGTGCACCACTCTCAAGTGCATCATCCCCTCCATGTGCAACAACCCCCATGCACATCATCCCCCTGCATTCACATCAGCCCCATGTGCATCAATCCCCCCATGCACCTCAATCTTCCATGTTAAGTATAGGAGAGAAACATGTTGCAGCCCCTTAAGGGTTAAATTTCACAACATTGGTTCTTGGTGGTGGTTGATGTCACGGAAGGAACATCCTCCCTGAATTTCATGCTTCTTGGTCCAGGGATTGGGGCAGAGTGTCCCTCAGTCAGGGATTTTTCAATGAAAAGTATAGGGAGGAAAACATGTTGCACCCCATTTCACCCACTTCTGGCTGGAATTTCCAAAAACCGGTTCTTTGTGGGTGCCTCTGCCATGGTAGGAACACCCACCCCAAATTTCATCCTCTGAGGCACAGCGGTTTTGGCTGAGTGAGTGAGTCAGTCACTTTTCATTTTTATATAGATAGATAACACAAGACACCTGGCAGAGAATGGACGAACATATGAAGCTGCTGTTTATAGAATTAAACCACTGCTTCATCATTACTGGTAGACGCTCCCAATAATCTTGTAGAAACACCTATAGGGAGGCTGCATGAAAAGAACTGCTGGTAATTGGCAAAAGTAATTGCCATTACTCCTTGGAATGGCTCTGACAATAAACAACAGAGAGCACTTATATAAATGGATCAAGAGGGGTTTTTGGTTCATTCACCATCTTTTTCCTTCAAGTGAGTCATAGTTTGTAGGTGCCATGACCTCTTTGGAGACCACAGTATGTTAAACATCCTCTCTCTGAAAAAATTAAAAAGTAAAAAAAGTAAAGTAAAAAAAATCAACTAAATATCTGAGGCTACCTTGTGCTGAAACGGTCCAATCTAGAACAGCTTTGTTTGCAGTGGCATTCCAGAGTACTAGATAGGTGTCCTCCTCAGCCCTTCTCAGCCTTAAGTAGAGGCACCAGGGACTGAAAGTGGAATTTTGTGCCTGAAAAAAATATGCTCTTCTACTGAGCAACAACTCTTTCCTGGCTGAAATCAAACATGATGTGGAAACTGTGCTATCCAATCTCTAGTAAAATTTCTGATGAGGAAAGGTCCAAGCGTTTCTAACTCTTAGTCGACAGTCAAAAGGTATCACCAACAACAACTTCTGATTTTAATTTCCTGGCAATGTCAAAACATTAAGGCTTGCCTCACCCTGCCATTTCCCTGCCAAGAGAGGAATTTTATTTTAGGACAATGATGTCCAAAAAGAGACTTCCTCCAGCTAGGAAGAATTATGCATCTTGTTTCACGACTTTGCAGTAAAATTGGGCATATGACTGATTGATAGATACTCTGCCTTTCTACCTATAAGGATACCCAGGCCAGCTTTGTTTATTATTTATTATGCCATGGCATAGATAATAATCATTATAAATGCATGTCACAAGTGAGTATTACAGGATCAATTAATTTTAAACTAAATTATGATCAATCACACCTTCCACTGAAGTATACAGAACCTTGCTGTAGTCTACATGATATATGGCCATCATCAAAATTTCATATTATAGACATGCCCTGAGAAAAGGGTGCCTTTCATATCTCACCAATAGCTCCTGGCTTGGCTTTCCTCCACTTGATTTAGCTGACTGGATCTTATTTTTTACTTTCTTCAGATGCTCTAGTTGTCTCTGAAGTGTCATCTGGAGATAAATAAGGCATTAGAGCATTACATGCTTGTGCAGTGAGATGTTTCTGGGGCAGGAGCATAACCCATAAGAACAGTCTGCTAGATCAGGCCCAGACCCCATCTACTCCATGAAGTTATTCATCTTGCTTTAAAAAGTAGAAATTCCTCTTCAAGCACTAGCATATTTATTGCCTTTGTATTTGGAAAAGAACCTTTGCCACCATGGCAAGCCAGCATCACAACTATAAATACAGCCCTCCGATAAGATCAAGTGTATTTGGCTGCCCAGTTGACTGGTACATGCCAAATCCATTAGGTGACCTAGTTAGGGGTTACTGCTCTTGGCGGACTCAAAGTCCAATCCTTTTCTTTGTGTTTGTGTCCCCTCCAGTGTAGCCATGCCAAAAAAGCTGTGCTGCATCCAGCATGGGGCAGGATGGACAGAGAGGCTGCAGTCAAAAGTGGATTTATATCCTCTTGCTCCACAATAGTTCTTCTCGAACCTGCAGTTGCACTTCATAGTGCAAATCTGAGGAGAAAGAGAAAGGGGAAGCTACAGGAAAGGAGCATAAGATCCAGCATGGATCTGTAGGAATGCTATGGACGCACCACAGACATCACTGCATCAGTAATTACTGCCTTGATTGCCATCACACATTTCATGAGCTATTTTTATTTAGCAGACCATTACCTTGTAATCTGCGGCAGCGTCTTTTGTGGAAACAATTGAGTGGCCTTGATGAGCTCTACTTCTCACACAGCCAGAACATAAGAGGATCCTGTCCTTTTCACAGAAGAGACTCAGAGCCTTCTTGTGATTAGTGCACATTAGCTCTTTTGGGCGGTTCAGTTGGAGACTGAGTTGTTTGGCTGCCTCTACGATATTTCCCAAATGTCTGTTAGGTCTCAGATTCTGCCAGGAGATACGCATTCTGCACTGAGGGCAGGAGACATTAGATCCTTTCCAGCACCTAGTGATACAGGCTCGACAGAAATTGTGCCCACAATCTACGATCATCACTGGATCCTGGAAGTAATCCAGACAGATTGAACATATCATTTCATCCACAAGGTTTTGTGCTGGACTTACAGCGGCAGCCATGGTGTTTTCTTCCAGCAGGAGGCAAGATCAGTTTTGCTTTCCAATTCCTGGCAATGGGCGTTTCTTTTCACGTAGGTAGCCTGTTATGATACAAAAAGGAAGGAAGTGCTAGGATCAAGTCTGGAAAGGCAGTTACTGTGTCCAAGGTATTAATGGACTAATAAGCCCAATTTAAAAAAGCAGGAGAGCAACTGCTGGAAGGTGAGACTGGGTAGTTCTGACCCTGGTCAACAGATTATTAACAAAATGTTGAGCAACAGAGTTGAGCAACATCCTGGTCACTGTTGGCCAGGATTCAACTTTTCCTCTTTTCAGTAAACTTTGCAGCATTCTTCCTCTTTCATTCCTTTCTTTGAGCTGGAAATTGTTTATTTTATTTTATTGGTGGCCAAAATTAGTTCTTTCAGCAGCAAGCTCCATTCCAGACTACAGTAGGACTGAAAGTAACTTGAACTGAGAATGTTTTGCAAGCAAACATTTCTAAGAAACTTTAACTTGATATACAAGCAATGTCTTCATAAACAAGCAAAAAGTCACGGCAGGATATGGCCTGTTTCGGCATTCCACCAACACCTGCTCAACCTGTCTTGAGAGACCACCCTCTGCATGTCTACTTTGAAGTATGTCTGCTAAAGTCAATGGGGATCACTCCTATGTAAGGAGAGCAATGGAAAGAAGCCTGAGAGACCTAGGCTGCAAAACTAAAGACACTTTCCTGGGAGTAAGACCCAATGAACACAATGGGGCTTAATTCTGAGTAAACATGGTTAGGATTGTGCACCTAGCTTAGCTTGTCTACTCAAAAGAAAACCCTGTTATAACCAATGGGGCTCACTCCTGTGTAAGGGGGCAGATTGCAGCCTGAGAGGCCTGAGAGACTCAGGCTGCAATCTTAAAGACATTTTGCTGGGGTCAGGGGTGATGCAACAGTGTGCGTCACTCTGTGTGGGGGTGAGCGCGTCCCCTCGGGGCTTGCACACCCCCTTCAGGGACTGCGCAAGCGCCAAAGTTAGCCCCTGCGCAGTCTCTTCTGAAGCCTACCGGCTTAAAGCGGAGGAATGAACTCCTTAGAGTTCATTCTTAGAGCGGAGAAATGAACTGTGCATATCCAGAAGCCTAGATAAGCACAGTTTGCACCTCTGCCCGGCCATTCAGGCTTGTTTTGGAGGTGGAGCAGCAGCTTCCATCTCAGAAGCAAGGCCGAATGGCTTGGCAGAGGCACGGACTGTTCATGTCCAGGGTTCTGGAGCCTCCCACTGAACATATCCAGAGGACTGCACATCCACAATGTGCCTCAGCCAGCCATTCAAGCCTGCTCCAAGTTAGAACAGCAGTTCCTGGCCACTGACCCATCTCGGAGCAGGCCCAAATGGGTATGCTGAGGAGCGCATCCGTGGCAGAGGAGTGTCAAAGTGGCACGTCACCCCAAAGTGGCACATCACCCAGTGCAGCCCACACCAGTTGCACCACCCTGACAACGCCACTGTCGGGGAGTAAGACCCACTGAACACAATGGGGCTCACTTTTGAGTAGACATGGTTAGGATTGTGCTCTAAAGCTGCAATCCTATGTGCACTGTCCTGGGAGTAAGCACTCAATGGAACTTACTACTGAGTAGATACGAATACGATTGCACTGTAAGTGCAGGTTAACTTGTTTTATTTTTCTTTATATTTTGTATTTTCTTTATTATTTAGTATTATGTTACAATATTGTAATCATTTTGTATGAATATTTTTGGGTTGTGGAATGAATCGCCTGAGTTTCCATAATTTCTTATGGAAAATTTGCTTTGATGTACCAGCGTTTTGGATTACCAGTATGTTTCCCAAATGAACTATGCTCAGAAACCAAGTACACAAACTGTACTTTGTGAGGAGTGTGTTGCCCTCTGTGATGCTGCCAACAGCAGATGAAGCTTCTGTACGTGTGTGAGCGTGGCGACTGATGATGTCACATATACAGAGAGGAAGTTAGCCTAGCAGACGAGGCAAAGGAACTATGTTTATGCCTAATCTTAACACAGACCTTGAAATGGTGTATACCATGCTCAGTATACCTGGACTGTAAGGTATGCAAAGCAAGTAAGTCCAGGGCTGCATCTGCGAGATCTCCTGGCAATTACCAGAGTAATGAGGTCATGGACATGGATCTTATAGGCCCATTTCCTCCCAGTTTGGGAGGAGCCCACTTTGGTCTTTCAATTGAAGATCACTTCTCAAGATACAGTTTCTGTTGTCTACTAAAGAAATAGAACACAATCCTAATCATGTTTACTCCCAAGTAAGTCCCATTGTGTTCAGTGGGTCTAACTCCCAGGAAAGTCTCTTTAGGATTGCAGCCTAAGGCTGATACTTACCAGGCTGTTAACTGGCTTAAGTATGCACAAAGAAAAACCGGAAAGTTGCCAACTTGTGTTGTTACTGACAATGGTGGGGAATCTGTTAACAAAAGAATGACTGAACTCTTTAAAGGTAAAGGCATTGAGCATTGGATGACTGCTCCATACCGCCCACAACACAATGCTCACTGTGAAAGGTGTGGCCAAACATTGCAAAATATGGCCTTCTGCATGCTAAAGGACTAAAGGACAATGGTCTACCCGTGGTCTTATTGGGAGAGGCGTTTATGTGCACAGCACACAACCTGAATCTTCTTTGGTCATCAGCCACGGGACAGATTCTGTCCTCTCAATGGCACAAAAAGACTCCCTTCATTGGATCATCTATGTATTTGCCTATGTATTCATCTATGATCATGGTTCATGTATGGATCATCTAAATGTATTTGCCTACATGTATTCATCTACATGTGCCTGCCTATGTCCATATTCCTAAACAACAAAGGAGGAAGGAACAACACAAAACCCAGAAAATGTTTTACCGAGGCAATGAGGCAAACCACAAAGCCTACAGATTTGGTTTCCTACACTCCAAAGAAATTGTTGTAAGTGCTTCTGCTACTTGCCTGGAGAAATCTGTTGGTTGGACTGTCTTGGCTCTTCTGTGTTCTCATCTTTTCCAGCTACAGGCAACTCTGGAATTCAGACTCCAACTGCCAAGGGGAGGAGGTCGTTGCCCAGCAATGAGTGAAAGTCAAGCCTGAAGAACTGGAATTAATCCCAACACCAGATTCCAAACCCATAACTCAACCTGTGTTTTCTCCACAGCAGCAAGCCACTGAGGACAATCCTGCACCTGTGCTTCATCACTCAACCAGAGAAAGGAAATAACCTGACCACTTTGTACCAGGGACAGTTTGACAAGTGTCTGTTGAACCATCATCCTACAATGCTGGAAGTATTCTGCCAAAGCATGAACAGGATGCATGGCATGATGCAGTAACCTCTGACTTGCAATCTTTGTCAAACTTGCATGTTTATGAGAGGCTCACCTGCTGCCTGGGCAAAAGTCAATAGGATGCGCATAGGTCTTTAAAAAGAAAGCCATAGGTCTTTAAAATGAAACAAGACACTGAAGGCAAGACTGGTGGCACAAGGGTTTGGCCAGTGAGCATCAGATTTTGATGAGGTTTTTTCACCTATGTTAAAAAGTAGCTCTATCCTAAATGCTTTAGTGATAGCAGCAAAAGAGAACTGTAAAGTTAGACACCTAGATATACAAACTGCTTACCTTCACACACCATTAAGGCATGTTTTATATATGAAGAAGCCTCCAGGTGTCCCTAACTCTGACAAGGTTACTGGCTCTTAAAGCGCAGTCCGTATGATCTAAAAAAACAATCAGGCTATGAATGGAACCAATGCTTGGTTAATACTCTGAAAGATATTGAAAGAGTACTCTGAAAGAGACGCCCCTCAACCGAACAAGGAACAGCTGTGGTGCCTGCCTTATAACGAAGCCCAGAAGTTGACAGCCAGTAACAGCTCAACATGAGAATGCAGTACAGCAGTACCTCTCGTGGAGGATGGATGCAAGAGGATTGCTTGGAGTGGCTTGCAGTACCCCCAGGTTAGTGGGCTGCCATAGTTGTTCCATATCCTGAAGTTGAGAGGCAGGGGTTGCAGCTAGGCTGGCCAAGAACTCAGATTTTTGGACACCTGTCTTGGGGCAGCCTATATTGCCTTAGGCTACCCCAATCCTTTTCCAGAGTAATTTGGGTAGAGCATCTTGCATTTGGGTCAACTCAGTGATAGATAGGGTAACCCAAGTGCACTTCTGGATTGTCGATGGGGGATTATCGATGCTGCAAGTGCAAACTGGTTGCACTGTTGGAGGAGAAGGTGGCAGCATTGGAGGGTGAAGTTTCCACCCTTCGTCAGATTAAGGCATCTGAGGAGTTCCTTGATGCAACGCACACAGAACTTCTCCAGAGGGATGACACCAGTGGGAACCCCAGCAATGATGTCTCTTCATGGAGACATGTGACAGTCAGGAGAAAAAGGGGCAGGAGCAGTCGAGAACCACTGGAGCTATACAACCGTTTCCAGAGTCTCTCAGATTCCACCATGCTGGCAGAAGTTCCTCTTGCTAGCACACCTACACCGGATCCTGGCATTGCCCATGCTGGCATGCCTACAGATCCCCCTCCTAGACAGCAGCCACAACCAGTTAGTGTGGGGGAAGCTAGACACAGAAGGAGAACACGGAGGAGGGTGGTGGTGATTGGAGATTCTCTCCTGAGGGGCATGGAAGCTGTATGCCGACCAGACCTGTTTTCCCGTGAGGTGTGCTGCCTCCCTGGTGCCAAGATATGGGATATCATGGAGAGGCTACCGAGGATGATCACGCCTGCTGATCGTCACCCATTCTTACTCATCCACGTAGGAACAAACGATACTGCTCGGGAAACTTTTCAAAAGATAGTTGGGGATTATGAAGCTCTGGGGAGGAAGATTAAGGACCTGGGGGATACCCAGGTGGTATTCTCATCCATCCTCCTAGTAATTGGCAAAGGTCCTCAGAGAGATAGCAAGATTTTCCAGGTCAATAGCTGGCTTCGAAAATGGTGTCATCGAGAAGGATTTGGATTCTGGGATCACAGGATGAACTTCCTCGAGGAAGGACTCCTAGCAAAGGATGGAGTCCTTTACGGGTTGGGGGAAGAGTGTCTTCAGACGGGAGATGGCCAACTTTATCAGGTGGGCTTTAAACTAAATAAGAAAGGGGTGGGTTACGTCCAAAGGGAACCTAGGAATAAGGAAAATGCTCTGGATGGAAATTGCCAGGGCATGGCTGTAAGTCAAAAATCTTTAGAGGGGCCTGGCCTTACAAAAAGGGGGGGAAATGCATTGAGTTGCAACCTCCAGGGCTTAAGTTGCATTTACACAAATGCACAGAGCCTGGGAAATAAACAAGATGAGCTGGAGCTTTTAGCAAGTGAAGGGAAATTTGATTTGATAGGAATAACTGAAACTTGGTGGGACTCCCATGACTGGAACACACAATTGGAAGGCTATCAGCTGTTCCGGAGGAACAGAAGTGGCAAAAGGGGAGGCAGAGTAGCATTGTATGTCAAGAACATATATACATGCTCTGAAATCCAGGAGAGTGGTCCGGATATCCCTGTGGAGTGCGTTTGGGTAAAGGTTAGGGGGAAAAACAAGAAACAAAACATTGTGGTGGGCGTCTACTATAGACTGCCAGGCCAAGAAGAAGGAGTAGACGATGTATTCTTGGAGCAACTGGCAGGCATTGCAAGGAAATATGAGGTAGTAGTAATGGGGGACTTTAACTATCCAGGCATTTGCTGGAAGACAAACTCAGCCAAACATGGAAGCTCCAGTAGATTCCTGATGGGCCTGGAAAATAACTTCATGGTCCAGAAAGTGGAGGAAACGACAAGGGGAGGGGCCATCCTTGACCTGATCTTAACTAATTGTGATGAACTGATAGACCAGATCAATATGGCAGGAACTTTAGGGGAAAGCGATCATGAGCTGCTGGAATTTAGAATAATGGGGGAAATAAAAAGAGTGCAGAGTGAAACTTATACATTGGATTTCAGGAAAGCTGATTTCAACAGGCTTAGAGGAGTCATAGGTGGGATCCCATGGGTTGATGATCTAATGGGGAAAGGGGCCCAAGATGGGTGGGAGCTCCTTAAGAGGCAGCTTCTACAAGCACAGTCAGAAACAAATCCCATGAAAAAGAAAGGGGAAAAAAACTGAAAAAACCAGGTTGGCTCCACAAGCAACTTGGGGGTCAGCTGAAGTTAAAGAAAGAGAAGTATAGGGAGTGGAAGACTGAAAAGATCACCAGGGAGGAGTACAGGCAGATAGCCCAGTCCTGTAGGGAGGGGGTCAGGGATGCTAAAGCTCAGTATGAGCTGAGGCTGGCCAGGGGAGTCAAAGATAACAAAAAGAGCTTCTTTAGATATGCCCAAAGGAACAAGAGGAGAGACGAGGGGCTGGGGCTGCTCCTGGACAAAGATGGACAGCAGGTGTCTGGAAACCAGGAGAAGGCAGAGCTGCTCAACTCCTACTTTGAGTCCGTCTATTCTCGGAAGGAGGGCTGTGCAAATGGGGGTGCGGGATCATTGGCTGATGCAGGGATGTGCTTGCATCCCCAAAGAGGTAATGAAAATATGGATGGTGCAGAACAGCAGATTAAGATTGACAGAGAACTGGTTTGTAACCACTTAACTGGCCTAAATGAATTCAAGTCATTTGGACCAGATGAGCTGCATCCTCGAGTTCTTAAGGAACTGGCAGATGTCCTTGCAGAGCCTCTGTCGATCATCTTTGAGAAATCCTTGAGGAGTGGAGAAGTGCCACTGGACTGGAAGAAGGCAAATGTAGTCCCAATTTTTAAGAAGGGAAAAAAGAAGACCCGGGAAATTATAGACCAGTCAGTTTAACCTCAATCCCGGGCAAGATATTAGAACAAATCATAAAACACACAATTTGTGCACATCTAGACAAGTACTCGGTGATCAAAACAACCCAGCATGGATTTACCAAGAATAAATCTTGCCAGACAAATCTGATCTCCTTTTTTGATCGGGTTACGAGCTTACATGACAGTGGCAATGCTGTGGATGTCATTTATCTTGACTTCAGCAAAGCATTTGACAAAGTCCCACATGACATTTTAATTGGGAAGTTGGAAAAATATGGGCTAGACAAGGCAATCGTTAGATGGATCCGCAACTGACTACCACACACAAAAGATTTTAGTAAATGGTTCTGTGTCAACCTGGAGGTCGGTTTCAAGTGGGGTACCCCAACGCTCTGTCTTGGGCCTGGTTCTCTTTAACATTTTCATCAGTGACTTGGAGGAAGGGATACGGGGGAGCCTGATCAAATTTGCAGATGACACCAAGCTGGGAGGAGTAGCAAACACAACAGAAGACAGGAGAAACCTCCAGGAGGATCTGGATAAACTGGAATCCGGGGCTGTAACAAATAGAATGAACTTCCACAGGGAGAAGTGCAAGGTTCTGCACTTAGGCAATAAAAACCAAGAACACAGGTATAAAATGGGGGATACTTGGCTTGGCAGCACAACCTGTGAGCAGGATCTTGGAGTCGCCGTGGATCACAAGCTGAACATGAGTCAGCAGTGTGATGTGTCTGCAAAGAAGGCAAATGCCATTTTAGGCTGCATTAAGAGGACTGTAGCTTCCAAGTCGCAAGAAGTTCTAGTTCCTCTTTATTCAGCATTGGTGAGACCTCACCTTGAGTACTGTGTTCAGTTCTGGGCACCTCACTTTAAGAAAGATGCAGCCAAACTGGAGCAAGTCCAAAGGAGAGCGACAAGAATGATCAGTGGGATGGAAGGGAAACCCTACGAGGAAAGGTTGGGGGAACTTGGGATGTTCAGCCTGGAGAAGAGGAGGCTGAGGGGAGACATGATTGCCCTCTTCAGATACCTGAAGGGCTGTCATATGGAGGAAGGGGTGCATTTGTTCATAGCTGCTTCTGAAAGCAGAACTAGAACCAATGGGTACAAACTGCAAGAGAGGAGATTCCGGTTGGATATCCGGAAAAAATTCCTGACGGTTCGGGCGGTTCGGCAGTGGAACAGATTGCCAAGGGAGGTGGTGGACTCTCCCTCACTGGGGATCTTCAAGCAGAGGCTCGATGAGCACCTGTCAGGGATGCTCTAGGGGGATTTCCTGCTGCAGGCAAGGGGTTGGACTAGATGACCTACTAGGTCCCTTCCAACTCTATGATTCTATGATTGTGCACAAATTGTTGTGGCATTTCACAATTTTGTCCAAGTGCCAGTTATCTCATTAGGGCCATGCTTTCTTTAGCTTCTCTACTAAGAAACAAGTATAAAGTATGAATGTATACATTATAAATAACATATAAATATAAATAACACATAAAGTCAATTGAGAAAATATGTTTAAAAGGATATTTAATGTTAGATTGATGAAGCTATGAGGACAATGATGTGTCTATAGTAGCAGCACATCTAAGATAAAACTGAAAAACCAGACCTTGCAATGCTTCCAACAATCCAATAATTATATGAGTAAGAACCTGTTACATTAGGCTACAATTACTGCAAAATAACCATATCAGCCCAATGAACCTCTGAAATACTATGAATCATCTGAACATCTAAGGGTGCAATCCTAACAAACTTTCCCACGCTGGCCCGGAAAGATTAGAGGAAGATTAAGAACTATCAGCTGGACTCACATGAGTATCTGTTACCAGCCATCATGGCAGCCACAAGCTAATGATCATGGGTTTCATTCAAAGAAAGTTGGTCATTCTTAGGCCCCACTGAAATTAATGGGATTGAGGCTCAATTATATCCAACATTTCAGTTGTGATACATTCCAGTCGTAATGCATTCCCAAGACAAGGAAACAAACATTCCCTTACCTTGTGGAGACCTCTGTGACTGTCACTGCCACCCCTTCTCTGTAGAATCCTATGCATCTTGCAATGCCCCCCACTGGCATAGCTTCCACACTGCTGGAAAGCTGAATAATTTGGGCCATTTCATTACAAGCCTATGAATGTTAATGCAAATGTAAGCCCCAATATGCAATGGGATTTACATCCACTGAAGTGCATATAAGATTGCAGCCTCAGTCACAATTGCCACCTTGATTTCAGTGGTGCTTAGTTATGACAAACTGTCTTTGTCCACAATCCCATCCACTTTAAGAACAGAGTCTAAGACCAGATGATGAGTGAGCAATGCGGAAAAAAGGGAAAACTCTTTCCTCTTTAAAGTCAACTGACTCAAAAGTATAAAGGCAAGTCTTATTTTCTGCATCATAAAAAGCTACTGTCCCTGCATCATAGTTTAAAGAAATCTGATTCTCTGTTGGGTCATCACAATCTTCATCTAGGTGTATAATGGTAGGAGGTGAAGTCAGAGCTTTATGCTCATCATTGTAATGCCCAAAAGCCCAGACCCCGTCATCTGGATTGAAGTGAATTTCCTCCTTTCTTTCCACAGATTCTAAGGCCACTCCAACTGCCCAATAATCGCTATCCCAACATCCACTGTCCAATAATGTTTTCCCAAAGAAAATTCCACATCTCCAAGTACACAGCGAGCAAATTCAAATCTCTTTGGGCTGTAGGGAAGTGTTTGACGAATGTCTCCCCAGCTGACATGTTTCCGATCTGAAGACACAATGTATCGGGGATGGGCTGTTTCTGGATCCAGCAGCACATTTTCTGCAGAGACAAATGTCCACACTTGATGGTGAAACATGGACCAAACGTGCTCACAGCAAAATGTTTTAACCATCTGCTCTTAGCCAGGATAACAAGTGATCTATGCTATATGTACTTTTATATAGAAAGAAGAGCATGCAAAGCAATTCACCTTGACTTTAACTGGGAAACATTCTAGCAAGCAATAATTTTTCCATTGCACTGAGGGGCAATTCTGAAGCATCTAAGGGCCAGAACAGACATAACACTGGAGATCCTTGATTAGATATTCTGCAGTATTTTAATTTATAAGCGTTTGAAAGCAGTGTGATCTTAAGGGGAAAAGTTATCAGCTTTTTCTTTTTAAAAGTCTTCGCCCCTGATCAGCAACCAGCACTTTAGGATGCTTGGACCAAGGGCAGCTTACATACAATGAAGCTGCTAAAAATCCTTCTGAACCTTAAAGAGATACTCAGACACCAGATTACTGGTACAAACTTAAAACATCTTTTATTAAGAAAAGATACAATCAACTAGATTTGTTTGCATAATGAGTCTTACACTTACAAAAAAAACAATAAAGCTGGCTTAGCTAATTTACACATTAAGCCCTTGCTAAAGATGGACTCACGTTGCATTTCAAAAGAGAGATCCATGTCCTTTGTTGTTCCTCCATACAAATCCAGGCAAGGATGCTGGTTCACAAGCATGGATCAAGATGCTTGATAGAGATCCTCTTTTCTTCCCTTCGAACACAGCATGTCCTCCTTTTCCCAAACACTTAATTTTTATATCCTTTTTCCTACTCATCAACTAACGCCTCCTCCTATACCAGTCCCATGATTAATTACCCCACAATTCTGGGTCCACTATCAGTTATCCAGTTGGCTATTCCAGGTGCTGTAAATCAGACCTTGAAGAAAACAACTCTTTGCCACTTTATCCTGATAAAGGAAAAATCTTAGTTCTCACACTTTCCCAAGGGCAATTTCCACTCCGTACACATTCCAAAAGGGATCTGGTGAGCAACCCTGCATTTTATGGTTTTATTGAGGATACCAACTACTTTTACTAACCCAGTCAATCCCAGTATGAAGATGGAACCATCATTCCCCATTTCACATGGCTACATATTGGTTCACTCTACATAGAAATCCATAAACAACAGCTTATTCTAAAATCCCCCCTTCAAAATTGGAGATATGGGGATTAAATAATCCCATATCTACAATATATTGTTTATGAATTTAAACAAAGATCTAAATATTAATATAACCAAGCACACATACAAAAGAACATATAGGAATTACTAACTATTACAGAGATCAACTTTTAACTCAAACATGCATAATAACATAAATTGGTTACACATAACATAATATAAGCATCACACAACCACAGATCTTGGGATATTACTCTTAACATGGCTTTAGATGACAAAACACATGATTACAACTTTTATTTCTCCAAGGCACATACTTTAGTTGCATAAAGCAGATTGAACAGACAATCAACCTTCACAATTCCTCTTCTTGCTCAAACAGCAAATGGAAAGCTTGAGAGACTCCCTCTTCTCCCCAGCCTGGCATCTGCAGGGTGTTCTGACAACTTTCCTTCTTTCCCGCTGGCATTAAATCAGAAATCACTGCAGCTGACACATCAGCTGTCTTGTCCTCTCCAAATGTATTAACTTTCCCACTCAAAGGGTTCTGAAGGGGGATCACAGATTTTAACCTTGGCTGCTTCCCCTTCACAACTTTCTTTGACTCTCTCCCCCCAAAACCACATCTTGGATCTTTTAAATTCACAGTATACAGTTGAACATCAGCAACAGATAGATCTGCCAGATCTGATGCTCCTTCTTCAACAATTTCAGAACCCTTTTCAGGAGGATGTACCCTTTTCCTTACTCAAATGTCGAGGAGCATTCTGAAAACAATGTCCAGCCAGCCCCCTCCACATCCTCACTCGTTTCTTATCACTTTTCTTGAGAATCATTTGTTGGAATTTAACAGACTTTAAAGGCACACTTTCTTTCCGTTCACAGGGCTGAAACCCCTCCTGTTGAGCCTCTTCAGGAGCAGCTCTTTCAACAACACACTTTTCTTTCTCAACACAGGAGGCAATCAGGGGCACTTTAAACACTTGCTGGAGCAGCTTTGTTGGATCCGAGGCTGTCCCATTTGTCTGAGCCAGTTTCCACATCAGGTCTGCCCCAATTAGACACCCCAGCCCAGAGTCTTGATGGACTAGAAACTTATGGTGTCCTTCCCATCCTCCTATCTTGACATAACATTCAATCACAGGTCTCTTTTGTGGTTTACCATCATATGTTTGCACTGCCACATCTCCACAAGGAACCCCCAACATTGCTTTACTCATGGGTAAAGAGGAGATATCTGCCCCAGGGTTAAATCTCCCTTTTTGGGGTACCTTGTCACTCCCTAATTGTAATTCCACAGCTCTTAAGTCCTCCATCCACTGATGTTGCTCTGGTATAATTAATGCAGCCACAGGTATCTCTAGTCCTTTAACTCCCTTGATAGGGTGCACTTCTTCATCCTTTTGTATCTTAATAGTATTGATCTTAGCATATCCGGGCAGAGTCTCTTCCTCCTCCCAATCGTCCTCTTGCTGATGAACTTCAGACATCACCTCTTGCATGTCATGAATCCAACGGGATTCTGAGACTGGAGGAGGCCCCCCTTCAACCCATTTCACCACACCCGTGGAGTTAGCTCGAGGTCCCCATGGTCCTCCTCCTTCCTTGGATTTAGTGGCCTCATTCTTATTGCGTTTGTCACACCTCCATTGAGTGTGCCCCAAGGCGGAACAATAGTAACACTTTATGGGTCCCCTTTCTTCTCCTCTCGGCCGGGGAGCTGATTCTGCTTTTGGCACTTCTTTGACTGAAGCATCTTCCTCCTTCTTCCACTCACTCTTCATGCCTCCCCCCATTGACCATTTCACTTTCCCAACAGAGTCTTTGGATCTCCGGGCATCTAACGGAGGTGTGCCCCGGAAGCCCTTGCTTACGACCTTGTCAAGTTGTCTGGCACTTTCAAACAGACTATTTTTTCTACATTCCGACACAAAAGGAAACATAGTCTCAGGCACTGATCTGAACAGCTGTTCAATCTTTATAGCTTCTTCCAGTTGCTCTCAAGTTTTCAGTTCTCCAACTTCCACCCAGAGTTGAAACTGGCGGTTCAATTTAAAAGCATGGCTTGTAAAGGATTCATTAGGCTCCCTTTTTACACCTCTAAAGCGCTGTCTGGCTCCTTCCACTGACAAACCCAATCTTTGCAGAATTAAATCTTTCAGAGCCTTGTAGGAATTCCTCTGTTCTTCGGGGAGTTGATGTAATAACTCCCCCAAAAATCCAGTGGGGGCAATCACCCTCAGAATAGTACTCACTTTCTGCAATATTCTTATCCCGGCAGCTTTGATCAAACAAACTGATAAACACTTGAAGGTCTGCGTCCTTCTCATAGGTTGGAAACTGTTGCTTCTGAATCTTAAATTCTGGTGGAGATGGAACAGGTTTAGGAGTAGATGAGAGTCTCCCTCCAGACCGCAGAACTTGCCTTTGCAACAACTGCAACATTGCTTCCATAGTTCTTTCTCTCTCCATCAGCATTTTCTCTCTCTCCCACAATAGCCATTCTTGGCTTTCATCGTTTCCCACAAATGGGGGTTTTACAATTGTACTGGGAGATCTTTTCTCCCCAACCTGCACATTTAAGCAGTCCGTCTGCTTTGTGCACACTGCTGGTTGCCTCCTTTCCTCCTCACCCAAAAGCTGAAACGGAGATCTGGAAGGTTTCCCCAGAGATGCTCTTTCCAGCCTCTCTTCCAACCGCCGGCTGCTTTCCTCATGGATCCCCACAGGCACAGAATCGGCTTCCTTCCAAGCAGCAGCAGAGTGTCCTTGTCTTTCGATGGAGTGCTCCTGGTCCACAGCACTCAAATCATCCATCCCATCTGTTTGAATCAATGGGGACCTATCTAAGTCCATACAATGAAGCTGCTAAAAATCCCTCTGAACTTTAGAGAGATACTCAGACACCAGATTACTGGTACAAGCTTAAAACATCTTTTATTAAGAAAAGATACAATCAACTAGAATTGCATAATGAGTCTTAAATTACAAAAAAACAGGAAAGCTGGCTTAGCTAATCTAAACATTTAGCCCCTTGCTAAATTGTTTGTTAATGATGGTATTTGGCAGCATCAACTCACAGCGTGGAGCCACTTTATACTGATAAGGGAAACATCTCTTAGTTCTCACACTTTCCCAAGGGCAATTTTCACGCCTCACACATTCCAAAGGGGTCTTGGTGAGCAACCCTGCATTTTATGGTTTTACTGAGGATACCAGCTTCTTTTTTCTAACCCAGGTCAATCCCAGTATGAAGATGGAACCATCATTCCCCATGACTACAGATTGGTTCACCCTCTACATAGAAATTCATAAACAGCTTACTCTAACAGAACCCAGTGGAGGGCTTTGCCCACAGCCTTCAGCACTGATTAACCCCCACCTCCACCTCACAATTCCTTATCTTGCTTCTATCTGCTCCTCTACCCACTAACTGTAAATAGTTTTAACTACACACTAGAAATAGAAATATCTGCTTTGGCCCTCAATGCATAGTAGATACAGAAGCTTACCTTTAATCCATTTTGATTCATGTATTGTCTCTAGGTGGGGTAAAAGAGAAAGAAAAGAGATAACACTTCTAAATCAGGCTTCACCATGTGTCTATATAACAAGGGCCTGCTATGCTTTATTGTACAGTATTCATATTTTCTCTGGAAAGCACAGCAAAGGTTTGTGACTTTTTAGAGAAAATATTCATGATTTCTCCTTGGCAGCCCTTTGGTGATACCCCAGCACTACTATCCAGCTCCAGTTTCCCACCACCATCACTTCATCTTCAGCCAAGCAGAAGATTATATTGGCCACTCCATATGTATCAGATAAGGAATCTTACCAGTAGTCCATTTGGATTTCAACATGAGAAGTAAATAAGAAGAAAAGGTAATACTTCCATTGCAGACTTTATCACAAGTGTATACTACAAACCAATTATGTATTGTTTTGGCTAAATACCTTCATTAAAAATTATGATATGTGGTTCAGGCTCAACTGCCAGATCTACAATATTACTGCAGCTTGATTTGTTAAATCAGGAGTTGTCAACCTTTTTCTTTCAAAGTGGCTTGAGGTTCACTGGTGATGTGATAAGCGCAGATTGCAAAGTTTCCCTACCCTAAGTAAGATAAGCTTGAGACAAAGACTGGTGATAGGTCCCATCAGTGTGATTCGTGAATGAGTAAAGATTTAGGGCACAATCAAGAAGTCCACTTGGGTTACCCTATATCACTGGGCTGACCCAACTACAAGATACTCCACATTAATTTCTATGGAAAAGGCTTGGGGCAGCCTAGGCAGCTCAGGAGTGGCATGCTGAGGGTATGTTCAGCATTACCTAGGGCAAAGCTATATCCAGAGCCTGTTCTCAGGCAGAAATGCCCTCTTCCAGCTCCTCAGTTAGTACCACCTCAGGATCAGGTATAGTAATGAGTACACCAATAGTGGTCCATAAGGCAAGAGTAAGAATGGCAGTGTTGACCAAAAATCTGAGTTCTTGGCCAGCCTAGCTGCAATTCCTACCTCTCAACCTCAGGATATGGCACAACTACAGCAGCGCACTAACCTGGGGATACAGCAGGCGACTCCAAGCATCCATCCTCCACTAGAGGTATTGCTGTACTGCAGCAATCAAGTTGCAGCTGTTACTGGTTGTCAAGAACTGCTGGGCTTCCTTATAATGCAGGCACCACATCTGTTCCTTGTTCAGTGTGATCTGAGGGGGTCTCCTCAGGAACAAGCCCTCCCCAGGTGTCACTGACTTGGTGCTTTCTGAGCATACTCTGGAGCAGCTGGGGCAGCCCAGGCTTCCTGACTCTCTGGATACAGCATAACTTTCTGCTCTGGATACAAAATAGTTGGGGCAGCCCAGTTAGGGCACTCCTCACTGCCCTCACTCTATATTGTGCCCTTAGTCTAACTCATCATTTTAATGGCAGCAAATCAACAGATCAAGCCTGGTTTCACAGTTATCCCTGTGCTGAAAACTTCCAGTATGAGGGTAGGACTGCGGATTTGGCAGCTTTCATCAAACTGGGACTTTTATTACCTCTGAATGTCCTCAGATTACTTTGCAGAGTTTTGCTTTCTTGAGAGAATGTATTGAGCCTTTTCTTTGCATCTGAAAGATCAGGAGCAGCCGGAAACTGAAATTTTCTTTCTGCACATCTGGAAGAAAGCAAAAAAAGACAAATATAAATAAAAATAAAACAATTCCAAAATGATACTTTTGATTCTTTGCACTTTCATGTTAAAGAGTCTATTTCTATGCATAAAATCAGTGCCAGAGCTTAAGGATACAGCCATTCCCTGTCATATGCAAGTGAGATGACCCCAGTTCTACAAGAGGCTACATGGACCTGTATGCCAGAGGAATGGAGCAAATGTTAACATAGTTGTATCATTTCTTCTGCTACAGATAGACAGGGAGCTATGGGTGAGTTGCACCCTATCCCCTCTCCTCAAACCATGTTCCACTTCCTCCTTCTACCCCAATTTGTCAGCTTTGAAAAATTCACTATTATAATTTCAAGCTCCTGAAATAAGTGCCAAGTATCCCATTCTGAACTAATGCAACATAATGTCTGTTATTCATGGAATAGAGACAAAATTTTTCAAAACAATTTTTTTTAAGTGCCATGTTTTGCTTAAAAAAGAACTCCCTGTGCTTTCATCAGATGTTGCCAGACATTTGTCAACTGCCTAGGAACTGTAGACTTGCAGTTCTCTTTCTCTTCCCTTTCTCCTGCCCTCACCGAACATCATCATCAGAAGCTGCAGGGCCCAGGGCAATGATACCTTGATATCACTTTCAAGTTCTCTGAAGAGGAAGGAAGCTTCTGCAACTGCCCTCACCTCCCAGGAATAACATCTTTGTACAGGAAAGATCACTTGTCTTGGCCCAACAATCATAGGATTAAAGGCTACTGATGCTCTGTATTAAGCATACCAAGAGTGAAGATTGCATTTACTGGACTGAATCAGTCCCATGTAGCATGCAAAGAAGCAGAGCTGCAGGGACTTCTGGGATACCTTGAAAGGGAGGCCTCAGTCTATATTATAAAGATTATTATTATAACTTTCAATATATTATAACTTTCAAAGTAGGAATAGTCAGAAGGAAAAGTAACAAAAAAAAGTAACAAAAGAAAAACATAAAATTTTTTTGTTCTGGTAGGGAGATTGATTTAACGGGATGTCAGGTTGAACTCCTGCACTTCTGAATTTAAGATTATACTACACCACACCACTGAGTGCATTTGTTGTAGAGAAAACACAGAAAATTACATACCTGTCAAAAATGTTTGAAATATCCTAAAGGGCAGAGAGGAAAGAAGAGTGAACAGATTTTTTTGTTAAACCGCACATTCCAACTTTACTTCCTGTCTACAGTCTAACAAATAGAAAGCACCAAGCACTCCACATGGTATGTACTGTGACAGGCAGAGTGTTCATCATCTGGTATTACCATCAGTCTTATTCATGCTCCAGGCTACCTTCCATACAAACAAAGGGCACAATCCAAAATAACTACAGGAAGTCCTTGCTCCGGTGTAAGAACAATTTACTCTGAATTGTAATATGAAATTTCCAAAGGTTTTCACTAGGTGGTGCAGTAACTATGGGTGCACGTAATGTCTCTTACGTGCTCCCATAGTTACTCTGGATTGTAGGGTAAGTTTCATAAGAAATTAGACAACATTGTTTACCTTGAAGAGTTCTTAAAAATATTTTTCTGCAACAACCTTATGCATATAACATTCATCTTAACTACTTCAAAGAACAGTAGAGAGCCTGACTGATTACTGAATGCAGATATGCTAGCAAAACACGTGACAGAGGAAACTGATTAAAATAACTGAGCATTCAGGACAAGACAGAATGTCAAAATGTTATGTGTTTTTCAACTACTCTGCACAACATCCCACCTCACACATTATGAAGACATCCTGACTGTTAGAACGGGACAATGATAATCAGACCTCAAGAAATTGATCATCTGGTTGATCACCTTTCTTTTCTATTTCTCTAATCAGATTATTGATGTTGACTATTTCATCCTCAAATTTATTTCCATATTCATGCAGTGTCTTCTTAATCTCCCTTTCCACGTCTTCCAACTTGGCTAGATGGAATTGCTCTTGTTGCTTCCAAAATTGCACTTGCTGTTGGAACTCAGAAATAATCTCTTGCCTCTTAGCCTGGGCCTCTTTCTAATAAAGAGAGGACAGAAATTAAGAATTTATAGAGCTGATTATCTCAGGCTCAGTCTACAGCCCAGTTACACTGAATATTTGGAGATTTAATTTGAATAAAATCAAGGCTGCATTCAAGAAGCTTGAGTAATATACAGAGAAAGTGCTCCATGCCATGGTACTTTTAAAATCAACTTGTTTAGTGACTCAAGCAGGTTTATAATGTGCTTGTGAAAACGTACCCACATTGTGGGAATAAAATCCCCCCTGTATGCCACTCCCCGACTGTGCAACAACCACCCATGTGCAACAACCACCTATACACAACCACCACCAATGCGCATCATGCCCCCATGCACAAAACCCCCCTCCCGTAGAACATTCCTCCAGGAACTCCACCACCCATGTTCATCACTCCAAATTCCTCCAGGAACTCCACCACCCATGTTCATCACACCACCCATGTTCATCAGGCACCAAATTGCTGGATGTTAATCTTCAATGTAAAGTACAGTGGCGCCTCACGTAACAAATTTAATTTGTTCTGGAGGCATGTTCGTTATGTGAAACGTTTTTTACGTGAAGCGGATTTTCCCATAGGAAATAATGGAAACTCAGAAGATTGGTTCCACAACCCAAAAAATATTCATATAAAAATATTAACGATGTAAAAATGATGACAAAACACTGGAATTGAATTCAAAACATGCATTCAATGTGCATGATCCTATGAAGTCTACTTAGGTTGCAATCCTAAAGACACTTTCCTGGGAGTAAGCACCATTTAACACAATGGGGCTTACTTCTGAGTAGACATGGTTAGGAGGCTGCAATTAAAGACACTTTCTTCTACAATCCAAGACACTTTCCAAGTGTCTCCCCACTTTCTCCTTCTCTTCATCCTGAGCCTCTCTCTCCCCTTCTCCCTTCTGGCTAGCACTGAGCTGCTTCCCTCTTCTCCACTGCTCTTCTCTTCCTTTGCCCAGAGGATGCCCGGCCACAGGAGGAAAAGCGTGGGAGTGTTGCTTTTGCTATGGGCAGGCGCCCGAGGCAGCCCTGATACTTTTTAAAAGGGCTGCCAGCCAGCGCGTCTGTCCCAACTTTGTTATGTGAAGCATAGTTTGTTACATGAAGTAGAATCGTAGAGAGATTTTTCTTTGTTATGTGAAACATACTTTACGTGAGGTGCCACTGTATAGGAGAGACATATGTTGCAGCACTTTTCAGTCCCTTAAGGGTTACATTTCTCAGCAATGGTTCTTGGTGTGTGTTAATGTCACAGAAGGAATATTCTCCCCAAATTTCATGCTTCTGTGTTTTGCTTTTGGCTGGGAACTGATGAGCAAGTGAGTGACTTTTCAGTTTTAGATATATAGAACATAATACAGGACACCTAGCAGAGAATGGATGGACATATGAAGCTGCTGTATATAGAATTAAACCACTGCTTCATCATTACTGGTAGATGCTCTCCATAATCTTATGAAAAAACTTATAGACATAAATATCTGAAGCTACCTTGTGCTGAATCAGACCAATCTAGATTGGTCTACTATTGAACAACAACTCTTTCCTGGCTGGAATCAAACATGATGTGGAAACTGTGCTGTCCAGACTCTAGTAAAATTTGTGATGAGGAAAGACCCAAGTATTTCTAACTCTTAGTCAACTGTCAGAAGGAATCACCAAAAACTTCTTTTGATTTTAATTTCCTGGCAATATCAAATATTAAGACTTGCCTCAACCTGCCATTTCCCTGTCAAGAGAGAAGTTTCAATTTAGGATAAGGATGTCCAAAAAGAGACTTCCTCCAGCTAGGAAGAATTATGCATCGTTTCATGACTGTGCTGTAAAATTGAGCATATGATTGATTGATAGATACTCTGCCTTTCTACCTATAAGGATACCTAGGGCAGCTTTGTTTATTATTTATTATGCCATGGCATACATAATAATCATTATAAATGCATGTCACAAGTGAGGATTTTTTCAATCACGACAGGAACAATTAATTTCAAACTAATTTTGATCAATCACACCTTCCACTGAAGTATACAGAACTTTGTTATAATTTGGCCATAATCCAAATTTCCTATCATAGACATGCTCTTAGAAAAGGGAATCAGGTGCCTTTCATATCTCACCAGTAGCTGCTGGCTTGGCTCTCTCCATTTGATTTTGTTGTCTGGATCTTATTTATTTCTTCCTTCAGATTCTCTAGTTCTTTCTGAAGTTTCACCTAGAAATATATAAGGCAGAGCATTATGTGCTTGTGCAGTGAGATGTTTCTGGGGCAGGAGCATAACTCATAAGAATAGTCTGCTAGATTAGGTCCAGAGCCCATCTACTCCATGAAGTTATTCATCTGTTGCTTTAAAAAGTAGAAATTCTTCTTCAAGCACTAGCATATTTATTGCCTTTGTATTTGGAAAAGAACCTTTGCCACCATGGCAAGCCAGCATCACAACTATAAATACAGTCCTCCGACAAGATCGTGTATCTGGTTGCCCAATCATGCCAAATCCAGTAGGTGACCTAGTTAGGCGTTATTGTTCTTGGCAGACTCAAAGCCCAATCCTATTCTTTGTGTGTGTGACCCCTCCAGTGTAGCCCAACAAAAAAAGATGTGCTGCATCCAGCATGGGGACAGGATGGACAGAGAGGCTGCAGAGCCAAAAGTGGATTTAAATCCCCTCACTCCTCCTAAACCTCTTGCTCCACAATAGGTCTTATCAAATGTGCAGTTGCACTTCATAGGGCAAATCTGAGGAGAGATAAGGAAAGGGGAAGCTACAGGAGAGGAGCATATGATCCAGCATGGATCTGTAGGAATGCTATGGACACACCACAGACATCACTGCATCAGTATTTACTGCCTTGATTGCCATCACACATTTCATGAGCTATTTTTATTTAGCAGACCATTACCTTGTAATCTGCAGCAGCTTCTTTTGTGGAAACAAATGAGTGGCCTTGATGAGCTCTACTTCTCACACAGCCAGAACATAAGAGGATCCTGTCCTTTATGCAGAAGAGTCTCAGAGCCCTCATGTGTTTAGTGCATAATCTCTCGCTTGAGCTGTTCAGTTGCAGATGAAGGGCGCAATCCAGAGTAACTACGTGGAGTCCTTGCTCCGGTGTAAGAACAATTTGCTCTGGATTGCAATATAAATTTCCCATAGGTTTTCACTACGTAGTGCAGCAACTATGGGTACACATAAAGTCTCTTACGTGCTCCCGTAGTTACTCTGGATTGCAGGGGAAGTTGTTTGGCTGCCTCTACGATATTTCCCAAATGTCTGTTAGGTCTCAGATTCTGCCAGGAGATATATATTCTGCACTGAGGGCAAGAGACATTAGATCCTTTCCAGTACTTAGTGATACAGGCTGAACAGAAATTGTGCCCACAGTCTATGATCATCATTGGAGCCTTGAAGTAATCCAGACAGATTGAACATGTCACTTCATCCTGAAGATTGTTTGCTGGACTTGCAGCGGTAGCCATGCTGTTTTCTTCCAGCAGAATTTCTTCCAATTCCTGGCAATGGACGTTTCTTTTAACTCAGGTAGCCTATTAGGATACCAGAGGGGAGGAAGGGTTAGGACCAAGTCTGGAAAGACTGTTACTGTGTCCAAGGTATTAATGGAATAAGTCAAATGAGAAAAAGCAGGAGAGCAATTGCTGGAAGATGAGACTGGGTAGTTCTGACCCTGGTCAATGGTTTATTAACAAAATGTTGAGCAACATTGTAACACTGGTCACTGCTGGCCAGGATTCAACTTTTCCACTTCTCAGTAAACTGCAGCATTCTTCCTCTTTCATTCCTTTATTTGAGCTGGAAAATATTTTATTTTACTGGTGGCCAAAATGAGATTTCAGCAACAAGCTCCATTCCGAACTACAGTAGGATTGAGAACATTTTGCAAAAGAAGCAAACATTTCTAATAAATTTTAACTTGATATACAAACAATGTCTTGATAAACAAGCAAAATGTCAGGGGTGGTATATGGCCTGTTTCAGCACTCCATCAGCACCTGCTCAACCTGTCCTGAGAGACCAGCCTATGCATATCTACTTTGAAGTATGTCTGCTGCAGTCAATGGGGATCACTCCTATGTAAGGGGAGCAATGGAAAGGAGCCTGAGAGACCTAGGGTGCAATCCAGAGTAACTACGGGGAGTCCTTGCTCCGGTGTAAGAACAATTTGCTCTGGATTGCAAAATGAATTTCCCATAGGTTTTCACTAGGTGGTGCAGTAACTACGGGTACACGTAATGTCACTTATGTGCTCCCGTAGTTACTCTGGATTGTAGGGCTAGGATGCAATATTAAAGATACTTTCCTGGGAGTAAGACCCAGTGAACACAATGGGGCTTAATTCTGAATAGATATGGTTCGAATTGTACTCCTAGCTTTGCTTGTCTACTCTAAAGAAAGTCCTATTATAATCAGTGGGTCTCATTACTGTGGAAGGGCAGATTGTAGCCTAAGAGACAAAGAGCACAATCCTAAGGCTGCAATCCTAAAGACACTTTCCTGGGATCAGGGGTGATGCGACAGTTGACAGGGGTGAAGAGTCAGTTCAGTCTCTTCTGAAGCCTGCTGGCTTCTTCTAACTAATGTCATCATGCCTGCTTCATGGTATCACATCAGCCCAGGATGATCATATGACTGGAAATTCCCACATTTGTCCTCCAAGAAGGCTATATTTTCCTCCATTTTTGAACTTTGTGATGGTGCACAGCACCCCATCATGCCATATGTTGTTGGATTCATATTGAAGATCAGAATCCAATGCAACTCAAAAATCTGTTTTGAAATATCTCCTTCCTATCAAACAGGGCAAAAAAAATCAAATATATGCATTGAGCACTATGGAAATGCAAAAGTGCCCCATATTGTGGCTTTACTCGTGAGAAGGCGAATGTGCCATAGTCCACTGGGAAGACCAGACTGAGAGGAATCCAAGGACACCCGAATGGCCCATATCCAATGAATGCAGCCAGGCTGCTGATAATTGCATTGATCTCTTTGGAAACTGAAAGGAAGCCATATTGCACCTTTACTCACAAGCAGGCTAACGTGCCTTAGATATTTGGAAAGGGCAAGCTGAGAGGAATCGGTTCCTGATCCAATCAATGCACCCCTACCAGGCACCCCGAAAGGAAACTCCTTCTGTAAGCTTGACTGCATTAAACTCTAATGAAAGTGAGACTATTGAAAGTGTTTTCAGCTTTTATTTTGTCATGTCCTATATTTTGCTTGGATGTCCTACATTTTGGGGAGCCTTGTCCTCTTTTTTGGTTATGGCATTTGATCAACCTGCGTCAGGCTCACAGAAGGGATCATAAATGCTATTCAGGCCACTGTATGAAATGGACAAATTTCTAGATGATAAGTCTAGCCATCATGGATATGTGCAACCCCTGAATTTTAGATGTAGTCAGCCTCAGAATGCCAGATGCAGGATGCATGGCTTGTGTGTTCCTTGAGCCACCAGATGAATCTTTGGCCTGATCCAGCAGGAATCATCTTATTGAGTTTGACACCCTGCCCTAATAATGATGATTAGAGCTATGTGAAGTGACACCCAATACCAGTTGCAACTGAAATTGGCATTAGCTGAATCTTTCTTAATTTTTTGCAAAAACAGAAAGACCTACACCAGGGGTCTCCAAACCCTGGCCCAGGGGCCAGATGCAACCCTCTGCAAGCCTCTATGTGGCCTCCAGCAAGGCCTCTCTATCTAGCCCATGGGCAAGCCTTGTAAACCACTCCAATACATTACTCTATAGAAATTTATGTAAATGTATTCAAATTTAATATGTAAATTAGTGTAAATCAGTCCCCCCCCCCCCCCAGTGTAGGAGAGATGATGTGGCCCTCCTGCCAAAAGATTTATTGTCCCCTGATCTACACAAAGACACATTGCAATATTTTGGAGAGTGGAAGGAACACCTTTAAGGCATAGTTGGTTCAAATTTGGAAAAATACCTGAATTTACTCAAATCTAATCTGCCATCAAATCTAATGAGCATCTCAATTTTAAAAGTCTGGATATAAAATTGTAATGTGCAGCTGCAAAGCAAGTGCAAAATTTTAATTTTACTGCATACAACAATGAGCATTACAATAATATGCCAATGGGTTTGTTATTATTTTTATCTAAATGCTTTACTTATACAACAATGGGTTTGTGTTACATTTTTATTATAATATAGAATATTATATATTCTATATTATAGAATATTATAATATTAATATTCTGCTGGTTCTGGTGACCGATGATGGAAAATCTCTCATATAGAGTCCACAGTCAGTCCTCTTCTGCTTTCATCAGCCCACTCCCATCCCTTTCCCACACAGCTCTAGTCAAGTCCTAATTAACTGTTCCAGTATAATCTGGTTTGCCTATCCCTGTTCTGCAGCATGGCTGAGATTACTGGATCCTGTATTTGTGTTTCATGGTAGGGCAGGAGGCAGAATTGGCAACATCTCATCATTTCCTAATTTGGATTAAAAGGATCAAAACAGCCCAATGACTGAATTGAATTGAGCATCCCTTCTCAATTCATTCTCCTACTCCCATTGTCCCTTCTCCCACTTCCAAGATATGCGCTACAGTAAGATAATTTTATTTATGAACAGGTAAAGAGTCATAGGATACTACATGGTATCAGGGTTAGGAGTTGTATTGATACCTGTAAGATCCAAGTTCAGAACCCTCCTTGGCCATGCAGCTTCCCTTGATCCACTCATTCACTCTCATCCTCGCCTTCCTCACAGGGTTGTTGTGAGCAGTGATGGGATTCAAAGAAATTAACAACCGGTTCTATGCCCATCTGGCAGCAACTTTTAAATGGCCTTTATATGTCCTATCTCTAGTTAACAACCAGTTCTACAGAGTAGGTGCGAACCTGCTGGAGCCCTCAGCCTTGAGAGGACAGCTGGAAGGGGGAACTAAAGCTTTGTAAGACACCTTGGATATTTGCATTGGCATGAGAAAGGTAGGATATAAATGTTAGCATGTTATGTAAGCAGGCCTCCGTCAGTCTTGGAAGACTATGGTATCATGCTCAGCACTGCATACTCTGCATGTGAAGCATGAAAGCCTGGGTTGGATTGTTATGGAGGATAGGCTGTTACCCAAGCAGCAGATCCCCCCTCTCCACGCCACTGAATTACTCCAATGGAAAGGCAAGGCCAATACGAATGGATCAAGCTGGCGTCGCAGAGCTGGGCTAAGGACAGGAGCTCACCCTGTCTTGTGGGGCCGACCCGGGTCTCGAACCCTGGCCTGCTGGTTAACAGGCACAGTGTCCTACCACTTGCGCCACCCACAGCCCTGTGGGTAAACAGGATATAAATATGTTTTTATATTTATAAAACATATGTTTTTATATATATATATATATATATATATATATATATATATATGTGTGTGTGTGTGTGTGTGTGTGTGTGTGTGTGTATATGTGTATATATATTATGTTTATATATATATGTTATATATTTATAAAAACATATGTTTTATAAGAACATATTATATGTTTAATGTATATACATATGTATAAACATATGTATAAACATATGTATACATATGTATAAACATATGTTTTATAAAAACATATTTATATGTTATTTATAAAAATATATTTATATGTTTTTATATTTATAAATATGTATTATAAGGATATAAATATGCCCTGTTATGTAAACAGGATATAAATATCTAATTGATTAATTACTGAGATTAATTAATTAGTGGTTAGAGAGCTGGGACTGAAACATAAAAGATGAATTAGTTTAATTTCATAAATTGATAATTTAACTACAATAATATTAAATTAATTCATGGCCAAGGAGGGATTTGAAAGTGGATCATCCAGGTCTCAGTCCCAACTTCCTAACCTCTTTAATAAATAAATAAAATTACATTAATTAATTCATGACCTAACAGCCAAAAAACGTAGATCAAAAGTTGACCCTTGCTCTAAAAGTCTCCTTACATGAAGTGCAGGCACCCTCAGATCAGCCTACACAAAGGGAAGCCACATTGAGAAACAGCAGCCCCTTCCCAAGCCTCACCTGCAAAGAGAACCTTTTCCCGCGCGCAGCAGCTGCACCACCAGGTCTTAAAGTAGGCTCCAAGCTCCGCCAATCACCGACCGCATCGCCTCCGCCCTTAGCCAATCACCTCGTCCCATTTCTCAGCCAATCAAAAGCGCAGGCGACCAACTGCTCAGGAGAGGCCAGGACTTGGAGGCTGCCATTGTCTTGTCCTTCTGATGCCCATTTTTAACCCATCAATCAATGCCCAGCCCACAGGTGAATTCAGTTGATCCCTGTGTTGCATATGCAGTGCCCGGCAAATATGGTTTTTAATCTAGCACGGTTATTCCCAAACTTTTTAGCACCTAGACCCGCTTTAGGAAACAACACTATTATTGGGACCCACCTACAGTAGCTTTATCAGATGAATGATCTAGAAATATGTATGTATGTATGCCAAATTTATTTATTTAGCGTATGATTTAGTGATAAAATCAGATTTACTTATGCCAGATAAAAGACCCTGAAACTTTTATCACCCCACATAGTTAAACATGTTTGCAAACTACAGGAACTGAGCTCTTTCCAGTAAAGAAGTTACATCTTGCGGGTTACAAGCCATGATGCTAATTTTAGTAGTTGATAAGCTTAGAAAGTCAGAAATAGGAAGCAGGTCTCTTGTTACTTTGAGGCATCTGGTGGGCCATTGTGAGATACAGGAAGCTGGACTAGATTGGCCTGATCCAGCAAGAGTACCCCTGTATTCTAATGTCACTGAAACGAACAGGGTTTAAACAAGCCCAAGCAGATTACATCTTGAGCCATGTTTCCCCCAAAAGCAAATTACTGATTTAAGTGGAACTCACTTCTGAATAAATAGGATACCTGAAATCCAGGTCTGTGAGGGTCCTAGATCCAAAGAATTTCCAAGATGGTGGAATCCTAACCATGTCTACTCAAAAGTAAGCCCCTTTGTGTTAAATGGTTCGTACTCCCAGGAAAGTGTCTTTAGGACTGAAGCCTATGTTGCCTTTATTTTGTGGACCCTTTTATCTTAAAATGTCAAAGCATAGTATGAGAACCACTAATTTACTGTAAATCAGTTGAATCAGTTGCATTCGGAAGAGCTATTTTTCAGTAAGTGCAAAGGAAACAGTCAGTGGAAGCTGCATGCTTTTAAGTTTATAAATATATTTGCATGTCATGTGAATGGTATGTGGCAAATCTCAATTCCACTAAAGGACTAAACTTTATTCATGAATTTTAAAGTACTGTGATTCTATATTCACAATAGTGGGTTTAAATTATTGCTTTTTGCTCCCTCTCTAAGTTAAGGGAAGTTCTTCCATATTTATTTGATTTGAAAGGGATTGTGATGTTAACTTTGAAGACAGCACTCTGCGCTTCACCATGCACTCCTACAAAAATTTAACAAAAAGCTCCAAGTCTGATGAGAGACAAGCAGAGAACCTTACCATAGAAGGGGTGCCTCTAAGTGAGTGGAAGTGCGGTAACTGAGGGCACACTCCTACCCATCTACTCAGCTTCAATGCAGCCAGAGGTAAGGGAACAAATATATGTATTGTAGCCAAATTCAGTTTCAGTCTAAGGATCAAGATACCATCGTGTTTTCTAATCTTTGAACCTGAATGAAATATCTGATCTGTTACAAATTGTTGTTGCATTTTACAATTTTGTCCTAGTGACAGCTATCTGTCTCATGAGGGCCATCCTTTCTTTAGCTTCTTTACTAAGAAACAAGTATAAAATGTGTATTTTATATGTTATAAATAATATAAAAATAAAATCAATTCAGAAAATATGTTTAAAAGGATCTTTAATGATATATTGATGAAGCTATTGAAATAATGAGAACAATGATGTTTCTATAGTAGCAGCACATCTAAGCTAAAGCTATAAAACCAGACCTTTCAATACATCCAACAATCCAGCGATTATATGAGAAGAGTAAGAAGCTGTTACATTAGGTTACAATAACTGCAAAGCTTAAAGGGGCTTATTACCATGAAAAGTATAGCAGCCTACCTCTTGCATCCTATAGGTGTAGTTTCCAGTGAGCTCAAAGGAATCTTATTCTCAGGGGACATGCTTAAAATAATCTGTTAGATAATTTGTGCCCCAAATTAGTCCTAATTCCAGTATTATAACATCAACTTACCGGTATATGTTCTATAATGTATATAAAACATATATCTATATAACAAATATATAATAAGTTTCTATTTTAAAAATTGATTACAGTACTTCATTTGTAGTAAGGAAGGGTAGAAATCAATATATACTCATATTTTTGCTGGAATTATACGCTGCAGATATACTCCATATATAATGTAAGTCAAGGTGAGGAAAGATTAGAGAAAGATCCCTGAAATTAAGAACTATCAGCTGGACTCACATGAGTATCTGTTACCAACAATCATGGCAGTCACAAGCTAATGATCATGGGTTTCCTTCAAAGAAAGTTGGTCATTACTAGGTCCCACTGAAATTAAAGGGATTGAGGATCAATCATATCCAGCATTCCAGCTGTGTTACATTCCAGTCATAATGCATCCCCGAGGCAAGGAAACTAACATTACCTTACCTTGTAGAGGCCTCTGTGACTGTCACTGCCACACCCCTTTGTAGAATACTATGCATCATGCATTGCCCTCCACTGGCATGGCTTCCACACTGATGGAAAGCTGAATAATTGTGGGCTGTTTCAGTACAAGCCTATGAATGTTTATGCAAATATAAACCCCAATAAGCAAAGGAATTTACTTCCAGTGAAGTGCTTTGTGAAGCCTCACTTGCAGTTGCAGCCTTGATTTCAGTGGTGCTTAGTTATGACTAACTTTCTTTGTCCACAGTCCCATCCATTTTAAGAACAGAGCCGAAGACTGGATGATGAGTTGGCAATGCGGAAAAAAGGGAAAACTCTTTCCCCTTCAAAGTCAACTGATTTAAAAATATGAAGGCGAGTCTTATCTTCTGCATCATAAAATGCTACTGTCCCTGCATCATAGTTCAAAGAAACCTGGATCTCTGTTGGGTCATCATCGTCTTCATCTATTTCTATAACGGTAGGCGGTGAAGTCAGAGCTTTATATTCATCATTGTAAAGCCCAAAAGCCCAGATCCCGTCATCTGGATCAAAGTCAATTTGTTCTTTCCTTTCTACGGTTTCTAAAGCCACTCCCACAGCCCAATAATCGCTATCTCCGACATCTACCGTCCAATAATGTTTTCCTGAGGTAAATCCCACATCCCCAAGTACACAGCGAGAAAATTCAAATCTCTTTGGGCTGTAGGGAAGTGTTTGACGGGCATCTCCCCATTTGACACATTTCCGATCTGAAGACACAATATATCGAGGATGGGCTGTTTCTGGATCCAGCAGCACATTTTCTGAAGAGACAAATGTCCACACTTAATGACGAAATATGAACCAAAAGTGCTTAGAGCGCATCCTTTTCACAATTGAGCATAATCCGAACCATGTCTACGCAGTACTAAGCCCCACTGTGTTTAATGGATCTTACTTCCTGGCAAGTGTTGTTAGGATTGCAGCCTAAGTATTCTTTGCTATATGTATTTTTATGTAGAAAGAAGGACATAAACACTATGGCTACAATCCTAAAGACTCATTGCACACAATGGGGCTTACTTTTGAGTAGACATGGTTAGGATTGTGCTCTAAGTAGAGTTGACTTCATCCAATGGGAAACATTTAAGAAAGCAATAACAGGAAAAATGTTTGTACTGTGGTGTATTTCTGAAGCATCTAAGGTCCAAAACAGACACAACATTGGCAATCCTTGACTAGATAGTTTATTTTAATTTATAAGCTCTTGGATGGAGGTAATTGTATCATGGCAGTGTTACTGGGTGCCAACCAAGAGGTGTGTATTGGTATCCCAATACTGGGGCTCAGATTCTATGTTATTTTGAACAAAAATGGCAGGGAAAAGGGGCTGATGTCCAGCATCAATCATGTGCTGGTGGAAACCAAATGCCCATCAGAAGGACCATTTGGTCAGGCCAGCTTCTGAAACTCCAGTTGGGATGACAGTAGTGGCACCCAGCATGCAGTTAGTTGATCCAGTGCAGGGCTTTGCCCATGGACTTCAGCAATCTGGTGCCAGCACTGGTTTTCCCCTCCCCTTCATCAGCATCATTACCTACCTCCTGTCTGCTCCCCCACCCCACACACTTTTAACTAGAAATAGAATCAACTCTTTTGGCCCACCATGGATATCACATACAGAAGCTGACCTTTAATCCATTTTGATTTCTGCGTGGGCTGTAGTTGGACTGAAAGAGAAAGAGAGAAGGTAACACTTAGAGATCAGGCTTCACACTGTGAGTCTATATAACAAACCAATGGCACATAATTCCTGGTAAATCTTCAGTATTGTATTTGAGATAGATGCACCAGTACAGGACTTTCCACTCAGGGACCCCAAAACCTACAGCAACACTAAATTCTCACTCTGCCAGCAACACTATCCAGTTCCTATTTGCCCAGCAGCCCCTCACTTTTTAATTAAAAAACTAAATAATCTGTTGTTGCCATAAGAATGAAAGAAGAGTCCTACTGGACCAAGTCAAAGGCCCATCTAGTCCAGCTTCTTGTATCTCACTGTGGCCCATCAGAGTACTGCCAGACTGGATGACCTCCTGAGCCCAGCTCCTGCCAACCTAGCAGTTCGAAAGCATGTAAATGCAAGTAGATGAACAAATACCACAACCCCCTAAAACAGGCTGGCCAGGTTTCCCCAAGTCGCATCCATCATGGATTGGATGACTTCAGTCCACAATAAGTGGATCCCATCACCATACAGTACAAATGCTGAAGAAGTTGCCTTCTTGTTGCTTCTGGAGGTGTTCTGATACCCTCCAGCCATGGATTTAATTTTCTGCAGAAATCAGTATCCCCAGGAATGGGGGATCCTGAAATGGATCCTCTGACGGTCCACTGTATTTCACTTTATTTGTATTTTCTCTGGAAGCCACTGCAAGGTTTTGGATCTTTTTAGAGAAAAATATTTATTCATAATTTTCTCGTTGACAGCCCCTTTGGTGACAACCCAGCATTACTATCCAGCCCTAGTTTTCCACCATCACTACAACTTCACCTTTAGCCAAGCAGAATCATTGAATTGGGCACTCCACATGTATCAGCTACAGAATCTTACCATTAGTCCATCTGGATTTTATCATGGTTTCTAAAAGAAGCAAATGAGAAGAAAAGGTAATACTTCCATTGCAGACTTTTTCACAAGTATATACAACAAATCAATTATGTATTGTTTTGGCTAGAAACATCCTTAAATAATTAACTGCACAGCCACTGTGGGAATGGGGATATGGGTGAGTTGTGCAGGCCTAAATTTGTTAGAGTTGTGCCCTCAGTCTCTCATACACCATTGTATTGGCAGAAAATCAACAGATCAAGCTTGGTTTCCCAGCTATACCTCTGCTAAGAGCACAAGATTGCTTTCAGTAAGAGGGTAGGACTGTGGATTTGGCACCATTCATCAAACACAGCCTTTTATTACCTCTGAATGTCCTCAGTGTATTTTGCAGAGCAGTGCTTTCTTGAGAGAAAGTATTGAGCCTTTTCCTTGCACTTGAAAGATCAGGAGTCTCTGGAAACTGAAATTTCCCCTTCTCACATCTAGGAAAAAGCAAAAAAGACCAAAAATTAAAATAAAACTGCAACTCCAAAATGATATTTCTCATTCTTTCAGCTTTCATGTTGAAGAGTTTGTTCCTATACATAAGATCAGTGTTAGAGCTTAAAGATGCAATCCTAACCTCCAGTTAGACCAGTCTAAGCCCCAAGCTTGGGAGTGTCACCAAAGTGCTGTAAAACACTTCCGCACGACTCCTGAGGGAGGATTAGGCCAGTGCACAGACTTCCACTTACCTCCCTACATCACCATGGGAATGGAGAGATTAATCATACAACCGGAAATTCCTGGATTTGTCCTCCTTTTTAGCCTTCTGTCCAGATGTCCTTCAAAAGGCCTTCATTGTCCTCCATTTTGGAACTTTGTGATGGTGTGCAGTACCCCATCATGCCATAGGTCATTGGATTCATATTGAAGAGCAGAATCCAGTGCAATAATCCATTTTGAAATACCTCTTTTATATCAAAAGTTATGGCAAAAAAATAAAAATCAAAAATATGCAGAGCTCTATGGGAAAGTAAAAGTGCCCCATATCACAGCTTTACTCATGAGTAGGAGAATGTGCCCTAATCTGCCAGAGAGGTCAGACTGAGAGGAATCCAAGGACACAAGAATGGACCAGATCCCAGGAATACAGCCTTCAAAATCATCCCAGATGGAAGTCCCTGATAATTTGCAGTGATCTCTATGAGAACTGAAAGGGAGTCATAGAGCACAATCCTAACCCTGGGCTCAATCTAGAGTAATTACAGGGAGTCCTTGCTCCGATGTAAGAGTAATTTGCACTGGATTGCAATGTGGATTTATTCCCATAGGTTTTCACTGGGTGTTCAGTAACTACAGTGTCAGGAGGAAGAAGAAATCTCCCTTCTGGAGATGGTTGGTGCTGGAGAAGTCCTCCATGGCTCCTCAGTGTGAGAGTCCATCGAGGGAGAAGCAAGGGGGAGCCCTATATAAGCTGTGTTTGGGCGGGGGGGGGGGGGGGGAGAGGAACTGGGACAGAGGTGCTGAGAGGAGTAAGAAGCCTCAGTGCCCTGCCTCTGACACACAGGCCTCTACTGCACCATGTGGTGAGGGGAAAAGCTGGCCTAGCCTCTCACAGAGTCCCAGCATCTGGTGAAGTTCTGGGTTCTTCCCTTTTGTACTTACTGGTGTGATGTTCATACAAGCCAAGACCTGTAAAGAAAGTAAAGGCAACTTACCTGTTAAAGAACTGCTGCCTCCAGAGTCTCATTACCCCAACCGAAGGTATGTCTGAGCCACGGACCCCAGAGAGACCTCCCTGTGGAACCCCCTCCCCACTCCCAAGAACTTGCCGAAAGCATCACATACAGGTACACATAATGTCTCTTATGTGCTCCCGTAGTTACTCTGGATTGTAGGGCATGTCTATTCCAAAGTAAGCCCCATTGTATTCAATGGGTCTTACTCCCAGGAAAGTGCGTTCAGGATTGCAGCCATATTGCACCTTTACTCGTGGGAAGGCAAACTTCCCTTAGATATTTCGAATGGGCAGGATGAGAGGAATCTGGTCCTGAACTGCTGAATGTAACCCCTACTAGGTACCCCACAAGGAAGCCTCTCCTCCAGGCTCCACTGCATTAAACCCTTTTGAAAGTGAAACTGCACAGCCGCTTTTACTCGTGAGTAAGCAAGCACACCTTGACTGATATGGAAGGTCATTCCAGGGAGTATAAGGCTTCCAGAGCGGTTCTGATCCTGTGCACCAGAAGCTCAGCAAATACTCCACAAGGCATCATATGAGTGTTTCAGCTTTTATTTTGTCGTGCCCTACATTTTGCTTGGATGTCCTACATTTTGGGGGCCTTGTCCCCTTTTTTTTAGTTATCACATGTGGGCACCCTGGATTAGGATTGCTCCCTAAATTATACCATCACCTGACACATGCAGGTGAGTTGTCCCCAGTTCTACAAGAGGTTAGCTGGACTTGTATGTGGAACTGGGCAAATGTTGACATATGCGCATCATTTCTTCTGTTCCTGCTATTTGGTAGACAGGGAGCTCTGAAAAGCACTAAAGGACCTTTCTTCCAGGAAGCTCTCCTTGAACCACATTCCACTTCCTCTACCCTATCATAAGCTTTGGAAATTCACCGAACTCAGTGTATTAGATTTTCAGGCTCCTGAAATTTGCCAGGCATTACATTCTGAACCAAGGCAATATTTATAACCTGTCTGTTCATGGAATATAGACAACATGTTTTAAAGTAATGGAAGATTTTTTTTTTTGCTTGACAGAATTATCTGTACCTTCATCAAATACTGCCTGGATAATTTTTAGACATCATCCTAATTACTCACATCACATTTCTGTACACATGCTCCATTCCCTTCCTGAATCAGGAGGAAACTGAAGTGCATGTGCACTCACACTCCACAGCATCACCTTCTGATCTGGTATCTGGGGTGAACCAGCCCTCTGGTTCACCTGGTTGCTTTGCCACTGCCTCATCGCCCAGGAATAACATCTTTGCCCAATGAAAAGAAAGATCACTGGTCTTGGCCCTACGATCATAGGTTTAAAGGTTATTGATGCAATGCATCTAACACATCAGCCAACCCAAAATGTAAAGAATAAATGTACTGGGTGGGTTTAATCCAAGAATTGTAGCATGCCAAGAAGCAGAGTTGCAGAGTCTTCTGAAAAGCCTTACAAAGAAGGTCTCAATCCTGTGGTATAGGCACATTCCAGAGTAACTACAGGGAGTCCTTGCTCCGGTGTAATAACAATTTGCTCTGGATTGCAATATGAATTTCCCATAGGTTTTCACTAGGTGGTGCAGTAACTACGGGTACATGTAATGTCTCATACGTGCTCCCGTAGTTACTCTGGATTGTAGGGTAGATCAAACTCCAGGATTATAACTTTCATAGACAGAAAAGAGAGCAACAAAAGCAAACACAAAATTATTTTTTGTTGTATGGGGGAATAGCTTTAACTGATGTCAGGATGAGCTCCTTAATTTCAGAATTTAACATCCTACTACACCACCAGGGGTAACTGATGTAGAGCAAGAGAAAAGATTACATACCTGACAAATATACTTGCAACATCCTAAAGGGGAGAGAAGAAAGAAGATTAAGGCAGATTTCTTGTTAAATCTCACATTTCAACTTTACTCCCTATGGTCTACCAAACAGAAAAGACCAGTAAGAAGCAAACGCTCCATATGGTAACATAAGAACATAAGTAGAGTCATACTGGGTCAGGCCTTTTAGGGCAAAATCCATAGCAGCTACGGGTCCACGCAGTTACGTCACCCTGTAGTGTTATCTTATGGAAAGTCATCTTAACTGCTCCGGAGCAAGGGGATTAATTTCACTTTAGGATATAGGCCTGTGTCTATCCTTCTACAGTATTTATATGCTGCTTTCCAACTGAAAAGTTCACAAAGTAGTTTACAAGAAAATTAAAAAAATAATAGCTAATTAATGCATCCCTGTCCCAAAAGGGCTCACAATCTAAAATGCAAAAAGAACTCAAGCAGAAGCCACTTGAACAGACATTGCTGGGGTTTCACAGTGACCCGCAGTGGCATCAGGAAGCACACAAGACACCTGCATTCTGATGCCATTGCCATCATCTACATCTAAAATACAGAAGTTACACATACTATCATGGCTTGTAACCTGTGATGGACTTTTCTTCCAGAAATATGTCCAATCTTGTCTTAAAGGCATCTAGGCCATCACTACATGTTATGGCAAAGAGTGCTACAGATTAATTACGTGTTGGGTAGGGTATGTGCTGTTATAGCCAGAGTGATTGGTAAAGGGACCAATGTTCACCATCTGGTATTACCATCAGACTTATTTATGCTCCAGGCTGTTACCAAGAGAGCAACAAATAATATTTTTAGGGGAATTAGGCGCTGCCTCTCTTTTGTCAAAAGGATCTAAGGCTGGACTGTTAGTCAAACAGCGTCACCACACACTTACACACCACACACAACTCCACACACTTACTGAGCCAAAACTATAACTTTTTATACATATTTTTGGCCCTTGTCTAGTGTCTGGTTGGTTTTGTTAATCTTTTGAATATTTCCTGGGCTATCTAAACTTTAGGATAGGAAAAGAGCATTGATCACTGGCTGTTTACTGACATATTAGCAAGACAATGGGCCACTTAGACCAGATTACCATGTAATCTGGGCTACATTCCCATGGCTATGACAATGCAAAGGTAAGGGAGGCTTTGACTTGATCAGTAAAACAGGCTTATGGAAAAAAACATATTCTTGCTAAGAGATTGATTTTGTAATGATGAAACCTCATGTGTAAAAGAATGAAATTAATAACAAATATAGTAACAGAGCATTTCTCATAACAAGGCTGTCTCCAAATCAACAGAACGATAAGTTTTATTTTTTAAAAAAATTAGATAACATTGCTCTGGATATTGAAAAATATAAAAAGTGTTATTTTGAAAGTGTTATTGCTGCACCTCCTGCAACAACATTTTGTGTGTAATACTCTTCTCCACTTCTTCACAGAACAATAGTGATCATGTCTGAATACTGAATGCAGATGTGCTAGTTAAATATAAAACAGGTTAAAATACCGGTAAGTGGTCTTTCAGGACAAGGCACAGAGTGGGTAAGAAGCACATAACATCCCATCTGAAAACACACATAGACACAGCATCCTGGCTGTTAGAATGGCACAATTTTACTCATACCTCAAGAAGTCGATCAGCTGGTTGATCACTTTTCTGCTCTATTTCCCAAATAAGATTATTGATGTTGACTACTTCATCCTCAAATTTATTTCCATAATCATGCATTGTCTTCTTAATCTCCCTTTCCACGTCTTCCAACTTGGCTAGGTGTAATTGCTCTTGTTCTTTCAAAAAGTGCACATGTTGTTGAAATTCAGAGACAATCTCTTGCCTTTTAGCCTGTGTCTCTTTCTGAAACAAGGAAAAGACAGAAATTAAGAATTTATAGGGCTTGACAGTCTGAGAGCGCAATCCTATGCATGTCTACTCAGAAGTCAGTCCCATTGTGGTCAATGGGCTTTACTCCTAAGTAAGTGTGGATAGGATTGCCATCTCAGGCTAGTTCCACAGAGTATCTGGAATGAAGGAGGTCTAATTTGAATAAAATTAAGATTGCATTCAAGTAGCTTAAGAAATATGCAGAGAAAGTTCTGCACACCACAGTTCTTTTAAAATAACCATTTCAGTCACTGAAGCAGAGATTAAGGGTGCAATCTTAACCTAGGCTGGCACAACTCATGTGTCTTTCAGTTCCCGTGGGAATGTAGGGAAGCAAGCACATATCCGTGCACTGACCTACAGTAATTCTCCTCCCAGGAATGGTACAGAAGAGCCTTACAGCACTTTTATAACATTCTCAGGCCAGTACACAATTTGTGCTGGAACTTATCATGCTGGCCAAAGTGGAGATTAGGATTGCAACCTAACAAGCAGGTTTAGGATGTACAACACAGGACCTCTGGCTGAGAATTGCAGGCCTCCGTCAGTCTTGAAAGACTATGGTATCGTGCTTGGTGCTGCATACGCTGCATGCAAAGCACGAAATCCTGGGTTGGATTGTTATGGAGGATAGGCTGTTCCCCAAGCAGCAAATCCCCCCTCTCCACGCCACTGAATTAGTCCAATGGAAAGGCAGAGCGGATACCATAGGATCCAGCTGGCGTCACAGAGCTGGGCTAAGGACAGGAGCTCACCCTGTCTTGTGGGGCCGACCCGGGTCTCACCCTGGCCTGCTGGTTAACAGGCACAGCGTCTTAACCGCTTGCGCCACCCACAGCCAGATGGCTGAGAATTGGTGGACATACAAAACTTCGTATACAGAGTTACACTGCTGGTTCACCTAGCAAACTGCGATCAGTTCTTACTGGTAGCAGCTTTCCCTAATCTTGTGAAGATACCCATTGTGGAAGCTACTGGGGAGGCTGCATGGTAAGTACTGAAGGCATCACAATACATTGCCATAACTCCTTGGAATAGCTCCAACAGCAAGTGAGAGAGGCCACTTAGAAAAAAGCAGGCCTCTGTCAGTCTTGGAAGACTATGGTATCATGCTCGGCGCTGCATACGCTGCATGCAAAGCACGAAAGCCTGGGCTGGATTTTTATGGAGGATATGCTGTTACCCAAGCAGCAAATCCCCCCTCTCCACACCACTGAATTAGTCCAATGGAAAGGCAGAGCCAATACGATTGGATCCAGCTGGTGTCGCAGAGCTGGGCTAAGGACAGGAGCTCACCCTGTCTTGTGGGGCCGACAACCCTGGCCTGCTGGTTAACAGGCACAGCGCCTTAACCGCTTGCGCCACTTATAGTGGATTCAAAGGAATTCTTTGTTCATTCACCATCCTTTGTATCTTCAAGCCAACCATGGCCTTCAAGCCAACCTAAGACCCTTTGGAGGACTTTATCCATCCTCCCCCTGCAAAAATGCAAAAGTAATAAATAAATTTTTATTTATAAACTAGTGAAATTTACCAGTCTTTGTGGGAGCAAAATACCCCCATGCTCCATTCCACCTGTGCACCATTCCTCCCTCGTGCAACATTTCCCCACCCCATGCATCATTCCCCCATGCAACATGCCCCCTCATGCAACATGCCCACCACCGCCATGCAACACCTCCCTCTGTGCAACAACATCCCTCTTGTGCACCACCCCTCCATGTAACATCACCCTCTGTGCAACATTCTCCCCATGCACCATCCTCCTGTGCACCTCCACCCCCTGTGCAACATTCCCTCATGCATCCTCATTTGCACCATTCCCCCCACAACGTTGGGCATCCCTACTGGACAGGTGCAAAATTTAGAGCTGGGTGTGGAGCTAACAGTCTTCAATGTTAAGTATAGGCTGAAAAAATGTTTCACTCCCTTAAGGGTTAAATTTCTGAAAATCAGTTCTCTGCTCACATCACGGAAGGAATACCCTCGCTAAATTTAATGCTTCTGGGTCCAGGCCTCCAGGGGTTGGGGTCAAGTGTCCCTCAGGATTCTTCAATGTATGGAAGGAAAGGATTCTTCAATCTATAGGAAGGAAAAATGTATTGCTCCCTTCATACATACACCTCTTATGGAAAACTTTTGTTCTTGGCTATCTCGCCACTATTTACTCTCTTATGGTCACCATAACCCATGTTTCTTGCTTTTTGGTCTTGTGAAGGTAAGTACAGTTATAAACAAAAAAGGCTCATCCACTCACTCAAGCAGCACAATTATTATGGCATGGCATACATAATAACAGTTTATTATGTTATTATGGCATACATTATAAATGCTTGTCATAAATCACATTAGCGTGTTTTTCAATCATGATGGGGGCAATGCATGTCAGACCAATCACACCGAAGTATACAGAACTTTGCCCTACGCAGCATATGGCCATAATCCAAACTGCTTATGATAAACATGCCCTTAGGGAAGCGACTCAGGTGCTTTTCATATCTCACCAACAGCTCCTGGCTTGGCTTTTCTCCATTTGACTTAGTTGTCTGGATCTTATTTTTTTCTTTCTTCAGCTTCTCTATTTGTCTCCAAAGTTTCGTCTAGAAATACAGAAGGCATTAGATCATTCATTATGTGCTTGTGCCCCACTTTTCTGAGCAGTTAGATGTCACTAGTCTACTACTAGTCTATAGCATCTAGAAACCTATAAGAACAACCCTGCTGGATCAAGCATAACCTATAAGAACAACCCTGCTGGATCAAGCCCAGGGCTAAATACCCAAGCTTTCTGTATCACGGTGGCCCACCAGATGTCTCCAGAAGCACATGAGACTACTAGAGACTACATCTCGTTGCCACTCCCTTGAATCTGACCTTCTTCCTATCCTTATGCCCACATCAAAGACACTTGCGTTTAACTTGGGCTACTTTATGAAACACAAGTGACCAATTTTTATTGCACAAAATCTACTAAAATACCTTCCCTCCCTCATCCGTCTGGGGTAAGCAAAATAAAAAACAAACAAAAAACACCAAACTGCCATCCATGGCCAATTTGGATAACAGAAAAAAATTCCTACCCTGGCCCTTATGATGAGCTACCAGCTAAGCTTAGATAGTACATATTGTGGCTTGTAACCTATGGGAGTTTTCCATTAAAATCTGTCCAATCCCCTTTTAAAGACATGTAAGCTAGATGTCACCACCACATTCTGTAGCAAGGAGCTCCGCAGACTAATTACTGGATAAATAAATATTTTCTTTTGTATGTTTTAATCTCTTGATACTTCATTTTAAGGAATGCTCCCTAGTTCTGGTGTTGTGCAAGAAGGAAAAAGATCATCTCCTTACCATCTCAGTCTATCCTTGCATAATTTTGTATGTGTCAAATACGCCCCTATCACAGTGCCGGATTTATGTATAAGCTAAACAAGCTATAGCTTTGGCCCCACTCTCTTGGAGGCCCCCAAAAGGTCCATAAATTATCATATAGCATATATTCAACACAAAAAACAGCGACAATTTGTTGTTGACAAAGGGCAGCTGGACATATTGGGCCCCATTACTTTCAACAGCTTAGGGCCTCATCAAACCTAAACCTGGCCCTGCCCTATCAGACATAAGCCTCAAATGCTGCATCCTTTCCTCATAAAGTTGGTTCCTCACTCCGGTAAACATTTTGGTCACTGTCTTAGGCACCTTTTTTATTTCTACTAATCCTTTTTAGGATGACCAGAAATGAACACAATTCTGCACGTGTTGCCATACCATTAATTTGTGCAATGGCACTAAAATATTAGCTTCATTGGGAAGCATACAGCCTAATCCAGAGTAACTATGGGTGCAATCCTGAGTAACTACGGGGAGTCCTTGTTCTGGTGTAAGAACAATTTGCTCTGGATTGCAATATGAATTTCCCATAGGTTTTCACTAGGTGGTGCAGTAACTACGGGTGCACATAAAGTCTCATATGTTCTCCCGTAGTTAGTCTGGATTGTAGGGTATGTGAGCATGTAAGAGACATTACATGCACCTGTAGTTGCTGCACCACCTACTGAAAACCTCTGGGAAATTCATATTGCAATCCAGAGTTAATTGTTCTTACACCAGAGCAAGGACTCCCCATAGTTACTCTGGATTTCGCCCTTATAGTATTTTTGGAACATTTACTTTATTTGCAGACATAGTATATCTCCTCCATATCTGCAGGTCCCATATAGTGGTTCTCCAAACTCTCCCCTTCCCATCACACCCCAGGACATCCTAACATGAAGTGGACTCTAGTGTTCTCACGGTCTGTCTGCTTCCTCTGCTGCATGCTTCCTATTATCATTCTCATAGCATTCCTCCAGAACTGGGGGAGGAATCTGAATAGGGTTTGCTACTATCCATGGTTTCAGGAATCCACATCAACATGGACCTCTATGAATACAGAGGGGTGTGTGTGAATACAGATTTGAGCATCAGGCTGGCATTAGGTAGCACACACTTCTACAAATGTCTGCTACATGCATGTTCCAAGCACAGCGGCTGCTGCCTCGTCCTTTTGGCTTCTATTTCAGTCTTTTCCAGATCAAATCCAAATTCTCCAGGCCACTTCCAGAGCCTGCCAGCTCACGCACAAGATTTGTTTTCATTCAGTCCCCACTTTTCAAGTAGATGCGACCAGGGTGACCAGATGCCCAAACCTCAAAAGGAAGACAAGGTCTTGGATTCCTCTCAGCCTGGCCTTTCTGGCAAACAATGATGTTTGCCTACTCACAAGTAAACCCGCAATATTGTGCATATTTTTTATTTTTAGATTTTGGGGCCATAACTATTGATAGGATTGAGATATTTCAAAACTGATTTTTGCTTTGGATTCTGCTCTTCAATATGAATCCAACGACATATGACATGATGTGGTACTGCACACGACTGCAAAGTTCCAAAATGAAGCCAAAATGGAGGATAATGAAGCCCCTTTTGGAGGATACCTGAAGGCTAAAAAAGAGGACAAATCTGGAAAAATCCAGTCATATGGCCACCCTGACCCACTCCCCCCTAACAGTGTGTGTCTGTGTTTATATACACACATATACATATATATATATATATACACACATATACACACACACATATACATATATATATATACACACACACACACATACACGTGTGTGTATAGATATATATATCTCAACATACACACACATATACACACATACAGTATATATACACATATATACACACACGTGTGTGTGTGTGTGTGTGTGTGTATATATATATATATATATATATATATGGGGGGGGGAAGAAGGAGGGGGAGAAAAAGAGAAAGGGTGGCTGGACTCTGGATGGGAGTCCAGAAGTGTTCTCTGGATGCTCTTACTGTTATTGGCCGACCTTGCAGAGCTGTTGTGGGACAGAGAAGGGGAAAAGGAAAATAACTCTGAATGAGTGCTCAAGTGTGCTAAGGATGCTCAGATGCTTTCCTGCTACATGCAGTGATCACCTACTGGGTCCCTTCCAACTCTATGCTTCTATGTTTGGTGCAAAAATCTGCATCTGGTCCTTTGATAGCAAAGATTTGTGCAAAGTCTGTTGTCCTTTGCAAAGATGTTTCCTGGGTATTGGGCTAGTGCAAAAGTTGCGTCTGGTTGATTGCAAAGATTCGTGCCAAAGCCTTAGCGTCTGGTCATTAAAAGAAATATCTGGTTTTATTTTCCAAAATGCCAAAACACATTCCAATTCTTGCCCCATTTGGCTAGCCTTTTCAAGTCATTCAAACCTGGACAGAACCCACATGAAGCTGAATGCCTCATTTGGCAACACCATGGTCAACCGGACTGGTAGTGGAGTGAGTAGAAAGTTCCATCAGTTTTCAAGTTAAAAAGTAATATAGTGTTGAAATCAAGTACAGGAAAGCAATACAAGTGTTTTTAGCTTATTTTAGCATGTCCTACATTTTTGAGGTGTCCTACATGGGAGGAGGACGGATCAGGACTGAGAAGGTCTGGTTCAGTGCCAGCAGCACCCACTGATGCTGGGTGTTGGACTAGTGCTGAATCAAAGTCCATTGCCAAAGAGGAAACGGAATGTCAGAGGGATATCTTGAGATTGGGTTCCACAAAATTGGGACAGGACAACTGGTTCCATTTGAACACAATCTCCAAAAATTGGGATTGTCCCTCTTTTAGGGGAAATATGGCAACCCTATCTTGGGATAACAGAACAGAGGAAGGACATTATTCATCCTGTTTATTTTCTATTGCTTTGATAACCTGAAGCTATTTGCACATTGCTTTAATAAGTAGAAATTCTTCCTCACCCACTAGCATGAGTATTGCCTTTCCATCTGGAAAAGTACCTTTGCTCCTATGGCAAGACAGCATCCCGACCTATCCTTTGACAGCAATCCGGACCTATCCTTGATTGCCCAATTGACTGGCACATGCCAAATCCAGCAAGTGACCTAGGAGTTATTGTTCTTGGTGGTTTTAGAGCCCAAACCTATTCTTTCCCTCTCCAGTGTAGCCACACCAAAAACAGGGGTGCTATATCCAGCATGGGAGCAAGATGGCCTGAAAGACTGCGGAGACAGAAGTAAATTTAAATCCCACCAGATTGCATAAACCTCTTGCTCCACAATGGGTCTGCTTTGTCTGGCAGCCAGTAGTGCTTTCATAGTGCAAGTCTGATGAGAGAAGATGAAAGGGGAGGCTATAGAAAAGGGGGTTAAGATTCAGCACACATCACTGCTGTAGGAATATTGTGCATCCACTGCAACAGTATGAAATCCCACAACAATTTACCTTGTAATCCGCAGCAGCTTCTTCTGTGGAAACAACAGGGTGGCCTTGGTGAGCTTTAATTTTCTCACAGCAGATGAGGATCTTGTCCTGTTCACAGAAGAGATTCAGAGGCTTCTTGTGTTCAGCGCAGATTCTCTCTCTTGGGATGCTGAGCTGGAGACTGAATTGTTTGGCTGCCTCAACTAGATTCCCCAAATGTCTGTTAGGTTTCAGATTCTGCCAGGAGAAACGTATTCTGCACTGTGGACAAGAGACATTAACATTAGATCCTTTCCAATACTTAGCGATGCAGGCTCGACAAAAATTGTGCCCACAATCTACAATCATCACTGGATCCTGGAAGTAATCCAGACAGATTGAACAAGTTGCTTCATCCTGAAGGCTTTTTGCTGGACTTGCAGCTGCCGCCATGGTGTTTTCTTTCACTAGAGGCAAGATCAGTTTCGTTTTCCATTTCCTGACAAAGCAGCTGAAACCAATCATATCAGCTTTGCTGTTCCATTGGACTATTTCAGTGGCGTGGAGAGGGGGGATTTGCTGCTTGGGGAACAGCCTTCAGTGGTGGGCTCCAGCTGGTTGGCACCTACTCTATAGAACCGGTTGTTAACGAGAGATAGGACATATAAAGTTTAAAAATAGCCATTTAAAAGTGGCTACCAGATGGACATAGAACCGGTTGTTAATTTCTTGGAATCCCATAACTGAATGGCATGGACAAGGCGTTATCAGGTCCACCATCAGGTTTTTGACAACTGACAAAGCACACCATCATGATAGTGAGGTCTCATATTTTCCATTGGCCCAACGAATAAATTACATGTGTATACTTATAATTACACCTATGTAATTATACTAATTTTACTAATAATTAGACCTGTGGATCAGTTGGTAAACACCCATGTGTGGCGGCACTGTGGTTGAAAATGACTGCGCCACAGGAATGTATTTTCTGCCCAAAAATAAGATGTGGAATGATTAGTAGTTGGGTGTGAGTAGAATGAAATGCATATTCTACTGCCAATCTGCATCATAAGGAGGGGAAAGGAAAAGTCCACCCCTGGTAATGCTGGGGGCGGGGGGGACATGATGCAACACCACCTGAGTGCCTCCCTTTGGCAATCTTCAGACACACACAACCACTTAGAATCATAGAATCCTAGAGTGGAAAGGGACCTAGTAGGTCATCTAGTCCAACCCCCTGCCTGCAGCAGGAAATCCTCCTACATCATCCCAACTTTGTACCCTCACCAACAACAACGTTTTCACAACTCGCCAACGCAAGACTTGGGCCAAACAGTTCAGCAACGGAAGTGATATAGAGGTGAAATTTTGCATTTAAACCAGTATGAAGCCTGGAAAATCAGGGGCATGTGGGCTGTATCCTGTATCCTAAGAAAGTGAATTCTGACTAAGCACCACTGAAGTTATGAGATAACTTAGTCATCACTAATTCTCATTATTGTCCAAAGTTCTGACTTTGTTATAATACAATCAGGGTGACCAGATGTCATAACCATCAAAGAGGAGCAGGCACCCTAAAGGTAGGACATCCAAGAAAAATGTTAGACATGACACAATAAAAGCTAAAAACACTTGTACTGTATATTGATTACATTTTAAAATTATATTGCTAAATTTAAAACTATGGGCACAATACTAACCACCTTTCCAGCTCCAGAGTAAGGGGAATGCAACCCTGAGGTAAGGGAGCAAATATTGCCTTACCTTAAAGATGCCAATCTTTACCTTAAAGAAGACCACTCAAAAGGTTGTCAGGACTGTACCCTATGTTGCATATACTCGTTTTATTACACGTATTTTATTAATTACAAGAAAGCTTTGTGATACCTGCAAGGTCCCACTCTCAGGGAAAAGGAGGACATTTAATTTATTTTCCAGGACATGAGGCTAAAAAAGAGGACACATCTTGGAAACAAAGGACTTCTGGATACACTCTATAACTTTAACACAGCAACCACAACATAAATGAGTGAAATATCCGGTGGAGGCATTTCATTTTTGCAGGAAGTTTGTACTTAAGGAAAATAAGGAAGGAGAAGGGGACGGCAGAGGATCAGGTGGTTAGGTAGTGTCACAGAGGCAATGAACATGAATTTGGACAGACTTCGGAAGCTGGTTCCTCTTTTATTTAGCAGGGGAGGAGTAAATAGCCCTCCTCATCCCAGCAATGTCTGTTATAGTGGCTTCTGCTGGTGTTCTTTTGTATCTTTTTAGATTGTGAGCCCTTTTGGGACACAGACCCATTACCCATTATTTTTTTCATTGTAAACCGCGGTTTTCTTGGTAAACCACTTTGTGATCTTTTAAGACGAAAAGCAGTATATAAATACTGTCAGACATGGGACCCTGGCATGCTGCAGTCCATGAAGTTGGATACAACTGACTGACAACAAACCAAACAACAACAACAAATAAGGAAGTAAAATAAGGAAGTTTGAGCGAGTAGAAAATGTGATATATACTGTGTGCATAACAAATGAGAGGACAAAAGTTTTGCTCATCAAAAGAAAAACAAACACACCTCTTTCATACACAGAGAATGATTACACACATCAAAAGGATTCAATTCAGCCTTACCCACAGCATTCCTGGAAAGATATAACCTGTCAACTCCTGACTGTTCTGTACAGTTTTAAAGGTAGGTGCAGCAGGGGTGTCCAAACCTTTTCACAGGAAGGCCACATCATCTCTATGCCACTGTGTTGGGGGCAAGAAGAAAAAAAAATTGATTGACATTTCGAATTTGAATAAATTCACATAAATGAACATATCAGAGACGGAACTTGTGAAAGCATACAAATCAGTTCGTGAATCTTTCTAACAGATGTGGGGTGATCTTCAATCCAGTTTATTAGCACTTTCATGCACATCATCTCTCTAACACTGTTCCTGCTTCTGTTCCCATGGATAAAAATATCAGTGTATAAAGAAAACAATGGAAAAATAGGTTTAAAGACCCACTTCCAGGTTTCTTGCTCCTTTATTGTGCCTAACTGAAATTTGGTAGTGACTCAATATCTGCAAGGGTCTCAGGGCTTGCCCAAAGACCTGAACTGAATCCAGTGTGAGTTTGGGGCTGCTGCTGCACTATCGCAGGGTAAGAGGAAACTTTGGGGCAGAATTTCATATCCAACTGCCTTTCCTGCAATGTTTAAACTGAAAGTTTTAATTCCAACTGATTTGTCACAACAGAAATAATTTTTTAACCTCTGCTCATTACACGATTTCTGTACTGTACTACGTATTTGTGCAACAAATCTGTATTTTTAATATATTTTCTTTTGCCTTTCATGTATTTCAGCTTATAACACAAGGCTGACATAATTCAGAGCAGTGGTTCCCAAAGTGGGGGTAGGAACCTTTTTGGGGTTGTGACTTCATTTCAGCAAGGTCATATAAAACTGGCTGCTGTCATCTTGGAATCCGGCACTGAGCGCCACCATCTTGGAACGGGGCACTCCGGCTACAATCTACTTTCTTGGGAGTAAGTCCCATTGAACACAGTGAAATTTACTTCTGAGTAGACATGGAAGAGGTCTGGCATAACAGTGATGTTGCTTCCTGTTTGATGTCACTTCTGGCCATGACATTTCTTTCAGGATATCCTAAACAGATCGTCATTCTCAAAAGGGGTCCTGGAATGAAACGCTCAAGAACTACTGTTTCAGAGCATACTGGTATTGATTTTGATTTCATACTGGTATGGAATCATACTGGTATTCATTTTCTACCCACTTACAGCACAATCCTAAGCATGTCTACTCAGAAGTAACTCCCATTGCATCCATTGGGGCTTACTCCTAGGAAAGTGTAAATAGAATTGCAGCAACAAATTGTACTTAAAACACATTTCTTTGCCAGGCCTTCTTACTCCAGTCCTTTTAATATCATCTTCTTTCACCAGTGATTTGCTCAAGTTAAATAATTAATAAGCAGCCTAGAAGCTCCAGTTTTTCCTCCCAGATCTGGTCACTATGATTCAGCTTCTATCCTTTCAAAGGAATCTCCCCTCTGACTGGCATGTCCTTCACGTGGTCAGTTCAAAACGTGACTCAGTAGCACAATAAGCTTTGTGAGGGAATCCTGCAGTACATTTTGTCCCGTTGTGCAATTTTCTGCGAAATGCTTCATTGCCCTATGTCTGCTCCCCACAGGCTCAGAACAAGGTTACCAGGTTTGTTTTGAAACCTGCTGCAGCAATTCCTGTCTGTTCTTTTTGGTCCTCAACGTGGAGGAAGGGACAGATACAGAGACTGTAGGAACCAAGATAAATGTCACCTTGATTAACTTCCCTCCCTATTGATCTCTGTGTTGACAGGTACACATTTATTCCGTGAGCATGTATGGTTTGACTGAGGTCAAACCAAACATGACATTGGTTGGAAAATATCTATGGTATTTGAATCCTGGAGAGTCACCAACAATCAACAATAACAAAATAGAGCCCAATCCAACGTGTGTCAACTCAGAATTAAGCCCTGTTATATTCAATGAGGCTTAGGGCAAAATCCATAGCACGGGTCCATGCAGTTACGTTCCCCTCTAGTGTTATTTTATGGAAAGTCATCTTAACTGCTCCAGAGCAAGAGGCTTAATTTCACTTTAGGATATAGGCCTTACTCCCAGGTAAAACAAAATAGCTGCCTAGATCAGTTTCTCAAGGTTTGTCCTCTGTCATACCACTTCACAAGAACCATCTATTTGAAGTTCCTCCAGAAGTAATCAGCAAAGACAATATTGCTAGTTACTTCGCAGTTGGGAGGCCAGAGGACACAGGATAGACAAGAGGACTTTTTCAAATATGGAAAAGCATGCTTTGGAGCTCTCACCACACTGAGCCTCATACTGTTGTTGGTTGCATCACATTCCGGATCCCACTGCTGGACAGCAGGGGTCCTGTGAGTACCATCAGGCACCACTTCAAGTACCACTGGTGGTACTCATACCACTTGTTGAGAAACACTTGTCTATATGGAACTAGAACAGGAGTCATGTCTGCAATCAAAACTACGGTGGGATGCTCTGTTACTGTGTTTAAAACCGTATTAAAACCACGATTTTATAAAATATCGAGCTGTGGCTCTTCTGCTATGTTATCTACTTGCAACTCGAGCAATGATTTTCAACCAGTGTGCATGGCACACTAGTGTGCCATGGATGTTCTGCAAGTGTGCCAAAGGATTTTGGGAAGGGTCTTTTTAATAAGAAGGCAATTGGGGGATTTGAGCCTCTTCCAGCAGAATAGTGTGCCTTTTAATGGTCAAACAATTGATGGTGTGCCTTCACAATTTTAGCACCTTGTCAGTGTGCCTGGAGATGAAAAAAACTGAAAATATCTGATCTAGGTTATGTTTGACTCAAATGTTTCAATCCCATACAAGGCTATACACCAGTGATTTTCAACCAGTGTACCATGGATAGTCCTCTGGTGTGCTGCAAGAATTTGGGGAGGGACATTTATTAATAGGGAAACTTGGGGATTTGAACAGCATGGTGTGCCTTGTCAATGGTAAAAACAACTGGTGGTGTGCCGTGAGATGAAAAAGATTGAAAATCACTGTTTTACACATTTTGTCTATAGTTTTGTGCTGGTGTCCTTAGCTATATAAGAAAACACCAACAGATACTGGTTCCTAGTCTGGTTCAGCATGAAAATAGCCCAGTGAGAACCTTAGAGACCAGTTGCTTAGAAAGGGGAGCAGGTGGCTGGATTGATCCTCCTCCATGCAAATCGGTAGGATTTTGGTAGAAACAACTAATTGGTAGGATTCCAACTTTTTCTGCCAAACTGCGCCTCCTCCTCTTGTTGCATTGTACTTTTTAATTGCTGTAAATTGATCCACGTCACCTGTGGGAAAAGAATGGTGGTATTTAACCACCCCAATCTGTCTAATAAGCCCTATAGCTGCTGCATTGTACTGTCGTCCAAACTACGCAATCTAAGGACAGCAAACTCCCAAGATTGCATCACTTAGGGCTTTACGACTTGAAATAAAAATGGCACACATTCACCCCAGCCCACAGCCAGTTGGAGAATGCCATAGAACAGGTAATACCATTGCATTTGCAATCTGGGAAAGAGGCATCTAGACAGACTTCCTTGTTCCAAAGTGTTCTTAAGGGTCTTTAGTGACTTGAGCTGGGAATCATTAGCCGGTCCCCACAGAAGTCCCAGCATCTCAGAGCTCTCTGGATACAGTCCATACAGAAGACTTTCAAGAAAATACGGTAAGGTATTATGATGATGGCTAGCTTTCATGACTGTGCACAAAACTAAGGCTACAATCCTAAAGACACTTTACTGGGAGTAAAGCCCATTGAACACAATGGGGCTTACTTCTGAATAGACATGATTAGAATTGTGCTCCAATTATCCTACCTAATCTAAATACAATGGTGTCTAAGAGCACAATCCTAACCATGTTTACTCAAAAGTAAGCTTCATATCCTGTGGAGAACTGCTCTGTACATTATAGAACTGTAGATCTGCTACAGTACTGTAGATTTGGAAGGGATCTGCTGTTTTATTATCTATTGGGGGAGAGGTATGTCTTATATTGCAATTGGGAAAGGCTGTGAAATTCAAGATTCTTATATCTGCATGTATGGGGCTGAATGATAAGAAAATAAGGCTGGATCAAGCCAAAGACCCATTTAGTTTACAGTAGGTCCTATATCTCAACAGCGGCCACTGTGATAGTGGAACTATTTGGGACTCATGCATTTGGAACTCTACAATTTGGGACTCTAGCAGTGTGTCTTGCCAGAATCCCACACTTTCTATTTGGTTATTTTTTATTTTAAAAGATTTATATCTTGATTTTCCCATGAACTTTATTCAAATAGTTAGTTTCAGTTTTTGCTAGTGGAATGGCATCAGCCATTCACTGGAAACGGTTACATGCCCCAATATGCATAGTGGGCATAAACTTCTGAAGTGTCATAAAAAAACAGTTGTTGGAAAGATTCTCATGCCAAACCCTTGAAAATCAATTTCAAAAGAATTGATCAAGCTGAGAGTTTCTACATAAACTTACAAAAGAATTGATGAAGCTGAGGGTTTCTACGTAAACTGACAAATAATGCAAAGGTCAGCAACCAAGGGCTCACCGGCTGGATCTGGCCTGTCAGCCAATGTCGTCCAGCCTACCAGATGAGTTCCAACTCATGCAAAGCTCAGCTTGGGAAGTTTCATCTCGTGGTCAGATACCCATGCGCAGGACGCAACTGCCTGTCTGGGCTCATATCGTCAGAAGGTGCCAGTGTTCACTATAACAGCCAGAACTTCATCCAATGGGAAGGTGAAGTTTTGTGGGACTGGAGGCTCTGAACCCCCCAAATTTCAAGGGCTCAAACCCCAAGTCTCTGATTCATTCAAATAGCAGATAGATAACCCTAACTGAAGAACTCTGATGCATGCAAAGCAGGACTAGAAGCTGCTAGAGGTTTCCTCATGGTAAGGAGACTTTCACCCCCTTACCCTGTGTAAAGCCTCAGCATCCTCTATAGGACTATTTGGATCTGTGCCAGACATAGGTGATGCCTGCTCATCAGTGGATATTTCATCCATAGATGTGACTGAGGATGCCCACCCATTAATGACCAACCCAACCTTTTGAATATAGAGGGTGTTCTGACCACCTGCGGCCTCCATCAATTCTAGAATATACTGTATTTACTCAAATATAACGTTCACCTTTTCAGCCAAATTCAGTCTCCAAAATCAGGGTGCCTATTAGATTCAATGTTAATTAGAATTGTGTGAATATAATATTTGCTTATAAGTATGGGGTGTGCATTAAATTAGATGGTGCCTTATATTCATGTAAACACAGTAATATAGGGCAGTGTTTCTCAACCAGTGGTACAAACACCACTAGTGGTACTTGAAGTGGTGTCACACAGGACCCCAGGATACTTGCTCTCTGGCAGTGCAGTAACATGACAAACAGTTGTAGAAGGATCAGATCAGTGACTAGTGCTCCAAATCATGCTTTTTGATCACTCCGAAAAGTCACCCTCCCATCCACCCTGAGGGCAAAGTCCATAGCAGTTACATCACCCTCTGGTGTTATGGAAAGTCATCTTAACTGCTCTGGAGCAAGGGGCTTAATTTCACTGTAGGATATAGGCCTGAGTCTCTTACTAATGTTTATGGCATTGCATTTGGTGTTCCAACCCAAAAATAACTGGTGACGTCCAATATGTGGACCGTGCAAAGTGGTAAAGTGGGGCACAAATATTGAGAAACACTGATATAAAGGCCAAAAAAATACTCCTGGGTTTCAGGCAAAAACTGGAAGTTGTGGGGTTTCTTGCCTTTTAAAAGCATTCTGCAGAAGCTGTGGTCATTCACATGCAGTCTTCCCAGTCTCAGAACATCCTCCAGATGTATCCACAGCTGTGTTCTGGTTGCATTCAGAGGATCTGGTGTGCATTTGGATAAATACATTATACATACAATGTGAAGACAATAAGCCAAACTCTTAGGCTACCTGATCTTTCCAACTTCTGAGCATAAGCAAAATTAGTTCTTCTGAGAGCCAGCATGGTGTAGTTGTTGTTAGGGAAGATCCAAGATCAAATCCCTCCTTGGCCATGAAGGTTCCTAGGTGCAGAGAGTCCCCAAAAGGTTCCCTATGCCAGCAAAATGTTTTTAAAAAGGGAAATAACAGGTTTGTCAGAAAATCTGGAAGAGTCCCTTTTTTACCCTTAACAACTACATAAAAAGTATTAATGTCATGTTTTTCCCTTTCTTGTTTGTTGAAAGAAGGAAACGTTTCTTGCCATGTCTGTGAGAAATCCCAGAAGTGATGGTCTACATAAGTTAAAAGGTAATTGGGGGTTTGCAAGAGTTGGGGGTTAGCCTGTAGGATTTCAGTTGAAGAATGGGCTGTTTGAATTAGTGGTACCTACTGTGGGCCTGAGAACTTGTAAGTCCACCTGTTTGGGATGTTTGGCCAGTCAGGTGGAGGTATGCAAGAACCGGTGCTCAACATCGTAAAGCATATCTATCTGCCTAGGATATGTGCCCTGCTTTCTCACAGTGTCAAGACTTTCAAGATAATAGGATACAGAAGGTCAATTAAGGAACATGTATTTCACCAGGAGTGCATAGGATCATAGGTCAGAAAACCAAGAGCATGACACTAGCTCCCGAGGGGCAGATAGCAGGGCCATCCTAGGGCTTGGGTGGCGCAAGTGGTTAAGTCGCTGTGCCTGTTAACGAGCAGGCCAGGGCTCGAGACCCGGGTCAGCCCCACAAGACAGGATGAGCTCCTGTCCTTAGCCCAGCTCTGCAACGCAAATGGATCCAATCGTATTGGCTCTGCCTTTCCATTGGACTAATTCAGTGGTGTGGAGAGGGGGGATTTGCTGCTTGGGTAACAGCCTATCCTCCATAACAATCCAACCCAGGCTTTTGTGCTTCACATGCAGCGTATGCAGCGCCAAGCACGATACCATAGTCTTTCAAGACTGACGGAGGCCTAGGAAAGAAGTAACGATTAGCCTCACATGGTGAATGGGAGCGCGCAGTGCCCTGAGCCCATTAGCCAACATAGTCATCAATCAATCAAACAATCAATCAACCAACAGTATTTAAATACTGCTTTTCAACAAAAAGTTCATCAACCAACTTGCTTCAGCATACCTCTTCCACCCTGGCTCTGCCACTTTGTTTTGAGTGATGGGGGACACTTCCTTCTTTCAGAATGACCATATGAGTGGTTTTTTCCAGATTTGTCCTCTTTTTTAGCCTTCTGTCCAGGTGTCCTCCAAATGGGCTTCATTGTCCTCCATTTTGCCTTCATTTTGGAACTTTGCAATGGTGTGCAGTACCCCATCATGCTGTAAGCCATTGGATTTGTATTGAAGAGTAGAATCCAATGCAAAAATTGGTCTTATCAAAACTAAAAATAAAAAATAGGCATTGCACTCTGGGAAAGTGAAAGTGCCCAGTATCATGGCTTTACTTGTGAGTAGGAAAATGTACCATTGTCCGCCAGAAAGGAATCATTGTCCGACTGAGAGGAATCCTTGTCCTCCTTTTGAGGTTCAGGCATCTGGTCACCCTGCCTTCTTTCCAAAGAAGGAATTAATTCCAAAACTGTGGTGCTACCACAAAAAGGCCCTGTTTCTGAAACTCACCAAACAATGCCAGCAAGAAACACAAGGGATGCAGCTCATAATAACTGATATATATGGCTGCAGGCTATCCAGAAATAACCTGCTCTTCCGTTTTAACCAGCACTCCAACTGGCTGTAGCAACAATCAGTTCAACTCAGTGCTCTTTTTTTCTAGAAATAAAGGTGGGAGTGCTCACCATGAAGATGTTATTTGTAATCATTGGTATATCTACTTGGGAACCACAGAGATGCCGGTACTCAGTATCAGTGAGTACCCCCTCAAAAAGACCCCTATACAATCAAACATTATTTATATACCGCCTTTCAACAAAAAATTCACAAAGCATTTACAGAGAAAATGAGACATTAGGTTGAACTAATAAAAAACTATTAAGACCATGATGGCCCTTATTACCGATTCTGCTCTGTATCACTTCAGGACTCTACTTCCTCCTGTTGCTGTCACTATACTTTATTCCTATATGGGGACACAATGAAGAGGTCAACCCCCCACAAGTTTCACCAAAAATCTACAAAAGTAAGTGTTTGTGTCCCTATCTCCCTCTTCCCACTTCCTTTCCCCATTTTCTTGCAGTCCCTCCAGCCCTGTTTACAGATGGGAGGGAAGAGTAGAGAAGTGTTTAAAGAGAGCTCTGACCCATAGAGCCTCTTTGCAAAGGAGATGGGGTGACTTGTGGCAAGCCCTAAAGAATTGCAAAAGGGTGACTTGAGGCCTCGTAAAGTGTCCCCATTGTGACTAGTTTCTTACTCAAGTTGCAGGAGTGACACTTGAGTTAAGTCAATCCACACGGGACTTTTCCCAACACAAAGCTTTAACCAGGCAGAAAGATGGAGGTTGGAGCGACCCTCCATATTGTCCCTTTCTTTATCCTTCATTTAGGGGATAATTAGGCTTGTGGATGACGTTATCAGCCCCTCTGCCCCAAACATTTGGTCCTGCTTCCAGAGGTTGGATGTTCTGTCTTTCTCCCTTACAGCCAAGGTGGTTTTCGACCCAGTCACAGCACACCCTTCACTTGTTGTATCTGAAGACCAAAAGACCGTGAAGTCACCCGGCATAGCTCAAGACATACCCGACAACCCCGAAAGATTCAACAGCACTCCCTGTTTGTTGGGTTTTCCGAAATTTACATCTGGGAAACATTACTGGGAGGTGGTGTTTGGAAAGCAGCGGGAATGGGCAGTCGGAGTAGCAAAGGCATCTGTGAAAAGGAAGGTGTACCTCAGACTTGAACCCGAGGAAGGAATTGTGCAAGAGGGTCTCTGGTGGCTTCGGCGAATGGAAAGCATTTCCCACTCGCTTCCCGATAAACCTGAAGTGATTGGGGTGTTTCTGAACTGTGAAAAGGGCACCGTGGCTTTTTATATGGGGAACAAAGTTATTCAAAAGACGGCTTTTCCCTGCAAGGAGGTGTTGCGCCCTTTCTTCTATGTGGGTGGCACTGTTGAACTCAGATTGAAGTAGTAGTTGTGGTCAGGAATGGCAGCCAATTTGGAAGGGAGATGATGCTCTGCAAAGTATTTTAAGAGGTTTATTCTATCTGGATTGTTGTATTTTAAAGGTTTATTGTATTAGAGGACAAAACAATTCCATCATTTTTCTTTTTAATTCTGAAAATTCCTAACAGACTATTTCTTGCCACTTGGACTGGTTTGAAACCACTTAACTGGCCTAAACGAATTCAAGTCATTTGGACCGGATGAGCTGCATCCTAGAGTTCTTAAGGAACTGGCAGATGTCCTTGCAGAGCCTCTGTCGATCATCTTTGAGAAATCCTTGAGGAGTGGAAAAGTGCCACTGGACTGGAAGAGGGCAAATGTAGTCCCAATCTTTAAGAAGGGGAAAAAAGAAGACCCGGGAAATTATAGACCAGTCAGTTTGACTCCAATCCCGGGCAAGATACTAGAACAAATCATAAAACACACAATTTGTGCATATCTAGACAAGTACTCGGTGATCAAAAGAACCCAGCATGGATTTACCAAGAATAAATCTTGCCAGACAAATCTGATCTCCTTTTTTGATCGGGTTACAAGCTTACTGGACAGTGGCAATGCTGTGGATGTCATTTATCTTGACTTCAGCAAAGCATTTGACAAAGTCCCACATGACATCTTAATTGGGAAGTTGGAAAAATATGGGCTAGACAAAGCAATTCTTGGGTGGATCCTCAACTGGCTCAATGGTCGCACTCAAAGGGTTTTAGTAAATGGTCCTGTGTCAACCTGGAGATTGGTTTCGAGTGGGGTCCCCCAGGACTCTGTCTTGGGCCCGGTTCTCTTTAACATCTTCATCAATGACTTGGAGGAAGGAATAAGGGGGAGACTAATCAAATTTGTGGATGACACCAAGCTGGAGGAGTAGCAAACACATCAGAAGACAGGAGAAACCTCCAGGAGGATCTGGATAAACTGGAATACTGGGCTGTTAGAATGAACTTCAACAGGGAGAAGTGCAAGGTTCTGCACTTGGGCAATAAAAACCAAAAACACAGGTATAAAATGGGGGATACATGGCTTGGCAGCACAACATGTGAGCGGGATCTTGGAGTCGCCGTGAATCACCAGCTGAACATGAGTAAGCAGCGTGATATGTCTGCAAAGAAGGCAAAGAAGGCAAATGCCATTTGAGGCTGCATTAAGAGGACTGGAGCTTCCAAGTTGCGAGAAGTTCTAGTTCCTCTTTATTCAGCATTGGTGAGACCTCACCTTGAGTACTGTGTTCAGTTCTGGGCACCTCACCTCACAGATGCAGCCAAACAGATGAAGCCCTACGAGGAAAGGTTGGGGGAACTTGGGATGTTCAGCCTGGAGAAGAGGAGGCTGAGAGGAGACATGATTGCCCTCTTCAGATACCTGAAGGGCTGTCATAGGGAGGAAGGGGCTCATTTGTTCTTAGCTGCCTCTGAAAGCAGAACTAGAACCATCTAGTTCTGCAAGAGAGGAGATTCCGGTAGGATATCTGGAAAAAATTCCTGAGGGTGAGGGCGGTTCGGCAGTGGAACAGATTGCCAAGGGAGGTGGTGGACTCTCCCTCACTGGGGATCTTCAAGCAGAGGTTCGATGAGCACCTGTTGGGGATGCTTTAGGAGGATTTCCTGCTACAGGAAGGGGGTTGGACTAGATGACCTACTAGGTCCCTTCCAACTCTATGATTCAATTTTGTACATTCTCACAGGAGGCGAACCAAGATCTGAGAGTTTTTTCCATAGACTTAGAGGTGATATGAAATGGGCACTGCTACTTCTGTAATATATGTATCTTATGCTTGCCTTGGGTAAAGAGGGAGTGCAGGTTTTAAAATTTCTTTAAACCTGCTGAATCTCCTTGACTAATGGAGAAAAAGACATCTAATTAGGAAACATTGGTTCTGCTGTATCACCCTTCAGATCGTTTAACATTGCTGTCTATTTCCAACCTGCAGAGGAGACAACTTAAATAATTTTGGCTGAAATTCTAACCTCCTGTTAGGCTGACCTAAGCCCAGGCATAAGTCCCATGCTGACCTGGAGCTGTCACAAAAATGCCATAAGATACTTCTGCGCCACTCCTGGGAAGGTTTAGGTTTGTGCACAGGCATGCGCTTGCCTCTCTACATCACCACAGGAACGGGAAGACTCATGAGTTGTGCCAGCAGTCCTAACCTGCACCCTTTGTAGAAAAGACTGCACCCTTTGTAGAAAAGAAAGAGCACAGAGTCTTAGGGCACAGTCCAGAGTAACTACAGACAGTCCTTGCTCCGGTGTAAGAACAATTTACTCTGGATTGCAATATGAATTTCCCAGAGGTTTTCACTAAAGCAGGCCATCAGTCTTGAAAGGTTATGGTATCGTGCTCAGCGCTGCATACACTGCATGTGAAGCACGAAAGCCTGGGTTGGATTGTTATGGAGGATAGGCTGTTACCCAAGCAGCAAATCCCCCCTCTCCACGCCACTGAATTAGTCCAATGGAAAGGCAGAGCCAATACGATCGGATCCAGCTGGCGTTGCAGAGCTGGGCTAAGGACAGGAGCTCACCCTGTCTTGTGGGGCCGACCCGGGTCTCGAACCCTGGCCTGCTGGTTAACAGGCACAGCATCTTAACCGCTTGCGGTGCAGTAACTACAGGTGCACGTAATGTCTCTTACGTGCTCCGGTAGTTACTCTGGACTGTAGGGTTAGGACACCTTAATTACACAGACAATAAGCAGATGATAATGTGGATCACTGCCCGCTTTATTAATGAAGGGTCTAGGTAGGGTAGTAAATCTTAATAAACAGCTAAAGGTATTATTCTTGTAAACTACCCTTCGCTTTTTCTCTCCAACTTGTTAAAAATTGCCCACCACAAGTCCAACTGTTGTATTTTATTCCTCAGTTGTAGCCATGAAACCTCTGGCTTGATTCAGAGCTTGGACAGTCAAAGAACATGACATAAGACATTGAAACATGTCTGATACTGTATTGGTGTTTTGTGGGAGGCAGGTCACAAAATGCATTAGAAGATTCGCTACGCTGAACCTTCGGTTCAAGTGGAGATGTAAACCAATAGTCCAAACTCATCATAGCTATAAAGAGAGTTACCAACTCCCGTGCCATTTACTCTCCTGACAGATTCATCTTACTTCTATGTTTTGCAGTTTTGTGGACAGAGGTTATATGTGTGTAACACAAAAAAAGATATTTAATATGGACAGCCTGGAGACATGAAGATGTAATAATGTGTGAAACGGTACCTGTAGGATTTCAGTTAACTGTTAAGGGTATACAGCCTTGGAAGAAGAGTCCACTCTGATTTACTGGTGGAATCATATTTGTTTGACACAGTGACATCCATACTGTACTTTTAAAAATAAATTTCGTAGCTCTCAGAAGATGGGGTAGAACTGCCAACTATATCGTTTTGGCTACTGAAGCTTTTCACTGCAAGAAAATACCACTTGCTAAACTCTGAGCAAATGGGTGTTAAATGCCATGGCTATGTTACCCCTGGATATGAATTTTATCGTAATCAGCTTTACAGATTTAACAGCCTTAAAGTCAAACAGAGTGAATTTACACAGTATATTTTCTGCTCACAGTTTAATGTTTAATACTTGTGGGTTTGCACTTTTAAATTATAACCTCTTGCCACTGATTTTTTTTTACACGTCCACTCAAGACCTTGATTATCTGATGCCGATACTTGTTATTCTTTCTTAAAATAAAAAATAAAGTCATCTTCTTTGTTCTATAGCATCTTGAACAAACTGATTATTTAGAAATTTCACTGTCAGCAATAATGTATGTCTATGAGCTCTCTCAGGGATGCTGGCAATTGGGAAATCATGCTTGGGAAGTCATGCAAAATCTGATCAGATGTTTGTCTGCCAACAATATCCCAAATGGAATAAGAACTATATGGCCAGTCGCAAGGAGCAGATGGACCTCTGTTACTCCTTCGCAGTCTTTAAGAAGGAAGAAAACAAGATACTGTAGCTGTTCTGCAAAAATTCCCCTGTAGATATTTTAATTTTAAATCAGAAATATCTGAGCTGGGACATTAGGCGCTCCAATCCTATAGTTATACACAGTTAGAATGCACACAGCACAATCCTAACCCCCTGGTTAGGCTGGCAGAAGTCCGGTGCTGGCCGGGAGGTGTTCCAAAAGTACTGAAAAGCCTGTCCATGCATGTCTATGCACTGGCCTAACACCTGGGGGGTTAGGCCAGTGCACAAGACCTGTACCAGCCTCCCTATGTCATCATGGGAACCGCAAGACAGGTGAGTTGCACTGGCCTAAATTGGTTAAGATTGTGCTCTATCTGTCCTTGTCGTTTACTCCATCCAGCCATGCTCTGGCTATCTTCATGATAATTCTGTGGACAAGCTGACATCTTACTGAGTCATGCGAGATCCTTGCAGCAGGGCTACCCACATGATTGCATCACAAAGAACATTCCGATTCTGTGGTTTCACCTGTATCCAGGGAGCAGAAGTTTTTTTTAAAAAAATTGTATGAATAACAGTGCAATTTTTAATGATAAAATATAAAATCACTTCTGCACTTCTCACTCTTGTTTTAAACAATACCAGATCTGTGAAAAAGTAAAACTTTTTCTAAGCAGGCCTCCGTCAGTCCTGAAAGACTATGATATCGTGCTCAGCGCTACATACGCTGCATGCGAAGCACGAAAGCCTGGGTTGGATTGTTATGGAGGATAGGCTGTTACCCAAGCAGCAAATCCCCCCTCTCCACGCCACTGAATTAGTCCAATGGAAAGGCAGAGCCAATACGACTGGATCCAGCTGGCGTTGCAGAGCTGGGCTAAGGACAGGAGCTCATCCTGTCTTGTGCGGCTGACCCTGACCCTGACCTGCTGGTTAACAGGCACAGCGTCTTAACTGCTTGCGCCACCCACAGCCCAAAAAAAGTTTTCTAACACCTTCGCATATTGGTCACTGTGGGCTGTTTGGGCTGGACTGCCTATGCGTGGGTAATAGATGTGGCTGCATCTGCTGACACTATCCCTACAATCCAGAGTAACTATGGGAGCACATAAGAGACATTACGTGTACCCATAGTTACTGGCTACCACCTAATGAAAACCTCTGGGAAATTCATATTGCAATCCAGAGCAAATTGTTCTTACACCAGAGCAAGGACTCCCCATAGTTACTCTGGATTGTGCCCTATGTCATCAGTATCACCTGCTTGATAGTTTTAAAGTAATTTATATTATACATACATTATACATACACACCACATTCATTCAAATCTTATGCACCATCAAATCTAATGTGCACCCTCTACTTATAATCAAAATACTGTATTTTCTCAAATTTAATTAACCATCAAATATAATGTGCATCCTGATTTTGGAGACAATTTGGCAGAAAAGGTGAGCTTTAGATTTGAGTAAATACAGTATACATAAACACACACACTATATACATACATATATACATACGTATACATATACATATACACACATACATTCATACATATAGCGCCTTGGAATAAAAACATAACACCACTTTGTTCTATTTTTTCCTCGAACAACCAAACCTGCATAAAATAAAATATCTACCTATGAATCTGACTCTGCAATAACCCAGACAATCTAGCCCTGCCTGCTTTTGAACTAAAATTTGAATTTAATATACCCAGGGGTGTCACTAGAGTAGTACAAGAAGCAGCTCTTGGCCATATTTATGTTTCCAACACAGCTGTTCAGATCCCACTCCATTGGGTTACACTGCAATTTTATTATGTGCTGTGTACCCCTTATTATGGTTGTTTGTTCACATAAGGCAGTTTTTATAGACTTTTTCACATTGTTTCCAGTATAGATGTGTGCCAGGAAAACTGATCCTTATAACTGTTTTCCCATCTGGTGTGGCCTGTGAAAGGTGGGGTTCTCAAGAACCAAATGTAGGAAGGTGATTGGCTGTTGGGAACAGAAGCCAGTGAGATCAACACTCTATTATGTCAAAACCCAGTCCTATAAATAGTCTGCAGAGGCAGCAGGAATCAGTCTCAGCAGGGGCTTCACATGGTGGGTCATCATGGAGGCCATTGAGGCGTCGACCTCAAACGAAATAACGAACACACCTGCAGCAAAGGTACCTGCAGGAACTCAGACATCACCATTACTTATCAGAAAGGTACCTAACAAAAGGAAGGATGGGGCAACAGATTTACATGAGGGACCATCTGTAATTACAAGATCAATGCAGAAAAAGATAGATATGAATCCCCCTAAACCAGTTAAGCCCCATCCCAATCTCTCTGACCTCTCCGGACTCCTTGTTCACGCCCTTGGTACATGCAAGACCGAAAATGGCCTCAACTATCCAGAACTGAAGAAAATTCTCAAGGGGCAAGGCTATGATGTGATCAAGGGATGTCCCCGCATTAAGAGAAAACTCCACACCTTGGCATCCAAAGGTGCTTTGGTGCACATGACTAACAATGACGGCTCCATGCTTTTCGTCATCAGAAAATACCCTGAAAAGGCTTCCACCAGCAGAATATTTGAAGGCTCCAAGCAAACGGATGAGACAAAACAGGAAGGAGCAGAGAAAAGAAAAACTGCCAGCACCTCTGCAAAGGCAAAAGGAGCAACTAAACAAGCAAAGGGTTCTGGCTGGAAACCTGGAGAAGATTCCAGTGGAAGGTCCCAGAGTCCAGACAAGAAACTGAAGCCAGGAGAAAAGCAACCAAGACAACCTACCAGCAAAAGCGGGTGTGCAAAAGAATCTCTGGATAGTGTCAAAAAAGTTATTTCCACCACTAAAAGTCAACATCAGAGTTCTGGAAACAGAGAGGTGCCCACCCCTCAGAGTCCAGGCCAGTCCAGTGAGAATACTGCAACTACCCCAAAGAGAACAATAAACACCAGGAGCAAAACCGGATTGGCAGCAAAGAAACTTGCAAGTTCTGCTAGCTTGATTCCTACAAGATCCAGGCTTTCCGAATCCAATATTAAGCGCTCCGCTTCGGTAAAGATGCTAGAGAGTCCTTATGGCAAAGAATCACTCAGTGGGAAGAAACTCAGACAATGCAAGAGTAAAACTGCGTTACCCAGTGAAGGGCAGAGACAGCTCAAGAAAAAAAGCTCTACTTACCTTCAAGGCAGCAGCTCAGCAGTAGTGTCACAACGAGCACCAAAGACAAAGAGGAGATCTTAGAAAGACTGGATTGAGAAAACAACAGATACATGTGTCTGGTTACACATATCTATATATATATTCCAGAGCTACATAAATGCTCAATTAAAAATGATTAACAAGCTCAAGCTGGTACCTGAAACAAATGATTTTATTATCTCATGATCAGATATTATATATCAGATAATAACTATCTGTTGATACTAAAATGATTGAAATTCACATTCAGTGGAATCAATCTGGTGGGACTTACTCCCAGGTAATTGTGCTTATGACTAACAGCCTCAATTTCAAATCAACGAAAACCTAAACAACCTTCTTAAAATATAAATCTGTCTTGACTTGTACACAGATTAATCAGAATTTGGAAACTGAAATTTTTATTAGTTCATCATTAATGCCCTCCTAGCAGCTAGTTGGCATTTTAATTTTAAAAAAATATTTCCAATGTTAGGGAATAATTTTCCTCCAAATAGCAAATGATCCAATATTAAATGGTTGTTATCCTAAACTCCATCAACTTTTAAATTACCCTTTAACTGTATTGATTGCTTGTAATATTCTGTGAACATTTCTTTTTTTTTTGCTGAAAAAGGGACTATAAATTACAACAGTATTTCTTGTATTTCAATATACGCGTTTTGGAATATAGATCCATGAAATTAGTTCTGATGATTTATTACGTAACATACAATTTAATGTTTCCATTTCATCCCTTTTTAAATATTCCAAAACTGCTCCTTCCTCCAATTACATGCTATAGCAAGCTGTAAGGAAAGTGGACCAAGACAAATACCAGTCTCAAGATGCTATCCTAACCGCACGTCTCTGTGATGAGAGGAAACTTTACTGAATACAATAAGACTTACTTCTCAGTACATATACTGTACTTCACATAGAATTAGTACTGGAATGTTTCTTAACTGGTTGCTGAGGTGCTAGGATTTAATTCTGGCACATCTTGTGCCACTGTGTATCACATGCCCTGATCGCTCCATGACGTGTCTACTGTATTGTACTCAATATGTGGCTGCCCTTGAAGACCAACTTAGCAGGTCCACAATGTGGTGGAAGAATCTTTGTTGACCAAGGCCACTTTCAGAAAACCATGACGCTTACTTGGATGACTTTGATCCAATCACTTTCAGTCTAACCTCTCTCAAAGAATTGTTGTGAGAACAGAATATGGGAAAGAGACACCAAGGATTGCATCCTAAGGAGCTGGGGGCAATATGTGCAATTTCCTGGGTGTAAGCTCCACTTAACACAATGGGAAATGCTTCTGAGTAAACCTATAAAAGACTATCCCTACAATCCAGAGTAACTACGGGAGCATATAAGAGACATTACGTGCACCCGTAGTTACTGCACCACCTAGTGAAAACCTATGGGAAATTCTAATTGCAATCCAGAGCAAGAACTCCCAGTAGTTACTCTGAAAAGCACCCTATGATTAGAAGGTGAGATGAAATTTTCATAGTCAAGGCTGCTCTACCATGTTCCTTTATGGGCAGGTTTACTCCTGATGGGCTTCTACTGCTATATAATTCACATTTCATTAACTAGCCACTGGCTGATGGTTGAAAAAGGATTTAGGGCAAGGTAGCACTCAGAAGTACCTTTCCTGAAACCTATGATTTGCTTTCGTCAGATGGGGTGGCCAAAATTAAAGGCTTATGGACCTTGGTGTGGAAGAGGGAATTTCAGCCCTTGCAGCCTGCCATGTATGAGATGACCACCTTCTTCTACACAATTGTTAATTGTGAAAAATTGGCCACCCTTCTCATAGAGAGCATTTTTCAGATGGAAGTCCACAACAACCATCATAAGCTACATCATCTTACATCATCAGCTACAGCAAAGGTTTCTCAACCCCTGGTCCAGGGACCACTGAAGGTCCTTGGCCGCTGCCTGCCTGGTCCTCGAGAGGACTCATCTAAGTACATCTTCCCCTCCTCGCAGCAGGAGGGCTGTTGCAGGATTGCAGCCTCAGACACCAATCCTATGCCTATTACTCAGAAATAAGTTCCATTACAGTCAATGAGGCTTACTCTCCAATAAGAGTGACTGGCCCTACAATCCAGAGTAACTACGGGAGCACGTAAGAGACATTACATGTACCCTTAGTTACTGCACTAACTAGTGAAAACCTATGGGAAATTCATATTGCAATCCAGAGCAAATTGTTCTTACACCGGAGCAAGGACTCCACGTAGTTACTCTGGATTGCGCCCTAGGATAGCTTTGTGCATCTTCAATGCATCCTGCACTGAAAAGGGTTGAAAATCTCTGTTCTGAGTAGACATGCATTGCGACATTAGACTCTCACCTGCAATCTCATCCACAGTAACCTAGCAGTAGCTCTATTCACTTCAATGGGATTTACAGCTGGGTGGGGAAGCCCTCCTTCCAGGTCACCAGAGGCAGAACTCTTTCTCCCACCCATGGATTGGTGCATGGAAAATATCTTTTCCACAGAACTGATCCCTGGGGCCAAAAAGGTCGAGGACCACTGAGCTACAGAGTATTTTGACTGCACTATTCAGCAAGCTGATTGTACAAGACTGGAAATGATGCATCAAATGCATACATAACACATAGTTACACAATACATACAGCAGTACATAATACTGATTGCCATAAAATACTCTTACAATCCCCTGCCTTGCCCCAAATCAGAAAAAAACCACACTAATCTACACTCCAAGTTATGAACAGCAACATCCTGTTCCAGCTGCCTTTCTATTGCAATTTAAGCTTATTTATTTAATTTACTCCAATTTATACTATACGATACAGTATATTTAATTTATACTAAAAGGACGTACATCACAGCCTTGAAGCACTGTACAGTATATCCTCTTATGATGCTAAACAAGCTAAAAAAATTTCATGCATATCCTCTTCCACAAAAACAGGACAGGTTGCCAAACTTGCCAGTATGTGAACGGGATCCCTGACTATCCCAGACATCCAGGACATATGGCAAACCTATGTGCATATCATGTAAATTTGAAATATTGTTTCACTAAAGCATCAGTTTTCCAACACTGTGCCCTGGCACACTAGTGTGCTGGAAATTGTCTGCAGGAGGGGGACGGATGTGAGCCCCCTCCAGGCATTACAGTGTGCCTTGTCAAAAGACCTGGCAATTTTAGTATCTTCTCAGTGCACTGCTAGATTTAAAAAAGGTTGCAAATCACTGCACTAGATCCTGTACCATGAAGGGAAATACAGTGGTTGAATCATCGCCTTCATGAAGTACTCCCAAGATCATCTTCTCATGATAAATTATTCATGCAGTTGACTTATTTTATGATATCTCATACAAAGAATAGGAAATGCACTTTAAAAACCACTGTTGAATGCAATCTATTCAAGCTGCACAAACAAAATCTACAGCTCATTTGTGGAGGGTGAGAGAGAATGAGAGAGAGAAAGTGTGGAGAAACATGAGCAAAAAATTTTCATGGACACATTTTACAAATTTATTGTGGGATCTTCTCTTCAGTGCTATGAGATTTTTCTAACCAAAGACAAAAGACTAAGGAAAAGGGAAAAGCATGTAGCATGCATCAATTTTCCCACTCCAATACTAGAATTAGAATTTAAACCAAATTTAATACTGTAATTTATCTACATCTATGCTATACTAACAATCCATCTCATTTATTCTTAATTAATAATACCAATATTCCATGATAACCAGGCAAAGTGGCATAAAAAGTTCCCCTGTATTTAGAAAGGAAGACTAGTTATCCCTACCTGTTCCTTACTTTTGAGTAGACATAGTTAGGCTTGTGCTTTTAGTTTATTACATATAATTTATTAATTCCAAGAAGGCTACATACTGCCTGCTCAGAAGGAAAAAGGAGGACAATGAAGATTTTTTTCAAGGATGCAAGGCTAAAAGAGGACATATCCTGGAATAAGAGGACATATGGTCACCCTGCACAGATCATCCCTTGCAGCAGCAGCAGCAGCAGCAGGGCATTGAATATTGTGTTCCCAAAGGCTCTTTATGGAATCACTGCAAAGAGTGGAGATTTGAAAGCAGAGTCTGGCTGCAATTCTATGTATTGTTAACTGGGAGTAAGCCTCATTGAACACAATGTGATTTGCTTCTGAGTAGACATTCATAGGGTTGTGCTGTATGTCTCTGGAAGGAAAATTCTGGGTTTTGAAGCAATTGAACTGCCTCTGTTTTAAGGTTTCTTTTGGCTTTCACTGATTTATCTTGAATTGTATGTGCAGTAGAAATTCAGGGTACTTTGCCCAAATAGTTAGAAGAAAGCAGACCAAGTCCTTTCAAATTTGTTGACACTTATGGAATATTTAGAATAAGCCTAGCCACTGCTACTAATTTTCCCATTTAATGTGCAAAGGAAAATGATCATATATTCGATCACATGAAACTGATTGTGATACTATATCTTGCATTATATGGCACTGTTATATATTATATTATATTATATTAGGCAATATAGAAATATTAAAAATAAGGAGGAGGAATTTTGAGACAATTTTAGTTCCCCTCTTGGAAATGTGAATCAAAAAAGCCAAAATGATACAGGCTCATGACTAAGCCAAAAGTACAAACTTCACTGGAATTCTTACCAATTTAAACTGGAAAGATAAGCTTAGACTTTTTGCACTGAAAGAAACAGGGTTTAAAAGTGCTTAATTTGACTATTTATTGCCCAGTGTTTTAATTTTCACTAACCATTATGTTGATTGATAAAGAACCTCTCACAGATGATCAAATAACCATGAAACAAAATAATTCAATATAATTTAACGAAATTAGGCTGCAATCCTGAAGACACTTTCCTGGGAGTAAGACCCACTGAACACAATAGGGCTGACCTTTTGAGTAGATATGGTTAAGCTTGCACCCTTAATTATATAAACTGTTACAATAGCAATAATATTGATATGTTTTAGCATTAAATTATAATTTGATCCCGTAATACCATGTTGTAGTAACAATACAATGTGATATAATTAATTAATTTATAATTTGATCTGTAACCAATTTGGGAATTGTTTTCTCTCCTAAAGATCACACACAGCTGAAACCGTTTGGACATAATTTGGTAGGACAAAAAAGGGGGGAAATTAGAACTTCTTAACTACAGAAAAATAATTCCAACTGAAAATTTTAAAATACCAAACAATGAAATTCACACCCAGTTTCAGTTCACTTCTGCCTTTTGATTCTGTAGAACTAAGAGCACAATCCTAACCATGTCTACTCAAAAGTGTCTTTAAGATTGCAGCCTAATTTCGTTAACAGGCAATCCTAAAGACACTTTCCTGGGAGTAAGATCCATTGAACACAATGGGGCTTACTTTTGAGTAGACATGGTTAGGACTGTGCTCTAAAAGAGGAAGGAAAGCTAGGTTCAATTATGGCTGTGGCCACTTTTCTCTCTCAGCCAATCAGCATCTCTGCCTCGATGTTCTTCTTCAGCTACCTCAATGGCTCAGCTGGAAGGGGGTGACCCAGAAAAGAGGACTAGGCCCCCCAAAATTAGAAAAAAATTAGGACAGAAAATAAAAGCTAAAAACATTCACATTCACACACACACAGCTTTCATGTGGTTAATTTAAACACTATGGCTGCAATCCTAACCACACTTTCCTAGGAGTAATTACTGTTGAACTCAATGGGACTGACTTCTGAGTAACTTGTTTAAGATTATATATTGCTTATTATTAAATTCATAACTATTACAAGAAAGCTACAGGCTGCCTGTTCACAAGGAAATTTAGTACAATGAAGTGTTGTGTTTTTCAGGACACAAGACTAAAAAAAGAGGACATATCTGGGAAAGGAGGACACCTGGTCACCCTGCCTCAAAGCAGCTTGTCTTTTGAAGTCTTTTTTTCCCAAGATTCATCATTCCTGGTTCGAGAACGTTTAACCTTATGGGCGAAGGCTGCAATCCTAAAGACACTTTCCTGGGAGCAAGATCCATTGAATACAATGGGGCTTACCTTTGAGTAGACATGTGCTCAAAGACTTACATGTTCTCAGCAAGCCTTCCCCAATTCTACCAGGAACTAGATCATATGATATGCGGATTGTGATGTAGGATTGGGAAAAATATTCCAGATTTGGGAAATATTCTTCCCCAAGATAGTTTGCAAAATATATGCAATGAGGAATCTGCATCATATTCTGCATATCATAATATATCATAGTTAGATCTGTTCCCACAGGAATTAAGGTTGGAATCCTAAAGACGCTTTTTCTGGGAGTAAGACCCATGGAACACAATGGTGCTTACTTTTGAGTAGACATGCTTAGGATTGTACTCTAATTATAGAGCGTACGTGCGCCCGTTTCCTACTCAATCACCTTCTTAACACAGCAGTGACTTTCAACCAGTGTGCCATGGATAGTGCTCAGGTGTGCCACGGGAATTTGGGGGTTGACGTTGATTAATAGGAATATTGGGAGATTTGAACAGTCTGGTGGTGCCTTGACAATTTCAGTAGTTTAAGTGTGCCTTGGGAGGAAAAAAATTCAAAATCACTGTAATACAGTATTTCACTGGCTGTCACTCATAGTTGCAACTTCAGTAACTCAACAGCATTGGGGGATTCGCTTAAGTCAAATCCTATAGACAAGAAAAAAAACCTTAACCTTTTTAATGCGTCAGCTTTTTCCTTGCATCTTAAGTGGCTCTTAAAAGAGCCGTTTCCAAAATTGGGGGGACGGAAAGGAATTTGACTGCCAGCCGGTTCTCAGTTTCTTTTCCTGGTCACTTTCTTTGCTGCATCTACCTTTGCAGGATGCTTGCTCAGTTGCTTTTTACCCGGCTGGACTGAAGATTTTCTTCGGGGATCTTTCGACTGACCAGCCGCGGGCTGTTTCTTGCTGACCTTTTTCTTCCCCAGAAGCGCCTTCTTGGGAGTCACCGCCTTTTTCTTCTTCCCCGGGTCGGATCTGGCAGCGGGAGCGCCTCTGACTTGGCTACTGTTGAGCTTGAAGGAAGCCGAAGCTCCGCTGCCCGAGACTCGGGTCAATAAACCATGGGAGACCAGGCTGCGCAGCTCCCTTTTGAGGCGCTGACTGTTCTTATTCACCGGGTACCCAGCCCCAGCAAGGGACTCCTTGACGGCCGGCAAAGATAAGACTTTTCGGGAACTAGAACCTTCGAAAGCTTGCAGAATGAGCTGGGACAAGGACCGCGAAAGGCGAGGCTTCCCTCTTCCAGTCGTTGGGACTACACCGGACGAAGCAGCCGCCTCTGTCAGCGAAGCCTCTCCCTGCTGACCTCCAAATACCATCTTCACCTGCTCCAAACCGGCACCGTCTCTGCGCCTCGCTGCTTGGCGCAAGGCTTATATACAGCTCTGGGCGTGACGTCACGAACAGGCCCACCAATGGGCTTCTCTCTCCTTCCTCTGAGTGTTCTAAACTGGGATGAACCTCCTAATACTAGAAGTTTTCGGTTAGGTCCGGAGTCCTGCGCCTGCATCAAGCCTTATATAGAGAGCACTGGGAGTGACGTCACGAACCAACCCACCAATCGACTTCTTCACCTTCCATCCTTTGCTCTCTGACAGTTCTAAGCATGATGAGACCTCAGTCGTTTATTTTCATTCAGGTCTGGCATGAGAGTTTTTATCCCAGATACAATGCAATCCTAAATATGTCTACTCAAAAGTAAGTCCCATTGTACTCAATAGTACTTACTCCCAGGAAAGTGTGGTTTGGATTGCAGCCATAGTCAGCAATGGAAGGCAAGGACTTGTTGCTTTCTGCAGGACCAGGCTGACAATGAGCACAATCCTAAAGACACTTTCCTGGGAGTAAAACCCATTGAACATAATGCGGTCTACTTTTGAGTAGACATATTGTGCTGAATATCTCCTCTTTTTCCTGGATATGTTCTCTTTTTTTAGCCCTGTGCCCAGCTGGAAGAAAACTTCTTTTCCTTCTTAAAATGTAGCCTACCTGTAATTAATCAAGATAGAGCCGTGTCTACTCAAAAGTAAGCCCCATTGTGTTCCATGGATCTTTCATACCTGTATCTTAAAATACAGGTATCACAACTACGTATTTCAGAACTAAGGCTGCAATCCTAAAGACACTTTCCTGGGAGTAAAATCTATTGAACAGAATGGGGCTTACTTCTGAGTAAACATGGTTAGGATTGTGCTCTAAGGCTGCAATCCTAAACACACTTTCCTGGGGGTAAGATCCATTGAACAGAATGGAGTTTACTTTTGAGTAGACATGTTTAGGCTTGTACTCTAATCCTGTGAAGCATAATCCAGAGGCAACATAGCTATTACTGATTCTAGTTCTGACTTTCCAAGCCAGTTGGCCACACATTTTTAAGGGAATAGAAAAGAGAATATTATCACAATTTCCTTCCTTTTAATAATAAAAAGTAAAACGTGTTGCTTGTCAGTTCCAGCCCTCCAAGGGCTGGGGGGAAGGACGCTGATCGAAAGCTAGGTTGACCAACAAGTCACTAATGCTTCAAATTTGTCCCAAAATCCAAGCTTGCCATTTAGATTTGCAGTCCAAAGCTTAAAATCTGAACTACATCATTTGCATTTTGAACATGACATTGTGTGTTGGCTTTTCTTTTTTGTTCACACGTATCATGTATAAAACATCATGGATCATACCATATCATCAACAGAATCTTATCATAGACTATCAGGGTTTCTCAATCCCTGGTCCAGGGACCATTGGAGGTCCTTGGCAGCTGCCTGACCGGTCCGGAGAGGACTCCTCTAAGTTCCTCTTCCCTTCCTCACAGCAGGAGCAGACCATGAGCACAATCCTAACCATGTCTACTCAAAAGTAAGTCCCATTGTGTTCAATGGGTCTTACTCTCAGGAAAGTGTCTTAAGGATGGCAGCCCATGCCTGTCTACCAAGTAGTAGACAGCCTCAGAGATCATACCTGTCTACTAAGTAGTAAGTCCCATTGTAGTCAATGGAGCTTACTCGCAGGAAAGTGCAGATAAGATTTCAACCTCAGAGTCCAATCCAACGCCTGTCAACTCAGAAATAAGTCCCATTATAGTCAATGAGGCTTACTCTCCAATTAAGAGTGACTAGGATGGCTTTGTGCATTTTCAGTGCATCCTGCACTAAAAAAAGTTGAAAAACCCTGCTCTGAGTAGACATGCATTGAGACATTGGGCTCTCATCTGCAATCCTATCCACAGTAACCTCACAGTAGCTCTATTTATTATAATGGGATTTAGCAGCTGGAGGCAACTGTGCTGTGCTCTAGGTGGGGAAGCCCTCTCTCCAGGTCACCAGAGGCAGAACTCTCCCCTCATCCCTGGGCTGATCCCTGGACAATTTCTTTTCCACAGAACCGGTCTCTGGGGCCAAAAGGACCACTGGACCATATCAAATACTACATACCTACTAAATACTACATACTGTTGTATGTCAGTTAGTAGAGTTTTAATGCTTCATCAAATACTAAAAACCACTGCATAAAAGGTAACTCAAGATCCTTGCAAACCAACTTCTAAATGTTGTCAAATACTAAAAAAACCTGGGGCTGGTGCAGTGTTAAGTGTATGCAGCACTTCATCAAGCTGAGCTCTCTATGCCTGGAGGAGCCACGACTTTGAGCCCAATCCTATTCCTGTCAGAGGCAAGCCCCATTGTGATCATTTGTCTTACTCCCAGGAAAGGGGTATAGGATTTCAGCTTGAGGAAGAAGCTAGGCAGTCAGTTTGCCCAGCAGAGATCTGGAAAACTAAACCAACAATCCTATCTAAACCTGCAGCACCTAAATTACCCGGGAGTAAACTTGGTTGACTACAACGGGGCTTACTTCTGAGTAGACATGAAAATGCTTGGGCTCTTTGAGCACAATCCTAACCATGACCATTTAAAAGTAAGCCCCATTGTGTTCAATAGGTCTTACTTCCAGGAAAGTGTATTTAGGATTACAGTCATAGTCTGCAGTGGATCTAAAGAGTACTTGAGCTTGCTAATCACATGAATTTAGTGGTGTTTAATTTTTAATTATTATTATTTTATTTTTTTACATTTTGACAAAATTAATCTAACTTTATGAACATGTAGTTTTAGGATCATTTGGGCAAAGATGGTCTTGTCATTCCAGAAGGAACCCCAGAACTGAAACATGGGTCTACTCAAATTCATTTGACACAGAAGACACTTCCTAAATCATGATTTTAACATCAACTCAAATTTGATCATATTAGTCCTGAGTAATGAATGAAAAATTGTTGTTTCTGCCCGGTTTCGAACCGGGGACCTTTCGCGTGTGAGGCGAACGTGATAACCACTACACTACAGAAACCCATGTATAAAAAGCATTTGAGCCGCTCCAGCTGATAATACATATTGAGACTCCAACCCGTGCTTGGCCACTGAAAATTAATACAGTATATTATTAGCCTCTTTATTCAAGCAACACTTGACTTGTGTTATATTCTGGCTGTGAACTGAGAGCCCTAACCTATGCATGTCTACTCAGAATTAAGTCCCAATATAGTTAATGAGGCTTACTCCTAGGTAAAGGTGGATAGGATTATAGCCTGAGGATGCAATCCTAAAAACACTTTCCTGGGAGTAAGATCCATTAAACATAATGAGGCTTACTTTTGAGTAGACAAGGTTAGAGTGTGCTCATAGTTTCATCAAGGCTGCAAGCCTAACCATACTTACTTCGGAGTAAGACCCATTGACTATAATGGGACTTACTTCTGAGTAGACCTGCTTGGGATTGGACTCCATATATTTTAGAAATCACTTCTTATTTTTCATCCTTCTCACTTTCAAAGGATTCTTGTCCAGCTGGTAGGACAAATACAAAACTCTGAGCACTGAAATTATAAGTTAAAAATCACACTCCTACGCTACAGATACATCCTAGGTTATCATATGTCCTCTTTTCCCAGGACATGTCCTCTTTTTTTATCCTGCTGTCCTGGAAAAAAATCTTCACTGTCTCCTATTTCCAGCATGTACCCTGGGAATTCATAAATTATTAGTGCAATCCTAACTCTGTCTACTCAGATGTAAACCCCATGATAGTCAACGGGGCTTACTTTCAAGTAATCCTATATGTAATCGTTTGAAGTTTAATAATAAGAAATATACTGTTTAAATTAAACACATGAAAGCAATATATATGAATGTTTAAATATTTTTATTTTGTCTCCTTCTACATGTTTCTTGTGTATCCTTCATTTTGGAGGTAGACTGACTTGTTCTCTTTTGCGGTGAATAGGTCTGGTCGGATAAGAGAGCAGTTTCAGATCCCATGCATGTCTACTCAGAAGTAAGTCCCGCTTTAGTCGATGGGCCTTACTCCAAGAAGACAGAACAGCTTCAGTGGATAGGAGAGCAGCTTCTGATCCCAATCCTATGCATGTCTACTCAGAAGTAAGTACCACTATAGTCAATGGGCCTTACTCCTAGGAGAAGATAGAACAGCTTCAATGGATAGGAGGGTAGTTTCAGATCCTAATCCTATGCATGTCTACTCAGAAGTAAGTACCACTATGGTCAATGGGCCTTACTCCCAGGTAAGTGTGGATAGGAGAGCAGCTTCAGTTCCCAATCCTATGCATGTCTACTCAGAAGTAAGTACCACTACGGTCAATGGGCCTTACTCCCAGGTAAGTGTGGATAGGAGAGCAGCTTCAGTTCCCAATCCTATGCATGTCTACTCAGAAGTAAGTACCACTACGGTCAATGGGCCTTACTCCCAGGTAAGTGTGGATAGGAGAGCAGCTTCAGTGACCTGTCCTATGCATGTCTACTCAAAAGTAAGTCCCATTATGGTCAAAGGGCCTTACTCCCAGGTAGATAAGGTATGGATAGAACTTTGAACTTAAATGTTCTGATGAGTCCCTTTCCACACCTCTCAGAGGGAGCTCAGTTTGGTGGCCTCCTTCCCTTCTAAAGACAATAAACCACCGCCGTAAATAATGCCATGAAAGCGCAAGACCTTTCACTGATGTCGAAACAGCGCATGCGCCACTTCACTGAGCAATACGGTAATCCGCATACAGGCACCCATGTTGTTGTACGGCAACTGCAACCGAGGCCACTTAGGTACGTGGAGGCGGCCATATTGTCGTACGGCACCGTCGGCAGAGGCTATTTCCGTTTCCGGAAGGCTCATCCGCTTCCTTTTTCTCCCTGGGCCTGAGGGAGACGACGAGGCCGGGCTGTAGGCCGCTGCTGAATCCGCCTCCATCCTCCGTTCCCAGCGGGAGCTCGAGCCCTCTCAGCCGCCGCCATGACGGAGCAGATGACCCTGCGTGGCACCCTCAAGGGCCACAACGGGTGGGTCACCCAGATCGCCACAACCCCCCAGTTCCCCGACATGATCCTCTCCGCCTCGCGCGGTAAGCCAGGCGGGCGAAACCAACTCGTGGCACGGGAGGGGGGGAAACGATGGAATGGACCATTAAGGGCATAGAGGGGGGAAAGAGATGGAATGAACCACTGATGGCATGGTGGGGAGGATGAAAGGGAGAGTACGGTAGGCGAGACCAACTCGTGTCATGGGGGGACACGATGGAATGGACCATTGCTGGAAAGAGAGACTCAGAGGGAGAATGCCAGCTAAGGAGGACGAGACGAAGTGGGAGCACTGGGGGGTTATTGTGGAATAGACCATTGGTGGCATAGAGAGGGAGAGCCTGAAAGTGCGTGGAAGAGGCCATTCTAGATGGGGGGTTAGGCTGGCCAAGACTAGCATGGTCTGAGCCACATGGCTGAACAGACCAAAGTAAAAACTACTCTATTCAGCCTGGTCTGTGGAACTCCCTGCCACATGATTGGTCTGTGGAACTCCCTGCCATATGATTGGTCTGTGGAACTCCCTGCTGCTAGGTGTGGGGGTGGCATCCCTTTAATTGGACAGATTTATGGAAAAAACTCCCATCCCAGGTTTACAAGAGCATGTGAATCCCCCAGTCCAGTAATACTCAAAGTGCGGGTGGTGGCCCCCTTGGGATCGTGACCTCAAAAGAGGGTGGGTTCCACCATCTTGCAATCTGACTTTCCTGGGAGTAAGTCTCATTGTATACAGTGGGATTTACTTCCGAGTAGACATGGAGGAGCTTTAGTATCACAGTGATATCACATCCAGGTAAGTTTGACTGGATCCCAGACAGATCTGGGACCCTGGGCTGAAATGCCTGAGTACAACTGTGCTACATCCCCTCTTGCATCCCAATGATTAAATCTGACATTGTCTACTGATTCTCTTCATGGGGTCTGAAGACATGTCCTGCAATTATGATGGGATCAGAGAAGTTCAACACACAGCCTTTGGCGCTTCCTTTGCTTCCAGCCTACAATATAAGTCTTTTTTTTCCCCCTGAAACTGTTATGCTGTTAAAGGGTCTGGTTAAAAGGGTTTGGCACACTGAAGCATGTGGCAGAAGATAGGTTTGTTGGATTGCAGATTGAGAATATTTGTTTACTAGCCAAACAATAAAACGGATTGGTTTAGTAAATAAAACTTTGTGGGATCAAAGAAGGATCCTACAAGGTACACAATGTACATGGGGTTTGTTTGGCTCCACATGTAATTCCCTGCAAAGAATAACATACAGAGGTCTCTAAATTGTTTTGCTGATGTGGGATATGTACATCAGGGTTGCACTGCCTGAAGAAGGGTGAATTTTTCATCCTTAAAAGAGAGCACTGCATAGAAATGGGGATATTTTCCCTATATGGATCTGAGCATAAATGGCACTGGTAAGAGAAACATTAGCCATGCTGCTTTTCTCTTGCAGACAAGACTATCATCATGTGGAAGTTGACCCGGGATGAAACCAACTATGGGATCCCTCAGCGAGCCTTGAGGGGCCACTCCCACTTTGTCAGTGATGTGGTCATATCCTCAGATGGGCAGTTTGCCCTCTCTGGGTCTTGGGATGGAACCCTCCGTCTTTGGGATCTTACCACGTAAGTCCAGGTTGGGGAGAAGGCAAGGGGTCCCTCACCCTTGATGGAAGGACAGTTGGCAGAACTGTTAACATGTTTCAGTCAAACCAAAACTTTTCCTGCAATTTCCACCTTTATGTTATTATTTGTGGTTGCTTTTAGGGTCAGATTTTCTCTTCTTTGTGTCCCAGGGATTAGATCTGACACATATCTACTGACCCCATTGGGGCATGAGGATATGTCCTGCAATTATGATGGGACGCTGTACTGGAGAGAGAGAGAGAGAAGTTGAACATTTAATTCTTTTGTGTAATTTCTGGAATAGTGTTGGTATGGAGAGAAAAAACTAGCTCCTCTGGAGTTTTGAAGCACATACTAAGAGTGCAATCCTGACCTAGGCCAGACTAACTCATCAGTCTTCCCATTCCTGTGGTGATGTAGGGAGGCAAGCGCATGCCTGTACACTGGCCTAACCCTCACCCAGGAGTGGTGCAGAAGTGTCTTGACGGTCTATATGATATATAATTACATCTCTGTGTCTGTAGTTTACGTATAAGGTAGATAAAAATTATTTTTTAAAACTTAAATATATACACACACACCACTTTTCACTTAAAATATACCAGGATTACTTCCCTATGAACTTTATAAGCATGTTAGTTCAAGCGTGAATGAATCAGTGCCCTGTACTAGTGCAATCCTAAGCATGTCAACTCAGAAGTCCCATTGTGTTCAATAGTGCTTACTCCCAGGAAAGTGTGGTTAGGATTGCAGCTTTGGTGCTATGTTTATGAAATGCCAAGGAGAACATTTCTCAAGTATATATACTAGTTGGTCTTCTCCATTTATTCCATAGTAATTAACTATTTTCACATTATAGAAAGACAATTAGTTACCATCGTAACAAGACAGTCAATGAATCGAGTTCCCTTTCAGGTGGCTGAGTTTCAGCTCAGGCAATGCAGAAGTGATTATCATTTAGGGGAATGGAGGAGATTGCCTCCCAGCTGAAACAGAAACTAGCACCTGGGCTTCTCTAAGGGACCTTCTCCCGGAGTGTGCTCAGGAAGAGGTCAGACCACTGCATGCTGGGGGGGTCTCTAGGTAGCCCCTCTGTATCACTGCAGCCCTGGGCCAGTAAGGAGGGGTGCCTGGCCAGGTGGGGGGAGGCAGCACCAGATGGGGAGCAGCAGCGCAGTTCCAGATGCGTAGCCCAGAAAATCCATGAACGACTGGGCCGTGAATCTGGAACTGCAAATTAGTGGAGGTCTACTGTATATAAATAAATCACACACAGTTAGGTTTTATCTGTACACACATCCTAATTACTGAACACGAATCTAGTTTTTGCCTTGCTCTACTTTCCTGTAACTGTCAAACGTTGCATGACCTCTCAGTGGGTGTTGCATTTTTGAGTGTTGTGGTGCTGAGAATGGGGCAGGACGAAGGCAAATGAAAATTTCTGGTGGGCAGCATCCTGTTTGTCCTTCCAATATGTAATCCCCAAAAACTCATGGCTACTGATCATAAGAATATATGGGAATATTTAAAAGAGATATAGAGCCCAATACTAAACATGTCTACTCGAAAATAAGCCCAACTGTGTTCAGTGGGCCTTACTCCCAGGAAAGTGTCTTTAGGATTGCAGCCATAGATACCTAAAATATACAAAGTATAAATTAAAACAAAGTTTTTCTTCCTACTTTGTGTAAATGACATTGCTGAATTGCAAATCAACCTGATTTAATGATCAGATTAACAGTGCCGGAAATATATAAAGTAAATTTGGAGTAAATATATAAAGTAAATATATAAAGTTGGAGTAAATTATTTAAATTAGCATTTCCCCCCATATTTAAGTTGTTCAATCCCAGCAGCTCAGGCTCATCTTTCTGCAGGGAGTGGTTGACTTGGCCAGAGAGAGAACCTTTGCTTTTTGCGTTTCCTCTTTCACCATTTCGGAAAATACAGTTAATGCCAGCAGACAGGTCACTCCTATCATAATTTCACACACATGTTAAGAAATCTTCTTAAATTAGGACCTTGCACAGCCTCCTAGGAAATGGCTTTAAAGGGGCCCCTAGAGAGGGACCAAACCCAAAATTTGCAAGATGGGAAGATGAGGCAGAACCTGATTTGGTCCAAGCCTTCCTCCTTTCCTGGTTCATACTGAACAGAAATGTGAACATCTCTTCCTGTACAGGGGCACCACCACCCGCCGTTTTGTGGGGCACACCAAAGATGTGCTGAGCGTGGCTTTCTCTTCTGACAACCGTCAGATCGTTTCGGGTTCCAGGGATAAAACTATCAAACTCTGGAACACTTTGGGAGTTTGCAAGTACACGGTGCAGGTGAGTGGTTCCTCCCCCTCCCCCAGCACTTTCCTGTTTTTCCTTTGGTGCTGTACATAGTCCGTCCATGTGTGTCCCTCTTCTGACAGAAGTAAGGCCAAGGGGACCAACAAGCTGAGATGGAGATTCAAATGTATGTACTAGCAGTGAGAGGTGGAAGTGTAACCTTTGAGTGTACAGTGTAGCGCTGGAACAGCGGTACATTAAATGAGTAATAAGCGGACTTCATGGGGGGAAAAATAGCCATTCCAACATGGGATCTATCCTTCCTTAGGTTTTATTTTAGCTAGAATTGTATGATCTTAATATTTTTTATGGGCCATGAAAATGGGGGGAGGGGCCGGTGGACCAATATTCAAGAGTTTGGTAGATCACCAAGGTCAAGCCTTCAGTCCATCTTGAAGATCCAGCAAGTACTTGGCACCCCAGGATTCAGGTCTCAAATGCAGTTAGTTCTACATCCGTCATTTTATTAAGAGATAAGAAAACGAGAGCTTTTAAAAAAAATGCATTTTTAGTTGTACTTTAGACATCTTGGTGTTTAGAATGGTTGGCTTCTCCACTTGTCATATGGTACCATATAAACAGATTGAGTGCTGGACAGTGTTTCATTTCTTTTTTTCCCCCCTCAGGATGAAAGCCACTCTGAATGGGTTTCCTGTGTGCGCTTTTCCCCCAACAGCAGCAATCCCATCATTGTCTCCTGTGGCTGGGACAAGTTGGTAAAGGTAAATTCTCTACAGAGACCTCATTTGGGTTCATATTAGCCAGGGCTCAATCCTTGTTGGAACTAATATAAAAAAGGGGTCCCTCCTCTCTCCTGTCCCCATCTTTTAAAAAATGGGCAACCAGATCTACAAATCTAGGAAAAGGTACAGAGATCAGTTTGAATCCCACCAGCTGTGCCTTTAGTTAAGCAGGAGCCTGAGTTCAAGCAGATTGGAGGTGGGAATGTGAGAACATTCACAAAGAAAGAAAAGTTTGCAAATAGTTGGGTAGTGGATCTCTGCACTTGCTAACTCAGTAAGGTACATATCTTGTTTGGCTTCAACTGGGAATGAAATAAAAATTGCCCCAACATCCTCCCAGACACTACCTCTGAAACACATATACTGTAACTCTCTGGCCTCTGCAGCCTAAGAACTTCCAGAGAAGCCTCCAGACTTTGGGGTGGTAATGGTTTCTGAGTTTTCTCTTTATTCCACTTGTAGGTGTGGAATTTGGCAAACTGCAAGCTGAAGACCAACCACATTGGGCACACTGGCTACCTGAACACAGTGACAGTCTCACCTGATGGCTCCTTGTGTGCTTCAGGTGGCAAGGTAAGTTTCCCTGGTTCAGATAAGAATTGGAGCAAAAGATGGCGGACTTAATCTTTCTATTTTTGACATTCCTGTTTTGTGAATCAGATGTCTTCCTAAACTTTCTATTCAGATCCAGTTAGATCTAGATCTCCACTTACTGGAGATGGAAATTAAGTTTGACTTTAACTCTGGACTTGGCAATGCTTATGTAGTGTAAGGGTGCAATCCCAACCATGTCTACTCAAAAGTAAGACCCATTGTGTTCAGTGGGTCTTATGCCCAGGAAAGTGTCTTTAGGGTTGCAGTGCTAGTCGCACAGATCTGGGGAATCTGAAGTTCAGATCTGCTCAGACTTGTTCACCAAGCAGCTAACCTAACATTGTTCTGTCTCAAAAGTTGTGAAGATAAGGCCCAGGGAGAGAGTGTCACCCTGAGCTCCTTCCTGATAGAGAGAAGTTATAAATGCAGAAAATGCAGTTGCTTCCCTCGTGGCACAAAAAAGGAATGCTGCATTGTGTATGTCCAATGCTTTTCCATTCCAAACTGTTGCCAGAAGATCTGGGCTTGGCTGTGATGAGACTTGTAAATGCCATCTGATGTTCAGTACCATGTAGATAACTCAGAGGCTGTTTCTGAGCTGCTCAAACTGAGGGAAGCTATCAGTTACAGCAGCCCTGCCCTGGTGGTTTTTTGGGGCTGGGAAATCACACAATAAAGATAGTCCAAGGATGGATAAAAAGGAAGCAGTCGGGGCCAGGATAATTTAAATTCTGAATATTTAGGGTGCAAACCTAACCAATTTGGGCCTGCACAATTCACCCGTTCTCTGTTCCTATGGTGGTGTGGGGAGGCCAGCACATGTCTGTACACTGGCCTAACTTCCCCAAGTGTGGAACAGAAATGCCATATCAGGCACTTCTGCAACATCCCCAACTGGGGGTTAGGATTGCCGCCCCAACTGGGGGTTAGGATTGCAACCTTATAGCCCACTTTTCCAGTTCCAAAGAGGGCTGAGTCACAGTTCATATGGATTAAAATCAACATATCAAACCAGAGTTTCCCAAAGAATTGAGTCTATAAAGCAACCAAGAGCAATGTGACAAGTCTAAAAATCAGAAGAATAACAAGACCCAATTTACAGCCCATAGGAGCAGACACCAAAAATGTAGTATCTGTTCTTTCTGGTGTCTGAGCTTTCTTCTTAGAATATATTCATTGAACCTTGAGAAAGGGGTATGTGTTTGTTCAGATATCTGATTGGAAAAAGCAAGGGCACTTATTGGAAAAACCACAATTTGATCACAATTCTGATTATTTTTCACCTGCTGTAGGATGGCCAAGCTATGTTGTGGGATCTGAATGAAGGCAAACACCTGTACACGCTGGATGGCGGGGACATCATCAACGCATTGTGCTTCAGCCCCAACCGCTACTGGCTGTGTGCTGCCACAGGGCCCAGTATCAAGATTTGGGTAAGTCAGTAGTTTTACAAGACTGGGTGGAATCTTGATAAAAGTCTGTTTCTAAACATAGATCCTGATTTCTACATTAAGACGGGGTCAGTATATGTTATTCTTATGTCTTTGCCCTTATTGATCAGTAATCACTGCCAGTTTGTCTGCAAAAGAAGCTTGTCACCCTTGCGATTGTACATGTAGTAGGCCTTCATCAGTCTTGGAAGACTATGGTATCGTGCTCGGTGCTGCATGCGAAACACGAAAGCCTGGGTTAGATTGTTATGGAGGATAGGCTGTTACCCAAGCAGCAAATCCCCCCTCTCCACGCCACTGAATGCAAAGGCAGAGCCGATACGATTGGATCCAGCTGGCGTCACAGAGCTGGGCTAAGGACAGGAGCTCACCTTGTCTTGTGGGGCTGACCCGGGTCTCGAACCCTGGCCTGCTGGTCAACAGGTACAGTGTCTTAGCCACTTGCGCCACCCACAGCCCTTGATTGTACATGTGAAATTTTGATATTTCAAAGCAACATTTTCAGGGGGAAGACCCTGCCTACCCCATTTTTTGAGGGTTCTGCTGTGATGAAACACACTTTGCCTACTGACATTATCTCCATGTGGAAAACCAGAGGCTGTTTCTGAGCTAGTTGTCCAAGTTACCTTCTGAAAAAGAAACAGTAGATGTGACGGAGTAAGGCTTCAGGCCAAAAGATCTCCATTTGACTTCCTCTCCCCCCATTCTCTTTATTCTCAGGATCTGGAAGGCAAGATCATTGTGGATGAACTCAAGCAGGAGGTGATCAGCACTAGCAGCAAAGCTGAGCCACCCCAGTGCACCTCTTTGGCTTGGTCTGCTGATGGGCAGGTAAGAGCAGAAAGAAGAGCAGATATATCTTGCGTTAAGATTCCAGCTGGGCCAGGAAAGAGACTCTTAATGGGTTTGAGTTTAAAAACTCAAGAAAACGAGGATTGTCTACTTATGCCTGCCTTTGGGCTGTGTAACTTTCCTTCCTTTTGGGAAGAGCTGAGTCTGCCACTCCAGAAAGGCTTGTTGCCTGTTAGTCTCAGTTTACCTATATTTCATAGAATCCTAGAGTTAGAAGGGACCTATTAGGTCATCTAGTTCAACCCCCTGCTTGCAGCCGGGAATCCTAGAGCATCCCCAACAGGTGCTCGTCGAGCCTCTGCTTGAAGATCCCCAGTGAAGGAGAGTCCACCACCTCCCTTGACAATCTGCTCCTAACAATCTGCTCCACATTTCTAGGACAGTGATGTTGAACCCTTTGGGGTCAGTCAGAAAGTTGTGGTGCATCACCTCTAATGCACATGTCATAGGTTCACCAACGCCTATCCACAACTGAATTTGTTTCCTTATGTTTCATTTTTGTAACTTTAAAGGTAACATTTTTGTAAATTTGTAACACATAGCATCCACATGACTAGGCTGTATTCTTAAAATATGAATTCTTAAGATATGCTTTATATATGGTCCTCTTATGTTTTAAAAATTTGGTGATTTTAAAAATTGGGTGAACATCTATTTGGGGTGTTTCTGTCTGAGACACGGGTGGATGAATGCCATTATGTACCTAAAATGATACTGCCTGCTCTCCCCCCACATCTCTTGATTAAATCATATCCCTTTCTAACTTTCCCTAAAATGGTTTTCTTTGGACTATAATCTGATAATGATGTAAGGGACAGTCTATACCTGTGGTACTCAAACTGAGGGTTGTGACCCCTTACGAAATAACCTCAGTGGAGGTCGCAAGAGGGTTACTGCTGCCATTTTGAATTTTTTAAAATTCTCAGTCTCTTCTAACCATAGAGGGGAGAAAGAACTGCCTAAATGGCAGCACCCACTTGGTTACTCTCTTTCCTGTATGGTCAGAGGAAAGATTGAGCTCCAAGAATGGCACCACTGCCAGGTAGGAGCCAGCAGGGACAACCAGAGGAGAAGATATGCACCCTCTCCTTTAGCTGCCCATTTCTCTGGAAGCTACATGGGGCACCCCCATGTGATCCCCAGTTAGTAGCCAGCAGCCGGAGAGGAGCCAGAGGTGGCCCTGTCCTGCCTCCTGGTTCTTTGGAGGGGTCATGCAGGGCTTCCCACGAATCCTCCAGAGAACAGGAGAGGGGACACAGTTGGCCCCTGTCTTGTTACCCAGTTCTCTGGGAGACCCACAAGAGCTGCTTGCATGGGTGCTCCAGTGAACTTAGAGCCCAATCCTATTCAGGTCTTTTCATCAGATGTTTGAAAGTAAGTCCTGGGTTGAAATTCCTGAGTACTACTGGCCTGTACACCAATATACTTGGCTGGATTGGACTGTCCCATTACGTCTGGTGAATGAGTAGTGTGCCAGACTCCCATTTTAAGCTACTTAACGAGGATATAACACCCTTAAAATTCACTTGAATGGGCCCTTAATTTTTTCCAGGTGAACTTGCCTATCTCCTGTCAGTTCACCCATGTTTGATACCTAACATTTTCTCTCTTTCCTCTTCCATCAGACTCTGTTTGCTGGCTACACTGACAACCTGGTCCGTGTCTGGCAGGTCACCATTGGAACCAGATGAGAGAATGCAAGTGCACATCAGACTAATTATGTAAAAAAATTCAGTAAAAAGATCTTTTTGTTGCTGTAAAAGTGATCTGTGTTGTCTGCTTACTTTCAAGAATGGGCAGTTGTTGTTCCTCCCCAACCCCCAATAGGTTAAAAATACCAAGAATACTATCTCTTAAACCAGGGAAAAGGTTGTGTACTGTCCATAGTTGACCATAGTTGTGTACTGTCCATGGAATTTGCATAATAAGTAAACATTCTTGGCCTTTAGTGAAAGATTATGAGCTTGCACTTTGAGCCCATTCTCAAATCTCAGAAAACAACATGAGTTCTTGCCAATCTACACCATGTTGCCTATTCTGCCTCCCACCGGTCAGCCTTTACACAAAATAATAAACGGATACCAATTTGGCGCCAAGAATGGCAAAATCCAGAAACCAAACTCCAGGAAAACTCTCAAACTATTCTGCCACAGATATCAGAGCAAAGGTTTCTCCAACAACTCCATCCAAGGATGGTTAGGCAGCGATAAAGCTGGAATTGGAAGTTATGGCAAAACCTGGCATTACAAGAATAATAATCTCTACAAAAGATTTTGATCATGTTATAGAATTAGGGCTCAATCCTAACCAATTTATGCTGCACTTGTCTGTTCACCCATCTATCACCCTAGAGTGCCTACCAGGCCAGCACAGAACTTGTGCCAGCCTACTCGGGTTAGGTTTGAACTATCAATATTACAACAGTACCTTTGCTATGTTTATATCTTAATTATGGAGAACCCAGGACTCCTTTGGAAGGGGAGTGTTCAATGTCTTCCAGCGCTGGGAAAGAACTGACGTATCAGAGGACCATACTGGTTGAAAATCTGAGTTAGAGAAACACTTGAGTTATCAAGATTGTTTTGCCCTTTTAAAGCTAGACTACAGTATATAATAATAAGCTGTATAGGTGTTTGTGCTAATGGCAGGAGCTTGAAAGGACTTGGTTATAATAAATGTATCAGATCTAGTTATAATAAATCAGAAATGGGAAAGATCAAATGGATGCACCAAATTAGGTTGTTAGTTGCCACTAACAGAATTATCTAGACAAACCCAGCTAAAATTTCATTTTTATATGATCTACCAAGCACTACATGTACATAATTCTTTTGTCCTCACAACATCCTTGTGAAGCTGAAAGATGGTGATTGGCTCAATGTACTCCAGGAAGTTTTCAGGTGATTGGTGATTTTAACCTGGTCTAAGGTCAAATCTGGCTCTAAATCCCACTCCTGAACCATAATCTACACCAGGATTGTCCAAACTTTTGGAGGGCTACATCATCTCTGACACTGGCAGGGGCCAGAAAAATGATTTACATTTCAAATTTGAATGGTTTACAAGTATATAGTGTTACCTCGCTTAACAAGTGCCTTGCTTAACAAGCGTTTCACATAACAAGTTCTGCTTCACTTAACAAGCAAGCGTGCAAGGGCACGCGTGCTATACAGCCCTGATGCTTCTCATGGAGGCTCTTTAAAAGGGCTGCCAGCCGGCGCTGCCGCCGCTAACTGCCCCCAACTTGGGGGCAGTTGCCTGGAGGTGCCAGAGGCAGCTGCCCTTAAGTGTCCCCACTGACCACCTTGAACCTCCAGCAGCAGCCCAGGTAAGTCTCCCAGGTAAGTGTCTTTGATAGCAATTTCCTAACTGTGACTTCTCAGAAGTAAGCCCCATTGTGTTCAACGGGGCTTACTTCCAGGAAAGTGTCTTTGATTGCAGCCTCTTAACCATGTCTACCCAGAAGTAAGCCCCATTGTGTTCAATGGGGCTGTTTTGAATTCAATTCCAGTGTTTTGTCTTACATCCAGTTAATATTTTTATATGAATATTTTGGGGGTTGTGGAACCAATCATCTGAGTTTCCATTATTTCCTATGGAAAAATCTGCTTCACTTAAAGAGCGTTTCACTTAAAGAGCAGACGTCTGGAACAAATTAAGTTCTTTATGTGAGGCATCACTGTACAGGCTTTTAAGTGTGCTCCTTTTATAGTTAGCAGGGAAAGAATAGCCATTCTTCTTTGCCCCAGCAGTTTCCCTAACCAATAAGGGACACAATTGGCATTACTTTAAATTTGTTTTACTCAATTAAATTTTTCCCCAATTTCTTTTTAAAAATACCTGTGGGTGACATAACTTCCATTTGTGACATCTGGTGCAACATTTTGAGCTTTGAGCTCTGGGGCTACATGATCATTAGTTATTCCACTGAGTGGCCCTTTATTAAAAAAAATGTAAATATCCTCAGAAAATGGTTTGCTTCTGAATAAAGGATGTTTAAGGAATGATTGACGCTTCTTGTCACTAGTCTGTTAGCATAAATCACCATGCTATTTGCCAGCAGCCCCTCAAACAAGAGACTTGTGCCTCCTCAATCACAGCCAGCCCCCCATTACTGACAGCAGCAGCTAGCCACTGCATAGGATCACACTCTAATTTGGGGGGGGGGGGGGGTTGGTTGTCTCTGCTCTCCCTTCCTGCTTCACTTCCTTTAAGTCTTAAAATGTTCTCTCGGGAGTAGTGTAATACTGTATTGCAAGTATATAGTGATCCTGCAACTACAAACATTCTTAGATGAGACAGATTATCTAGATCTGCTTCGGTCTGGTTTGGCCAAGCTTTGAAATAGACATAAGCTTGGTCCTCATAGCTCGTTCATGCTGTACCCTGTAAACTAATTGGTCCAGAACTCTTATTGGTGCAGCTGGAGTTCCCTGTGATCAGTCCCATCATTCCTGATGTCCAACCAACCTAGGCCAAGCTGGGACTTAGCAGCAATCATTGTGTTGTGATGACTCTGTTCCTTCCTTGGAGAACGAACTCCAGAAGGTGATATATTGGTAGACTCCTGTTTGACACAATTACATCCCACGTGATCCAATCTTATTCCCTGTTAATACCTACGTGAAGTAACTGGAGAAAGTTGTCATGAGTCTGAGAATAGGTGGCACCAACACACTGATGACACTAAGCCTTAAATCTCAACACCAGCTGGTACCGAGGCTGTTAATGTAGCGAATTGGCTGGAGCTGATGGCCTGAGCGAGTTGAACAAGTTTAAATAAAGATCAGACAAGGCAGGTGCTATAAGACAGGAGACAAGTCAACCAAGTTATAGATTATCAGTTGGTTCCGGGTCCTGTATCAGCCTCCTGAACCCCCCACATAGCAGCTGTGTTCAAACATCCCACTGACCATATCCTAAGGTGGTCAAAAATCCAATCCTTCCTGTCCATAACAGGTTACAGAAAAGTAGCTCACAGAAACCAAATTTTGCAGCGTTTAAAAGGGGGTGCTAAACTCCTTACGCCAAATGTGTACTTCCCTATAAAGAAAAATGAATGTTGTGCTCTATAATAAGATCACAGCAAATTAACGTATCATCTGACTGTTGGGAAGATTTACACGTCTTCTGTACTTCTTGCAGAATATGAGCAAACAAAGAATTCTGCACTGCACTTCAAAATACAGATTATATAAATCTACTAAGCTCATGGAACAAAAACACCAAATTTCTGATTATTCTTTTTCAGAAAAGAGTGCAGATTTTAACAGATCATAGAAACTCCTGTTAAATAGCCACTAATTAAACAATGAATCCAATGCTGTTTTTTTCTCCTATCAGAAGTGCTCACTTTTTTTGTTGAAAAACTATCCTTACATTGCACTGCATGCCAGTCTTTCTGAGAGATATTTCTCAGGGCACAATCCAAACCAATTTAGGCCAGTACAATTTACTCATCTCCCTGTTTTCATTGTGTGGTGGGGATGCCAGCAAACGCCTGTGGTCTGGGGCCTAACCCTACCAGGAGTAGCATAGAAGTGCCTTATGACACTTTTGTGACACTCGCAGGCAAGCACACGACTTTTGCTAAGACTTGTGCTGGCCTAACCAGGGGTTAGAATTGCTCTGTCAGACAAATTAGAGTTTAGTATCTAAACATAAGAGGATACTGGGATTATGCCTCCCTAGTCAAATCTTCTACTTTTAATCCAAATAATTAAAGTGCAGTCCAGTCCAATCAGGAGTAAATGGGTGCCACAGATGTCGGCTGTTAAGGCCATATACATAGTACCAGTTTGGTCATATGACTGGGAGAAGGAAGCAGGGGACTCCTTTCCCTTTCAGTCCACCTCTATCCACCCTCTGATTAAGTGGTACAATTACCAGATGAAAACTCTTATCACCCTCCTCCTTTCACTGAACAGAGACCACTGAAGCAGTGCTTTAAGTTGTAACATTGCTTTTATTTATTTATTCTCTCAACTTTTCCAAAAAACTAAATCTCCATTTAAGTTTTTTTAGCCAAAAATAGTTCAAAGGAGCTCTGTAATGACAAAAGGAATCCAAAAACATCACGCACAGCTAAAGCCTCCAGTGATGTGCAGGGTTTGCAGGAGAGATGCCACTGCAAGCTGTGCAGTGATGTGGTGTGCGTGTGTGAAAGAGCATTTAAAATAAGTTAATCAAGATTTTGGAACATTGGGGTGAGTAGGAAGATGGGCAAGGCAGCAGTGATGGAGACCCACCACAAAACTAGCTTCCAGCACAGTTATGGTCACTCTAGGGCTAAAAGCTCTTGAAATAACATCCCAAAAGCATAGTATAATGTCTGCCAGGATCCATAATTGACCCAGATTTGGTTGTACTGATAAAGAAATAGGGTGAGGAACATCAAGGAATGCAAGACATAAAGCGAAAACTATACATCAAAATTCATATGGATATGTGGAACAGGATTAGTAGTTCTACATTAAAACATGGGGTAGCAGTAAAAAATAGAAGGACAATGGAAATCATTGGGAGACTGGAGACCATTGGGAGACAGGCAACAAAGTAGCTGAAGGAGAAGGAACCATCGAGACCAGACTAGGGATTTACTGAGATGTAGATAACACAATGCATTGCATGAAGGTCACTAACATCTTGGGGCAACAAGGCAGAAAGAGAATTGATTTCCCAGGGCGGGCTGCATCCATTTCCAAAAATGTCTTGGTCACAAGCATCTTGTCTGGATCCTGAAGTCAAAGTCAAAAAGGCAACCAAGTACTTGCAGGAATTCACTGAGTCTTGAGTGTCCGATTTTAAGAAAATCCAGGTGCCTCTGGAGGATCAAAATAGGTGGGACAGAGCCATCCAATGCTTGATTCACCAAGCAATGGGGGGAGAAAATCACATGCTGAATAAGCCTCTATTTCTCTTTTGAAAAATGTATCAAGGGCCCAGAGATCAGGAGGAAAAAGTCTGTGATGTGGTCAACTCACAGAAGAAGCCAACAGTAAAAGAAACCTGGGAGGGTGGCTCAGAGCCACAAGGGAAATAAATTTGGCTCTGTGGCCTGAGCCCCAGAAAAAGTATTTATGCAACAGAAGGAGAATCCCTGCCAAAGTAAAGAAAGGAATTAATCAAGTCCAAGAAAGATGAGGATCGGGAATCTCTTATCAGAGATGATCAATTGGGATAAGAGGATTTAAAGCAAGCTGAAGGCCCTGTGTAGAAATCAAGCTATGTGCAAAGCAGCAGCAGCAATACTATTAATTGCAGATTTTTATACGGGTGCCCTTGGAGAGAATGCGGAAAAAGGGGAATATGCGCTCACGGAAGGAGGCACTGAAGGTGTGGATGTGGGCCATGTTCTCAGCATTATAGAAACTCAGCTGGCCTCGCTCGTAGTCCAGATAAACACGAAAACGTCGTAATTTCTCACATGGAGAGAGGGCCGTCTGCTCGTTGGTGGCCAGTGCTTGGTACTTCTTGCCATTTGTCCCCACACACCACAACTCCCGTTTCTGGTAGGGCCCTCCACTGGACTTCTCTTTGCGTCGGGCTGATTCTCGGGCTGCTCCCACAGCCCAGCCACGCCGGCCACTCACTTCAACCTCCCAGTAGTGGCGGCCATAGGTGAAGCCCTGCAAAGCCAGCACACAGTAGTCAGAATCAAAACGTTTGGGGTTATCGGGCAGGTCCCGCCAGCGCTCTCCAAGTCGGACACTGCAGCAGTCTGAGGAAAGGTTGAGTCGTGGATGGGCTGTTTCTGGGTCTAGGGTCAAATCAGCTGGGGAGGAAAGAAAAACCAGAGGTAATGTATGTATTCTTTGTACAGGCTAACCATATAATTTCTTCAGATTTGTCATCTGATTTATCCAAATGGCTAAGGACAAGGATCAGTATTTATACTTCAGACTCTTTTATCACCTTTCACAAGACTGGGCAGTATCTGTTTTCTCTTCAGATCAGGACCATAAGAACTGACTTCCGCCAATCAAAATTGCTTCCAATCCCATGACAGCCCTGCTTCGTCAAAATCTGAGTTAAGTTGAAGGCAATTTCGGATGGAGTGGGTACTGACTCCACAACTCTGCCTAAAATCAACCAGTTTCTAACCCACATAGATATAGAGAAACTAGACAAGACAAGATGTTTGTCCAAAAGCTCAAGAAAAATGGTGATGGGGTGGGAAATTCTATCTGATTGGCTGTTCCTTTAGTTGGCTTCATCAACTGGGACTTCTCTAAGGACATCAGTTCCCATTCACTCATATTTTGCTCCTTCCTCCAACAATTAAGCTAGAAAACACATACACAGAGTGCACTTGGAAATCAAAAATAGATCAGTAAACTAGTATGGTCCTTCTTTAAGCCTTTGACAAAGAAGAAGCCAAGCAACAGCTCCATTTGCTCAGATTTGTAAACCATGTGCCCAATTCCATCACTGAATTACTCACGTACACATTAATCACATTCTCATGCCAGTGGTTTTTGAGCATTTCAGCCCAGGATACCCTTTCTGAAAATGATAATGCGTCCAGGAACCCCCTCCCATGTGATGTCATCAACTTGAAAGTGATGTCATTGCTGGAAGTGACATCAATCAGCAAATGACATAATGGTGATGCTAGAGTTCCTCCATGCCCACTTGGAAGCAAGTCCCATTGCTACAATATGGATTATAGCCCGAGTGTCCGTGCCAAGATAGAGGCCCTCAGTGCCAGGTTCCAAGATGGTAGAACCCAGCTTTTTACAACCCATGAAATAAAGCAGCAACACACCAAGGGGTTCCTGACCCCAAGGATTTCCTCCTATTGCTACAACATAGTGGGCAGTACTGCAATGAGATGGGGTAGGGAGCCACAACACTTTACCTTGAGGAACTTTGCAGAAGACCTTCTCCATCTTTCTCATCAGGACATCTATAAGAAAATGATTCCGATATTTTTTTCCTGCATCCACAGGTACAACCTCAGGTTCTTGTAACTTGATATTCTCACACCTGGCAAGGTGACCATTTAGAGAACAAACATGTAAGTAACAGACACAGGGCCAACAGACAAAGCATGAAATTGGGAAATCAAGTATGGAGAGGCACTCTAGTCCTCATTCTGTCCTCCAACTTTAGTTGGTAGGGTGTAAACATCTTTCTGACATCCCTCCTCTGTTACCTAAACACACAAACATCACACAACATGTACATATTGAAGAGAAAGTGAAAAGGAAAGTGATTCAGTGATTCATCCATTTAATAGTCAAATGGAAAATTTACAATGGACTTTCTTTTTTTCTTTAGAAAACTTCTGTGTGCTAAAAATTCTTGGAGAGAGCTGAAGTGCAAACTATGGATGCACAAATGAAAGAGATATTTAAAGCAGAAAGAATGTAAAAAAATTCAACCAACCTGTCTAAGGTGCTTTTGAAGTCCTAGAAGGGAAAAAAAATTTCAAAATTCAGGCAATATAGAAACAATGTTTCTTTTAAAACTGTAGATACTTTATCAAGATTTATATAGGAAGATACTTTATCAACCATTTCTCAGGAATACTGAAAGGGGACATAAAGCAATGGCTTGTAAGTATGCTTGCAAGCTTTAAATGTAAAGAGGACCCCGTGAGATGAGTGGAAAATGCGACAATTTCCCAAGGGAAATAGTAAAGTCTTCTCCCGCTGAAGCTTACACAAGTCAGCTTTAACATCACAATTCTTTGTGTGCATCCTTAGGTGGGAGAAGGGGTGAGAAAGTGGTCCGAGCCATATGAGGGTCAGAATAATCCAATGAAAGCTTCCCATGTGGAAGGAGCAAAGCATCTTTTATAGCCATGCAAATTCCATATGTCAAATTTACTTTTAAACAACCAAATATTTACTTTTAAACAACCCAATATTGCCACTTCATGCCACCTTTTCTAAAGCACAGTGCCTGAAGAGCCTGAGCTCAAGACCAGGGTGAAAGGGATTCACCTTGAGAAGCTGCAAGCCGTCCTGCTTGCTCTTATCTTCGGCCTCTGCAATGAGACGGCTGAGTACAGCGCTTTGCTCCTCCAAGTGGGTGACGCTACTGGTCTGACGGGCCAGTAACACATCATAGCGGTCTTCCAGTTGGTGCAGCAACAAGGCCTGCTCCCCAACAAGGAACTGGTGCAGGCGTTCAAAGTCAGATTCAAACTCTTTCATATCAAGCTTCATCTTGTTCTATGGGGGAGGAAAAGAGGTTAAGAATTGTTGAGGAAAAGACTTAGGATACACAACACCTTCCTCCCCCCGCCCCATTTAATAAGGCATCAGGAATCAGACAATCAAAGGCATGAATCAGACAATGATAGGCAACAGTGTGCAGTGGGGAGCATGTCTAAGATGCCATCAGGGTTGCAATGCTCAGCTGATCAATTATTTCACTACAGCATAACATCTTTTCCAGTAGCTCTTCTGCATCTCTTATCAGAATGTGAGCCCTTTGCAGAAAGGGAACCATGAATTGATTTATTTTGCTGCGCAAACTGCTTTGTAAACTATGTGTTGTTGTAAGGTAATACATAAACTTTTAAAATTAATTTCCAAATACTTTTGATCAACAAAAAAAGCTATCCCCTTGCAATTAATTGGACAGCAGTTTTTTTAAAAGGCTTGCTAATAGTACAAGAACTGTGTGCTAAGACCCAATCAACATGTTAATACATTGAGGGGAGAATTTTAGGCTGTTCTACTTCAGACTGCAGGTGTAAGTCATATTTTAGATTGCTTTCCCATGCAAAAAAATAACTGAAATTAATGAGCACAGTCAACAAAAGGTTTACCCTCCTCTCAATTTGCTAGTTTACTACAAACTAGATTTTTTTTACAAAGGACTCTCTACAATGTAGTCTGTACTGGAAAGGTACAAAATTTTACCAGCTAGATAAATGTATTACTTAAATCTAAGAGTAAGTGACAAGTATATTACATTTATCATGTCTTGTATAGAACACATGCATTGTTGAGGACACATACAGTGATCTATCATTCATTTAAAAACCAAACTAGGCATACTGGTTCGGGATCAACATTTTCTAGCCTAGGATTGCCCCAGTACAGTACTGCCTCAAGATAGCATCAAAATTTCCCAAGGAAAAAAATCTGCTCTCTAGGTTAAGAAAGAAGTCCCTAAATTTTCTCGTTCTGGGTCTAAGTACTCAAAATTAACACACCATGGGCTAACCAAATCATAAACTTATAGCATTGTATAAAGAGGATTCAGGGAAGCATGTTGCTTACCTTGAGATCAGCAATTTTTTCCCTTTCACTTGACTTCTGCTTCAGAATAGTCTCTAATTTCTTCTTGAGTGGATCCAAGTGACTTTCAAGTTTGGCCTTTAAAAAAGTAAAATAGTAAACTCTAAGTATCAAGGGGAAAACCACCTAAGTTGCTGCAGTATCTGAAATAGGAAAACACTGCAAGCTGGATAATGCATTTTTCAAGACTTGGGCCCATATTCTAAAGTCAAATTAAGCCCTTTGCAATGGAGCAGTTAAGGTGACTTTCCATAAAATAACACTAGAGGGTGATGTAACTGCGTAGACCTGTTAACTACTCTGGATTTTGTCCTTGGTCAACATTGTAATTCAAATCCTTTTCCTGTGCCACAATCCCACTTTATATCTCTATTGTCAATCAGCTATCATTCTCCAGTGCAATTAAAAAAATAAATTTATAGTCTCCAAGTCAAGATTTCTGCAAAATCTTGAGTGCTTCAGATGCTATGTTACTTTTACTAAAGCATTAGAAACTGGAGAGTCTGGATGTATCACTTTTGCTTAGCATGCCACTTTTATATTGTCCCTCGGGCTCTTAGCGAACTATTTGTGGATACATACACCCACGTGCAATTTCCATAAGCAGTTCCTTTCTATTCATTCTTCATATCAATTTGAGAAAGAAACCTAGTTGCAAAATTCTACATTATATGTAATACAACACTAAATGGCAAGAAAGAGCAAGTTTTTAAAAGTGTAATAAAAAGTAATCCAAGTTTTTAAGTACAAGCAAAGTAAATGAGAGCAAATCTATATAAAACTGAAAAGTCAGTGATTGATTTACTCAGCAACACCCAGCCAAAAACTGCCAGGCCTAGAAGTGTGAAATTTGGGGAGGTTGTGAGTTATATGAAAAAGGCAACCACTAAGAACTGGTTTTTGGAAATTCCAACCAGGAGTAAAAAGGGTTGCAACACATTTTCCATAGAAGAATCCCTGACCAATCAAGGTCCTGCCCTAACCCCTGGACCTAGAAGCATGAAATTTGGGGAGGGTATTCCATCTGTGACATCAACACCCACCAAGAACCAAGGTTGAGAAATTTAACCCATAAAGGGCTGAAAAGGGGTGCAACATGTTTATGTCCTATACTTAACACTGAAGACAGACTGATCAACATCTAGCCAATTTGGTGCCTGATACATTGGGGGGGATGATACACATGGGAAGGACAATGCGCATAGGGGGATGGCACATGGGTATTTTACTCCCACAACACAAGTACATTACTTAATCATAAAGGTCATTGATCTGCATCTTCCAAAGTAGTAGCTGCGCTCGCTGTAGTAGAAAAACAAATGCTGTGTAGCCACTTACAGACTACAAGTACCAAAAGCTTTTTGTGGTTTAGAGATCATTTCATCATACAATAATGAAAGCAAGATATCAAAATCCTCTGACTGGTGTGTGTATATACACACACAGAGAAGAAAATTAACTGTTACTTGCTTACTACATGTTGCAAGTTTTTTTGGAAACACAGTTGCAATTTAGAAACTGCAATTTAGAAACAAAATATGAAAAGATCTAAGACTTTTTGGTCTGCTACAATCCATTGCTGCATATTAATTCCCAAGTTTTCTAGCTGTTCAACAAATAGTTTTTTAAAGCCCAATGTTTCACCACTTGTATTTCTCCAAATGTATACATGTCTGGTGGTTTAACCTCTTTTTTGCCTTTGATAATGCCACCAAATTCTATGGGCAGAATGATATTTTTTCAAACTTCTCATATTTATCCCAAAACATTACAAGGATAAAGTTGGAGAAGAGGCTGAGCTTACTTATAGATGGGATGCCAACTAAGAAGACCACCATTGAGATGGGATTTGTCAAACTACTACAAAAGAGTTTTTGCAATACCCCAAACGCAGGGGAATTATTTAAACGCATTATATAAACGCATGTTTATTCATGAGCAATTTCCATTGATTTCAGTAAATCTTACCTGCTCCATTCTAGGTTGTATGACAGAATGTAAACTGGATGATTTGTAAACTTTCACCAGAAATATGGCACTGTTAAAGGTGAATGTGAAGTACTATGTGTTTGTATTAAACTAAGGCTGCAATCCTAACCTTCTGTTAGGCCAGAGAATAAGCCCTGGATGAGTCCTGTGCCAGGCTTGGGGTGTCACAAAAGTGCCATAAGACACCTCTGCCTCACTCATGGGAGGAATAGACCAGTGTATAGGTTTGTGTCAACCTCCCCACACCACCATGGGAAGATGTGCCAGTTATGCTGGCCTAAATGGGTCTGCACTCTAAGTCTAGCACAAAAGAACATACCAAACAATTGTTTCTTATTTTAGTCCAGAATGTACCATATGTTGCAAATCTATGAACCTGCCTTCTATACAAGGTGATTGATGATCCATCAATACCAAAATTATCAACAGCAGTTGTACTCAAACTTTGGGGTCATGACGCCCCAGTTCATGTAAAGGTCTCCTGATCCCTTTAAGGGGCAGGGCAAAGGAAGCAATGCAATTCACAGGATAGTGCCAGTGAGATAGTGCCAGTGGTGAGGAAGGGGAAGCTCTCACTAATTGTCATTTAGTGCTGGAGCAGGCTAGAGAAGGAGTGAAGACCTCTCCTCCGTGCTCACCCAGATTGTGAACATTCACACAGCAGCATTCCAAAGCACTTTCTGTAAAACAGAAGTGCTTTGGAAGTGCTTATTTTTTTAATACCCCAAAGTTTATGGAGTGCTGAGCAGGGGCCCCACACATCCTGGATCCTGCTGCTGAGCTCTGAAAGCACCTCCTTCTTCCCCACCTTTGAGAAGCAATGTTAGGGTGACTCACATTACTGCCCTTGCCCCAATCCTGCAAAGACTTACTTAGTGGGTAAAGTTTGAGAACCACCAATCTACAGTGTCTAGCAAAGCTCCTCAAAGGTTTTAGGCAGAGATGTTTCCCAGCTGTTGTCCGATACCTTTTAAGCTGAAATGTTTGGAAATTTGTGACTAGGACCTTGTAGATGTGAATCTTATCTTCTTTTACTGAACTACAGAAACCTTTTATTTCAATACCATGGCACATAATATGAGATTTTACAATCCCTTCTTCTAGCCAGGCAATAAATACTACTGGCCAAAACTGAAGACACAGCTTCTCTAATATTCACACCATCCCACTGCATACCTTGTATTCTTGCACAACTTCTTCCAGTGGCATGACACTGTGGTGTTTATGGTATCGTGATTCCCTACACACAACACATATGGGCTCTTCATCAGCTTCACAGAACAGCTTGAGAGGCTCCTGGTGCTTCTCACACACTGGTTTTTCACTCCGCAAACTCTGGCTTGCAGCTGTGGCCAATGGCGCTCCAGACAAGTCTCCCACTTCTACCAAGTCCACGATTTCATCCGGTGCAGCTGCAGGCTTGGATGGCTGCAACTGCATCTGGCGGATGATTTGAACCATGTTGGCAAGCTGAAGGTTGGGGCGGAAGTTGCGGTGAGAGAAGACTTTGCGGCACTGGGGGCAAGTGAATGACTGACGCGGCGGGGGAGTAGGTGGGGTCGCTGGCACGGCATACTCTTCCTCTGGTTCTTCTTCCTCATCCATCACTTCCTCTTCATCATCATAGTTGTCAAAGAATAAGTTATCCCTCACGGCATCCTCCCACATCTCATCTGACCCAGGATCCTGGTCCCAGTAGTCTCTATCATCTTCCTCCTCCCACACCTCTTCATCTTCCTCATCATACTCGTCCCTGGATGCATCCTCTTCCTCCTCTTCTTCCATATCCCCATCATCCAAGTATTCATCATCCTCGAGGTCGTCTTCTTCTTCATCAGCTTCTTCCTCCGGGCCAAGATCATCTACCGCGCCATCGTCGACCGCCACATCAGAACCAGGACCATAGCCGCCGTCAGAGCCGGACGGCCCCACATCTTCTCCTTCTTCCTCACTGTCCGCCATCCCCCATAACTGGGTGATGCAGACGCGGCAGAAGTTGTGGCCACATCCAATGGAGACGGGGTCGATGAAGTAGTCCAGGCAAATGGCACAGACGGCCTCCTCATGGAGGGTCACAACAGGATTGGGGGCACCCCCGGAAGGCACTGCTGTGGCCATGGGGGCCTCTATACTTCCCCGACTCCTGCTGGGGGATCCCCCAAACTGGCTCCTTCCTAGCCCTGCCTTCCCTCTCAGTACTTTACAGGGAGACCCCCAGAAGCCTCCCCGTCTCACTCCCCCTCCACAGGCCTCACCCCGCTCACTCACAGAGGCCACAGGCCTCACCCCCCCACCTCCACACACAAGCCTCAGCCCCAAACAGGCCTCACCCCCAAGGACACCAGGGTGGGGGCAGCTCCCCTCTCGCCTCCTGCCCAGCCAGGTGAGGCTCTGCCCTCCCCCCTTCCTTCCTTCCTTCCAGCTCAGTTGGGCGCCCCTCGAGGTCCCAGCCAGTCCTTCTCCCCTTCCACGGGGCACTCACTGCTCCCCTCCTTACTCTCACCCTCAACAACCACAGCCTGAACTGAGCTCCACTCCACACAACAGCCTCCAACACACTAACCGCGACGCTCTATCACTCCAACGCCGACTCTATAGTCCTTAAATACGCTCCAACCGGAAGTGAGGGTGGAGTTCCTGGAGACGCTCTAGCCTGCATTTCCGGTTACATCTCTATGACACAACGGTTACTTCGGAAATTTTTGTCTTTTTAATCCTGTGGGATACGGCTAGTTCTATCCCAATGTGCTCAACCGGTGCTGAAGCGCCGGAGAGATTTTCTTCGGTTTTCGACCGGCGAGGAAATGACGTCGTGATGTCACCATGGCAACAGGAAACAGAAACCAGAGATTCCGGCTGGTTTCCTGAAAGGCACCGGAAGTTCCCTGTCGCTCTATAGTTCTGTCTCTATGGTTGCCAAGACATTCCACTGTAGATTTCTGAAAGAGATAGAGAGACGAATCCCACGGTCACTTTGGGACTATTGCTGGTTCACATAGGAAATTTATTTTATAAAAATATCCCAGAAGTTAAAGCTCCCTAAACCAATGAATGGAGAAATCCAGGATTTTGATTAAAATCTGTAGCAAGCCATGTTGGTTCACACTAAGCAACATTTAATAAATAATTAAATAATTAAATTAAGCAGATTAATTAATAATTAATTGATTAATTAATTTAAGTATATAATTAACTTAATTAAATTTAAAATCAGTATTTAATCAGAATTCAATTGCTTTGCAATTAATATAATTAATTCAATTACATTATTAATTACAAACAGTAATTAATTACAGACAGCGCTAATTAATTCAGAAAACACCATTTAATTAAATATTTTACTTAATAAATTAATTAATGATTAAGGAAGTAAGGAAGGTAACATTAATTAAATAATGCTTTCTGTAATTAATGAAGTATTGTTTTCGGTAATGGATTGATTTCTGTGATTAAATATTGATTTCTGTAATTAATTAAATGCAAATGCCCAAACAAGCTTACAAAAAAATGTTGATAAGATACAATGGAGCAGGGTGTCCAAACCTTCAAGTTGAGGGAATTGTGCAGAGGAGGGAATTTCATCAGGTGCAGCTTCTCATCTCACAGACCACAAACTGCACTTGCTCAAATTCCCTCTTCTGTACAATGTTAAAGATCTAAGTGACCTAAAGTTTGGACCCCCCTTCAAAATAGGAATAAAAGAATCAAACTGAGGCCACTGCTGGAGTTCCTGGGAGCTGGTGTTCAGGGTTTCCTCTAATTGCACCTTTGGTGCCTTTCCCTAGTGCCACTTTTGGTGCCATACCCTGATGCCATCAAGACACAATCCAATCATGTCTATTTAAACTAACAGCCCAATCCAGAGCAACTAATCTGTCCACATAAGAGCCCTTAGGTTGCCCTATCTAACACTAGGTTGGAGCAACTGCAAGATGCTCCAGCCCAGTTACTCTGAAGGAGGCTTAGGGCAGAGCAAGGCAAGATAGGGTGCCCTAAGAGAGGTGGACCTGCTCTGCCCTAACTGGGGCAGCCTAAGCAGCTCAGGAGAGGCAAGCTGAAGGCATGTTTAGCATTGCCTAGGGCAGAGCAGCTACTCTGTATCCAAAGCCTGTTTCCAAGGCAGAAATGCCCTCTTCCAGCCCTCAGAGTTATACCACCTCAGGAGCAGGTATAGTAATGAGTAGACCCATAGGGGTCCATGATAAGGCCCGAGTAAGAATGGCAGTGCTGACCAAAAATCTGAGTTCTTGGCCAGCCTAGCTGCAACCCCTTCCTCTCAACCTCAGGATATGGAACAAACTACGGCTGCCCACAAACCTCAGGATACAGCAGGCCACTCCAAGAAGCCCCTTGTATTCACTGTAGAATGTACTGGCATCTCATCAGGGACTCCTTATAAGGCAGGCACCCAGTGGCGTCACCAGACTGGTGCGGCTGGTTTGGGCTGCATTGGGTGATGCTCTGTATGGGGTGATGTGCCGGAGGAGTTTGACTGTCCTTTGGCAGGCTCCGGGCGTCAGTACCCCCATTCAGGCCTGCTCCAAGGCAGAGCAGAGCCCAGAAGCTGCCACTAGTCCTCGGAGCTGGCCCGAATGGCCAGCTAAGGTGCACTGCGCAGAAACACACTGAGCATGCCAAACAGCTTCAGAGGAGACTTCCTTAGAGCGGAGGAAGTCCGCGCCTCTGCACAGCCATTCGGCCTCACTCAGGAGGCAGAGTGGCAGCCAAATGGCTTCAGAAAGAGTACTGCACAGGCACCAACTCTGACGCCTGCACAGTCTCCTCTGAAGCCAAAAGGCTTCAGGTGTCAGAGATGGTACCTGCACAGTACTCTTTCTGAAGCCAGTTGGCTTCAGAAACAACTGTGCAGGCGCCAACTTTGGTGACTGTGCAGTCCAGGTGGGGGGGGGGGCTCGCATCCCAGGGATGACGCACAGACCTCCGCACCAGGTGATGTGCAGAGTCATGTCACCACTGTAGGCACCACAGCTGTTCCTTGTTCAGTGTGATCTGAGGGGTGTCTCCTCAGGAGCAAGTCCTCCCCATGTGTCAATTACTTAGCATGCTATGGAGCAGTTAGGGCAGCCCAGGCTTCCTGATTCTCTGGATGCAGCATAACTTTCTGCTCTGGATACAGAATAGTTAGGAGAGAGCAGTTAGGGCAGAGCAGGCTGAATTTGCTCTGGATTGTGCCCTTAATTATGGCCAGTGGGACTTATCCAGTGGAGGGATTCAAATAAATTAACAACAGGTTCTATGTCCTAATAATCTAAATTAAGAACAGTTTCTATGTCCCATGAGTAACAGGTTCTCAGAACCAGGCACTCATTAGCAAAGGGTTATATAGAACCTGTGAGAACATCCTGACACCCATCACTTGTGGTTAGGATTGTAGTCTCAGGATCCAGCCCTATTTCACTTTCCAGCTCTGATGGAGCCTCAATACAGTCTCACAATAAAGGACGCACATTTTTTCATACATTAAGAAGGGCCCAGTGACTGCCGCACCATCATCAGATGCAGTGCACTGCACACCCCACTGGCCCAAGTGCATCAGCACTGGAAAATTCGATGGGACTGAACCCTCTGTTGCTGCAAATCACTGTCCATGGAGCTGCCGTTGGAAACTGTCCAGAAATTATGGCTATGTATTATCATAAGCATTTGTGGGTTATGTGCAGTGGTTACACAGCATGCCAGATTGTTTCTGGGCACTGGGCACAATTCAATGTACTAGTCTTGACTAGTCAAACACGTTACATCTTGGATCAAGAGTATGTATTTTTCTATGTATTATGGCTCACGCTTCAAGATCATATCATACTTGCCTTTGCTTACACTGTTGGTATGGTTTTTATTACATATCTGTAGTGTTTCTTGGGTTTTTATTTTTATTACTGTTATACATACTGGGATCACTCACTCACTCTCAGCCTGACCTACCTCACAGTGTTGTTGTGAGGACAGCCAAAGGGAGGAATTAAAGCTCTGTAAGAGCACAAGCCTAACCATGTCTACTCAGAAGAAAGCCTCACTGTGCTCAATGGGCCTTACTCCCAGGAAAGTGCATTCAGAATTGCAGCCTAAGCCACCTTGGGCATTTGCATTGGCATGGAAAAGACAGGGTATAAATCCCTCAAAAAAAAATACGGTATAATGCAATAAATGTATTAATATTGTATTAATACAATATAAATAATAAATGTATTATTATTGTATTAATAAACACAATAAATTACTTACAATAAATGTCATGATCAATACAAACTGTATTACCAAGAGTCTTATTGTAAGGCCCATGGTGGGCAGAGCAGGAGGTGGGATAAAAATGGCTTAATACATGCTCTGCAAAGAAAATTTCAGAGATTTAGGGGGTATCGGAAAAAGGAACGTTTTTGCAGAATTAGGGTTAATGCATCTAATGCAGTAGAATAGCTGATGCTTATGACATGTGTCACTCTTTAAGGTGCCACAACTAGCATGACCATATGTTCCCCCAAAGAATATAAGGTTCCCCCAAAATGTACAGGGTGTCTCGTAAGTCCCTACCCACCATATATCTCATGTATCCAGTGTACCCAGTGTATGGATGGGAAGGGATTTATGCAGTGATGGGCTTCAAAAAATTTAAGAACCGGTTCTCTGCCCATCTGGCAGCCACTTTTAAATGGCTATTTTTAAACTTTATATGTCCTATCTCTTGTTAAGAACCGGTTCTATAGAGCAGGTGCGAACCTGCTAGAGCCCACCACTGGATTTATGGGCCATCCTGTAGTACACTCAAGAAAAATGTGGGAAACCCAACAAAAATGTAGGACATAACAAAATAAAAGCTGAAAACACCCAGTTTCTTTCATGTGGTTATAGTACATATAAAGTTGAAAACTAATACATATAATAATTTAAATATAATTTATGAATTCCAAGAAGTCTACATGGACACTTGATGTTGAAAAGGAGGATGATTGAGATATTTTTCCAGGACACAAGGCTTAAAACTAGGACATGTCCTGGAAAAAAGCGTAAGGCCACAACACTGTCTTGTTGGGTTTTTTAACCACTTGGATAAGATTCTTTTAGGGTATTATGTTTAGTACTGAGTTTTCTGTGAGTGCAGATGGGGCCAAACTTTTCAGGGCTGTTGGATTTTTAACAAGTGTGTACAAAAGGGTATTTCAGCTGGTGCAGCTTGTCATGTCACAGATCACAGGTTCACAGGGCCACTTGGGGATGCAAACCCCTACTGTCCTTGTGGTGTGCCTTGCCGATGGCCAAAAACTGCTGATGTGTCTTGACAATTTCAGTGCCTCATCGGTGAAAACAATTTAAAATCACTGAGTCCGCACAAAATCCCCCAAATTGGCACAGTTACAACACACTGAAAGCATGTTGGCAGTAAGGGTGCTAATCCTTCCTATGCCAGCACTTGTTCAGGCATTCCCAACTTTCCGATGGTTCATTTACTGATGGTTCCGCTCTTTCAACAAATTATAGTCCGGTCTCGTTCATTCAACGCATGCTCTACTCTTTCAACCTCTCTCTGCTAGTCTAAATGGCTAAAATGGTCTTCCCTGTTGTTGATTTGCTTGTGCCATGGTGATCACACTGTTTTTGGCATTTCCTTATGACTTTCTTCAGTAAATAACCATCATTCAAATACATAACATAATCATTACCTACATGTTCCTTTGTTCATTTTATTGTAATTTGTTATGTATTTTGGCTATGTGTGAATAAATACTTGTTATTTGGGCATTTGCAAGTGATATTTATGTTTTTATGTGTTTCTGTTTTACATTTGCAAACTGAAAATCTTGGTTCCACTTTTCAATGGTTTTAACTTTTGGATTTTTAACTATCCAGTCCCTAATCTGTCCAATAAGTGCAGGATGACCATATGTCCTCTTTTTCCAGGACATCTCCTCTTTTTAAGCCTTTTGTCCTGGAAAAAAATCTTAGTTCTCCTCCTTTTCCTTGTGAGTAGGCAGCATGTAGCCTTCTTGCAATTATTGCAATATACATAGTAAATTACATGTAATACAGTAGTTTTAAATTTAATAATAAGTAATAAATTAACCAGCTGAAAGCAATATTTCACTTAAAATATTTAAGTTAAAGCAATATAGATGAGTGTTTTTAGCTTTGATTCTGTAATATCCTACATTTTTCTTGTTGTCCTCATACATATTACTTTCAAACTAGTTAATTTAAACACTGTATTGCTTATTATTAAACTTAAAACCATTGTATTACATATAATTTACTACATATATTGTATTAATTAGAAGAAAGCTACATGTTGCCTATTGAATTATCATTATGAAATTACAAGAAGGCTACATGCTGCCTGCTCACAAGAAAAAGGAGGACAATAAAGAATTTTTTTCCAGGATACAAGGCTAAAAAAAAAGAAGTTACGTTTTGGAAAAAGAAGATAATAATATCACCACTTGCAGAGTAGTAAAATAAACCTGGCATTTATCCTATTAATTAATAGTTATTAATTATTAGTTAATTTTAATTATTTTTATTAATTTTAATTATTTTAATAATAATTAATTATTAATTATTAATCCTATTAATCAATCTAAAAACTATTAATTAGTTAATCCTAGATATTGATCTTATTTCTGTGCTATTTCAGGTTTTAGATGCAGTCAGCTGTGGACTTTTGCTGCTGGGAGTTTTGTTCAGGAGGTGCTGTCTTCAGCCGGTCCAGCCAAAAGGTGAGCCTAAGGGCATCCCATGAATGGCTTGCCTGTCTTCCTTCCCTGGGTGTTGTAGCGCCTACTGGAAGAGGGTGTTGCAGGCGGGTTTCTGTAGTGTAGTGGTTATCACGTTCGCCTCACACGCGAAAGGTCCCCGGTTCGAAACCGGGCAGAAACAACCCTCTGATCTTTTTTTCTTTAGAAAGAGGCCATCAAAAAGGAGGCGACAGAACATACACTACAGAAAAATCATACTCAAAGCCCCTTTGACTGTAGTAGGACTGACTCTTGAGTAGACCTGCGTAGGATTGGACTTCTAAGGCTCCAGTCTCACCTGGGTGTAAGCCCCTTTGACTATGATGGGACTTACATCTGAGTAGACATGCCTAGCATTGGATTTCAAGGTTCCAATCCTATCCACTCTTACCTGGGAGTAAGCCCCTTTGACTGTAATAGGACTGACTCCTGAGTAGACCTGAGTAGACCTGCTGGGCTCTACACACCAGCTACACACTTTCTTGCCCCCTGCTTTCAATGTGATGCTCAAAGTGGTTTGTACAGGAAAAGGGGGGGGGGAGAAGCCCTGCAAGGCCAGGCATTTCTTGGGGGAGCTTGAACACCATGTTGCCATTGATTGCACTGCAGAGCCGGTAAATCAATTAAGTGCCGGCAGTGAAGGGGTTAAAGTCAAGGAGGCTGGGATTAAACATTCACTAGTGGGAAAGGAGTTTGCCAACAGCCCGGCTAGCTCAGTCGGTAGAGCATGAGACTCTTAATCTCAGGGTCGTGGGTTCGAGCCCCACGTTGGGCGAGCACTTGTTTTGCAACTCTGTAATTTATTTATGAGTAGCCCTTGCAATGGGAAATAGTAGCAGTGTCATTGAGCATGTGCAGAGTGCATCTAGACTACCACCAGTACCAACATTCAGGAATTAGAAAAGGTTGAACAGAGATGTCACTAAGCATGTGCAGAGTGCATCTTGTTTGCCACCTGCACCCACTTTCAAGGACTGGGGAAGATGCATCAGGAGTGCCACTAAGCATGTGCAAAGTGCACCTTGCATGCCACCAGCACCCACATTCAGGGACTATAGTAAGGTTTATCAAGGGTGGCTTTCAAAGGTGCTCTTAGTCCTGCACCATTTTTTTCTCAAGCTCCAAAAAGGAAGCTTTTCAGAGAGCAACCCAAGCCTCTCACCAGAACTACAATTCCCAGGGAGCCTTGGCGCAGAGTATTACTCTCACCATTTGCCCTCAAAGACTACAATTCCCATGATCCCCAGCGACGGCAACACAAAAGGCCACAGGAATGCAGTCGCAGTCTGGACTCTGGAGATGGGTGTTTGTGCTGCTGAGGTGCCCCTGGAGCCCTCCTCTGGATAAGACTCAGGAAGGCTGTGGAGGCAGGAATGGACCCTGGTAAGGGAGTGGGCTGGGCTGTGGAGAAGCCAGGTCCATGGATGGTGGTGGTAGTGATGATGATGGTGTCCTCTCTCCTCTGCTTCCTTTCTGATGGCTGAAATACTGTGGGGACAGCAGGAGGGGAGGAAGACCTTGGGCCAGTCACTCACTCTCAGCCTACCTCACAGGGGTGTTGTGAGCACAGCAGGAGGGGAGGAAGACCTTGGGCCAGTCACTCACTCTCAGCCTACCTCACAGGGGTGTTGTAAGCACAGCAGGAGGGGAGGAAGACCTTGGGCCTGTCACTCACTCACAGCCTACCTCACAGGGGTGTTGTGAGCACAGCAGGAGGGAAGGAATATATTGGGCCAGTCACTCACTCTCAGCCTCATCTACCTCACAGGAATGTTTTGAGTTGAGCAAGAGGGGAGGAAGACCTTGGGCCAGTCACTCACTCTCAGCCTACCTCACAGGGGTGTTGTAAGCACAGCAAGAGGGGAGGAAGACCTTGGGCCTGTCACTCACTCACAGCCTACCTCACAGGGGTGTTGTGAGCACAGCAGGATGGAAGGAATATATTGGGCCAGTCACTCACTCAGCCTCATCTACCTCACAGGAATGTTTTGAGTTGAGCAAGAGGGGAGGAAGACCTTGGGCTAGTCACTCACTCAACAGGTGGTACCAAATGTGACCCCAGACATCTACCACCCACCAGAGATAATACAAACAGGACTCAACAAACAAGAGGCGGCTTCAAAGCTTGCTTTCAGCGCTTGAAAAAGCCTCCTGTCAATCCCGAGCCTCTTACTGGTGTTTGTTGCATCACTTCTAATCTCCCAACCCAGAAATAACTGCTCACTGCTTCTTCCAGAGGTGCTTTGAATAGGTGGTTCATGTGACATGCCACGGCTGAACATAAACATTGAGAACCACAATTCTAGTCTAGATCATATGCTGCCTCCTGGTGGCTGTAGGTATGATTTGTGTGTGTGTGTGTGTAATCTGTGAATAGATACAGGTATCCCCCACTTTCTGATGGTTCATTTTCTGACAATTCACTCTTTCAACACCATTCAATTACACCCAAAACTCATTCATTCAACATATGTGCCATACTTTCAACCTCTTTCTTGCCCGCTCCAATGTTGTAGCTTCATGTGTAATCCCGTTCCCAAAGGAGTTAATGAGAATCCATTTGAGGAAACCTTTGTGTGGCAGCAGGAATTTGCAAGATAAAAGGGACAAGCGTTGGAGGCAACATTTATAAACTAAAAAAGATGGAGTTCCACTTTTCAATGCTTTTCACTTTTGGACAGTGCTCCGGTCTCTAATCTGTCCAATAAGTGGGGGATGCCTGTATATGTAGATGTAGACAACCTCTAAATGCTAGATGTGAGGAGGGCATATGGATGCAGATGTCTCGTGGTCTTCTGTGAGATACAGGATGGTATAGATGGGTGTTTGGCCTGATCCAGTGGAGGCTCTTCTTAAGTTCTTAACACTAGAACAGTTTCCCAAAGTGGGAGTCAGACCTAAAGGAGGGTCACAAGCCAGTTTTTGGTGGATTACAAAAGTCTCTGAAACATTAAAAAACCATCTTTGCAAGCACCCTTGCCTGGTTTACAGAAGAGAAATCTGTTTGCTAGAATTCAAATAGACCAATAGACCCCCAAGGTCTCAGTTGGTTTTTCATTCTGGATCATTGGAAATTGATGTCAGAACCTTTATTCTTTCAGATTGGATCAAGCAAGAAAATGAAAATTGGATCAAGAGAGAAAAGCAAGAGGAATCTCCCCGACAAATGGATCCCATGCAAGTGACTCCTGACTGTTCGCATGAGACATTGTGGGAGGAGAGTGAGGATCTCCTGGACCCTGAGCAGCCGAAATCTCCTCAGAGGGATTTGGAGACACATCCTGCTCAATTCCCAGGGGACATCTGCTTTGAGTTTGAGAACCGGCCTCAGAAAATCCACCCACATGATAGGCCATTCAAATGTGATGTCTGTGAGAAAAGTTTCCGCCACAGTTCCAGTCTCCTGACACACCGAAGGCTCCATACAGGAGAGAAGCCATACAAGTGTACAGACTGTGGGAAAAGCTTTAACACCAGCTCGGCTCTCATAGTCCATCGCAGGACACACACCGGGGAGAAGTCCTATGTGTGCTCAGACTGTGGGAGATGCTTCAGCGAAGGCTCGGTGCTCATTAAGCACTGGCGAATCCACACCGGGGAGAAGCCTTATAAGTGTGCCATATGCGGGAGGGGTTTTCGGCAGAGTTCTCAGCTCCGGGCCCATGAGAGGACCCATACAGGGGAGAAACCCTACGAGTGCCAGGACTGTGGGAAATGCTTTAGTACGAGCTCAAACCTCTCAGCCCATCAGAGGACCCACACGGGAGAGAAGCCCTACATTTGTACCGAGTGTGACAGGAGATTCGGCCACAAGTCTCACCTCATATCCCACCAGAAGACACACACAGAGAAGTTGCACGCCTGCCCTGACTGCCCAGCCAGCTTCCGGATGGTCCACCAGCTCCTGGTCCATCGCAAATCCCACCAGGAAGACAGACGCTACAAATGCCTGTTGTGTGGGAAGACGTTCAGTTACAGCTCTGCTCTTCTGGCCCACCAGAGGATGCATACAGGGGACAGGCCTTTCAAGTGTCTCGAGTGTGGGAGAAGCTTCATTCGGAATTCAGACTTGAACAAGCATCAGAGAATCCACACAGGCGAGAAGCCCTACAAATGCCCCGAGTGCGGGAAGAGGTTTAACCAGAGCTCGCATCTTGTTAGCCATCGCAGAGTCCACTTTAAAAATGCCACCAAAAATTCCAGTGCAGATATCACCACCCCGACTGAACAAGAAACTGAGTCTTCCTGAAGATCCTTCTACAAATCCCCTTAGAGTCCCTTATAACTTATTGAGTAGAGTACACATAAATAGGACTCTATTTACTCCACGCTAGAACACATATGCACAATCAAAATTCTGCACAAAGCCTATTAAGATCCTTTATAAAAAACTGGACAGTGTGGCCTGAAAACCAGATCCAAATTAAGTCACTTGACATGGATTTGTTTGGCATAATTCTACTGCAGGGTACAGAAAATACCTCCCACTGGTCCTCTGGAAATTCTACTCTGCCTTTCTCGAGCTTCTGAGACCTTGCTAGATATGGCCCCATATGTTTTCAAGCCTCTCTTTTGCAACCATAAGGGCTAGTAACTTGCTTTAAACAAAACATGAAAGGTTAATTTAAGGCAACCGAGGCACAAACTTCTTTCTAAGTAGCATTTTTTTACTGGCATTTATAGACCAATTGTTAACATTTTCCTTTTTTTAAAAAAAGAAATGTGATGGGTAAGTTTCAGGGATCATGTTGAAATTGAGAATTTCCTTTAAGGAAAAAATGGACAGGTGGGTTTAATAATCCATATAGAAATTGCTGAGAAACAAAGGCTGCAATCCTAACCACATTTTCCTGGGAGTGTGTAGTATTGAACACAGTGGGGCTTACTCATGAGTAGACATGATAAGGGTTGCACTGAAAGTGCCATTTTAAAGATATTTTTCTGTGGATCTTGCTATCATGTCCTTCCAACAATTTGTTTTCAAATCAAATAGTATTTCAACCAACTTTTAATAACCACATTCCATTAAAGCATCTTAACATCATAAAATGTTAAAAGTGAACTATAGCCTTAACAAAGGAATTAAGGCTGCAAACCTAAACTCACTTTCCTGGGAATAGGCCCCATTGAATACAATAGGACTTATTTCTGAGTAGACATGCTTAGGATTGCACTGTAAATAAGAGTTAAGTAAAAGAAGTTAACAAAAATAAAAGTTTTATTTTTAAATAGAAGTGGCTGTTTTATTACTTAACCAATAAAATGAGAAATTATGTAGATGGTGATGATGGAAATTTAACTGTGTGCACCTCCCTAATTTATGTTGTGTGTATATATATATATTCTTATATTTTTTATAATGCCTTATCACAGCAACACGATCCTGTTGATGCTTCAGAAGTAAATCCCACTGTTTGATGATCAAATATATTGATTGGAGTCTGTGTTCATTTGTACTTTGCTGAGTGCTGTGAGATGTCTACAGCTGCCTCTTAAATTGCTTCACATTTTGGCTTCACCTTGCAAAGAAAGCCTAATTTCTTATTTTCTATATATACAGAGCACATGTATCTACAGCCTTACCATACAATCCAACTACAGGAGCTCATAAGACTCCTGTACATTTGCGTCGACATAGTTATGGCACCACCTAGTGAAAACCTACGGGAAATTCATATTGCAATCCAGGGTAAATTGTTCTTACGTTGGAGCAAGGACTCCCCATAGTTACTCTGGATTGCGCCCTTAGATGACAGCCTCACAAAACTGACAAAGCAGGCTCTGAAAAACAGTATGCATCAATAAATGTATGTCTTCAAGACTTGGTTTTTTTACTCCCAGGTAAATGTGCATAGGATTGCAGCCTAATTTATATGCATTTGCCTTCATGCCAAAGGAACAGCCAAGACACTGATATAGGAAGGCTGAAATTCTCAGTACCGTTATTAGGGAGAAAGCCCCACTGATGTAACAGGACCTGCTTGTGAGTAAGCATGATTGGAATAATTTACCTATTTGTTGCAGAGTCCTTACATATCCTCACTATTGCACTAAGTGAGCGGTATTTTTATATCTGAGAAAAAATGATGGGTTATCAGTTGCTACTGAGACTGATACTTCAATCCTAACCCATGGTTAGGCCAGCACAAATCCTGCCACAAGTCCTGTGCTGGCCTGGTGGTGTCACAAAAATGCAGTAAGGCACTTCTTTGCTGCTCCTGGTGGAGTTAGGTTAATGCACAGTGATGCACCATCCTCCCCATGCCACCCTGGAAGCTGGCATGTTGTGCTGGCCTAAATTGGTTAGAATTGCGCCCTGTATGAAGTTTGGGTAACTAATATCTAGTGCCTGTTATATGCCTTAGGCTTATAGTGCCTTAGGCTGCAACCCTAAAGATGCTTTCCTGGGAGTAAGACCCACTGAACACAATGGGGTTTACTTTTGAGTAGACATGGTGAGGATTGTGCTCTAAGATGAACGTATAACATTTTGTTTGTTAAACAGAGAGATATGTTCTTAGTGCAGGGCTCAACATTTTCTGGGGATTGGTGTCTGGCACAGGAAACCTTAAAACCAAACCAAATTGGATGGAGATATAAAACTGGTGCTATCCTCAGCGGCACTTCCATTTTCAGAACATCAGCAACATTGTAAATGTTTGGAGTTTAAAGCTTTTTCAGCTCCGGAAATGTATTGGTTTCTAGTATGACACATTCTTCATTACAAATAAAACATGATATAGTTAGGTATTTGAAATTTTTATCCAGCTTTCTATGAGCATAATTTAATTTTATGTGAACAAAGGCTTGGGCCAGGCTTATGGATGTCACATCTACCCCCATCCTAAAGCAAACCCACCCTGTTCCACCCCAGGCTTTTTGCCCAGAGGTTTTCTGAAGGGACGTTGTGCATTCCCTCCTTCCAGAAGTGCGGTAGGGGGTGACAGCAGCCTGAGCTCTTGGTACAAAGTGGTACTGGAGCCAGGATCACCACTGTTCAGTCTTTTGTCCTGCCTTGGACCTTGGTAGGCTAGTATTTCACAACCCACATGGTCTAAGGAATCAAGGATGATAGCAAATACAGTAGCTGAAAGACATCTTCTGAGCTTCTGGCTAAGTTTTGAATAAGGTGTTTTAAATTCATCACAGCTCATGTTCTTATCATTATACTGTCATTGCTTACAGCTCAAAAGTGTGTAGGTATGTCAACTCATACCTGGAATTGTATTCAGCATATTTCTAAAATGAAAAATAGATGTCAAGATGCCTGGTGCAGAAATGGTGAAGTGTTCAGATAATGAGAGAAATGGCTATATATGCATACTGAGGCCTGTAATGGGGAACTTACATCACACGTGTCAAAGGTAACACACCAGCATTCTCTGACACCTGACATTAACTGAGTTTGTTTTACTCATATTTCATTTTTGTAATTTTAAATGTTTCTTTATATAATATATAGCACCACACATAACTGAACTGATTTTTTTAAATAAATGAACGTGAAGAATTGATTCTCTTTTATTTTGGAGGGGAAAGGTGACACACTAGCAGTTAGGCATCTTCCAAATTTTGGACATGCCAAGACCAAAAATTTTGCCACCACTGACTTTGGCAGAAGTCCACTGAAACCACTGAGATATTTTTTTAAACATAAAGTCTGTTTAGCTAAGGATTTTCCATCTGCAGATCTAACTCAGCAGATGTGACCAAAGGTGACCAGAGATTTTTCTGAAGCCCATAGAAGCCATGCACATCTGCCCACAACATTTTCTCTAGATCTCCCCGAAAAAGAGGAAGTGAACTCCTAATACCTTTTAAAGGCCTAAAAATGTCAGTCCTGCTTTTGATGAAAAACATAATTTTCTGAAACTCGCATAACCTGTGAGCAGGCAACCCTCTGAGGGCTTCAGGACATTGCATTTGGAGCTCAGGTGGGCTTCAGATTTCATTATCTGCAGATTTCATTATCTGCAGATTTCATTGCAGTTTTTGGTAACCACAAGGTGGTAGTTGTGTGTGCGTGTATGGGAACAGATCCCTCATGGATACAAAGCTATAGTACTACCTGTAGACTCAAACTATGGGTGCACTGCAATCCTAAGTGAGGCTGTCCTAACTCACCTGGCCTATCTTTCCCTGAAGGTGTGGGGAGATTGGTGTATGCATTAGATTCAAGCAAATATGGTATTTGCTGGTATTTAATGCATTAGAACAGTTCTATAAATTTCCCATTTTCTAAAGGGAAAATGTTTAGAGCAAAGGGTAGGATGGAGTTGAGAGGAATGGGAAAAGATGATGGGTCATCATAAGCAGCTAATAAATCCTCTTTCTAATAAACCTTGAGAGAAAGACATCAATGAGATGGGAGCCAATGAAACCAAAGGACTGCAGAGAAATGGGGGGGGGGGCTAATTGCTTTCATGGACCAAAGTTCACTTTATCATATTCACAATGTGAAATCTCAGCAGGCAACTATAAATGAGAGATGTTTCTGGTGGAGGACTGTTGCTTTGATCTCTGGAATGGATTAGGATTGCAACATATCACTGCAAACATCCCCTTTTCACCCTGAAAACACCACAAGATCCATTGTCTACAAGCAAATCCCTTAATACAGGTAACCACAAACCTTGAAAGATAAGCCTGTCCTTACTTTGAGATAGCCCCTTAATCTTAAAATGCTACTTCACTGGCAACAGTAAACCATAGAAAACAGACACAAAAGCGGGACCAAATCCTTCTATAAACAACAGTTGCCAAATATGTCCTCCTGACCGTCCCAAGGAAACATCATTACAGAATCAGTCTCTGCACAAAATAATAAATCGACACAAGTTTGATATTAAGCAATGATAGTGAGAGCACAATCCTAACCATGTCTATTCAAAAGTAAGCCTCATTGTGTTCAATGAGTCTTACTCCCAGGAAAGTGTCTTTAGGATTGCAGCCTAAGTTGTTATAAATTAAACCCAGAACCTAATTTTGGGGGATGCTGGGTTTCTTTCAGTACTAGGAAAGATAGCTAGATTTTTTCCAGCTTACAAGAAGACCATGGCGGTTGCAAATCAAAACACTTGGGGAGGAATCTACATGTTCAATCTCTCCAGAACCCTTGCACAATCAGAAACACACAACAGGGAACATTAATGTGCTGTTTCTTGCACAATGAAGGAAACTAAAATTGGTCTGTGGACCATATAGTGTGGATGTATATGTGCATAGGGTAGCCTCTTCATGCATCAGAAGGATTCCTGGATGAATCTGAAAAGTACTCCAGTTTGTTAGTACAACCCTCCCCTCTCATTGGATTTCATTATCTGTTGAATTTGGTATCCTTGTGGGATGCTGAAACTGATCACCTGTGGATACCGAGGGCCCACTGTACATGCCTTTTTGCATTCGGATCAATCCAAATCACTTCAATGTGTAAATCTGGGTGGATAAATATTATTTTATCTTTAATTAATTTATTAATTATTTTAAAATTTCATTTAAAAAAACCCCATTTTCCTGCCTGTGGCAACAAAACAAAAAAAAAACCCACAAAAGCAGACATTCATGAAACAAAGCAATCTGAAATAACTAAGCAGCAAAAATGTGATCTACTTTTGTGAAGTGAAACATTATCAGCAAGCAGCTAAAAGGCGTAGAGGTTTTTGGACTACAGGAATGGGGAAATGGGTGAGTTGTACTGGCCTTACCCTACAATCTAGAGTAACTACAGGAGCATGTAAGAGACATTTACGTTGATGTAGTTACGGCATCACCTAGTCAAAACCTATGGGAAATTCATATTGCAATCCAGAGTTAATTGTTCTTACATAGGAGCAAGGACTCCCCATAGTTACTCTGGATTGTGCCCTAAATTGGTTAGGATTGTACCCTCAGCTATGAAGGTTTACCATTATCATCAGCAAGTTCTGACTTCAACCCTTTTACAAACAGGCCATGGAACAACTATTCTTCTAAATATGATGCTGCTTTTAATTATGCAAAATATGTCAGCTTCTGTGTGAACCTGACTGAACTTGCTGGCCTGATTATGGCAAGGCCTATGTATGTAAAACAGTGAATTCTAATGTACTCCAGTGAAGCCTATGGAGAAAAGTACCGGAATTTAGTTACGATGAGCAAAGTTTGTAATGCACTTCTATTGTCCATGGCTGATACAATACCTGGCTGAGATCACTCATATGAGATGAAGAGAGGTAATGTTGACACTGTGATATGCAACAATGGCCAACAGCTTAAATGTAAGGCCATTAGAGCTCTTCACCCAGTACTTCACTCAAGTATTGGTCATTGGTTGTGGAGAAGCCTTGTTAGGTGTCAAAGAGAGATTTTGTTGTGAGAGACCCAGGAAGGTCTAGAAAAGTAAATGTCTGGGTTAAAGCAAGCTAGCATTTTAACAAGACACCATATATTTCAGTCAGTCAAAATTTTTATTAGGAACTAGCGAAAAGCGTACCCGCGTTGTGGGAGTAAGGTTTCCCCGTATGCCATGCCCCATATGCATCAACCCCCCATGCACATCAACCCCCCATGCGCAACTTCCCCCCATGCGCATCAACCCCTCATGCGCTCCAACACCCCATGTGCAGCGTCCTCCACAGTGCAGCCTATTCCTCTTAACAACGTCCCCCCAGTGCACCAGGCACTGAGCACCAAATTGGCTGGATGTTGTTCAGTCTCCCATGTTAAGTATAGGACAGAAACACGTTGCCCCCTTTTCAGCCCCTGAAGGGTTAATTTCTCCAGATGGTTCTTGGTGGGTGTTCAGGTGACAGAAGGAACTCCCAGAATTCCATGCTTCAGGCCCAGCAGTTGATGATGAGTCATCAATTCTCCAATGCAAAGTATAGGGAGGAAAACGCGTTGCGCCCCTTTTCACCCCCTTCCCGTTGGAATTTTCCAAAAACCAGTTCTTAGTGCACCCCTCAGTTAAAGAAGGAACGCCCTCCCCAAATTTCACGCTTCTAGGCCCAGCGGTTTTGGCAGGGCGGTGATGAGTCAGTGAGTGAGTGAGTCAGTGAATGAGTGAGTCAGTGAGTGACTTTTCTCTTTTTTATATATAATGAGTCCACATGTGTTGCACAAATGTGCTTCAGAGATTTGTGGAGCTCCCAGCATGAGGAGCTTTCTATTGCTCAACCCAAGTTTATATGATACCAGACACCAAAATGCAGCCCTTCCTCAAGCCACGGCTGTGCCCGTCAGGCAGCCCGAGAAGACAGCGGGAAGAGCTCCAAAGATCCCTGCCTCCTCATTTCTCTCTCACATAATTCTCTTTCACAAAACTGGGACAGGAGGACCCTCTGTCCATTTGCCAGTATGTGAGCACAATCCTCAGAAATCAGGACTGTCCCTGTTTTTCAGGACATGAGGCAACCTTATTCTCAGAGCACCTCTGCAAAGGGCTGCAAGATGGAGGCAGGAGGCAGCCTTCACTTTGCCTCACTGTGGGTCTCCCCTTGCTCTTCTCTTCCCGATACAACCAAATTTCTCTCTCTCTCTCTCTCACACACACACACTCTTTTCTCTCTCACACAACACATGCACAGTCCTTCACACACACACACACTCACACATACACACAACCTTTCTCACACTTTCACATAAGCACACATACACACATTCTTTTCTCTCACACTCACACAGATGCATCACACACTCACACACATGCATTCAGCCTTTCACACACACTCACAATCTTTCACATAACCACACACACTTTTCACTCACACACACATGCACACAGCCTTTCACACACACTCACACTCTCTTTCACATTGCATATAATTTTTTTTAATTACAAGAAGGCTATATACTGCCTGCTCACAAGGAAAAAGATTTTTTCCATATGACAAAGGTTACAAAAAGGACATGTGCTGGAAAATGAGTACATATGGTCACCCAGCTTGTAAACCATTCTAACCCCTAAACTATGGAAGGGTTGGTAGGTGAATTTTTCAAAAATAAACATAGAATTAACTTTTGCACCGGTGGGGGGTAAATTGTTTGCAGAGAACCCATTGCACCATGAGGCTGTTTGCAGGGAAGGGCAAAAGACCCCTCCTCCCCCAGTCCTACAGCCCCTATTTAAGAGTGGATGCAAAGTGGTAGGTTTTGCAGGTAGCCTCACCGCAGATGCGAATAACTTTTGTGTGTGTTGATCTATTTTTGTTTGATTTGTTTTGCAGGAAGCAAAATTCAGTCTAACCTTTGGCTACACCACTGCCTATTCCAACGCCTCTGTCTGATCTCCAAGAGAAGCCACGAAAAGAAACTATTTATTTGGTTTTGCAACATCTAAGTAGCTATGCAGAAGCAGCAAGAGAAAATGACATGTCCCATTTGCCTGAGGACGATCCACGACCACACAAGCATAGACTGCGGGCACAGCTTCTGTGGACCCTGCATTATTATCTTCTGGCTCCAGCATAAAAATATGGACTGTCCCCAATGCACAGGGATGATCCCACACAGGCATCCAAAGAGAAATCTGGTGTTTCAGAATTTTATTGAGATTTTGAAGACTTTCATGATGGAGGACGAGATAGTTGGCTGTGCAATACACCAACAGCCCCTGACGTTTTTCTGCCGGGAGGACATGGCCCTCATCTGCAACCTCTGCAAGTTATCCTTTGAGCACAGGCAACATACTGCATTGCCCATAGAAGAAGCTGTCGAACGCTTTAAGGTAGGGGGTTGGATCCTGCAGGTTCCCCTTTCAGGGTGTGACACTTCAGAGTACTATACTTTTGTTTCAAAAATGAAACAGACCAAAGAAATCTACCTTTTCTTTTTTTCATAGACCTCAATCAAGGCTAAAATTAGAATACTGAAGACTGAGAGAAAAAGTAACACAGCAGCGCGACTATACGCTCAAGCTGATATTAATGCCTGTCTGGTTAGTAATGCTACTTCCGCTTCAACTCTAGATCCTAGTTCTCTTCAAATTTGTTTCAACCATAACTGGCTACTTGATCAACTGACAGGAGCACATTTATTGTCTTTCAGAAAAGTATATTGTTTTTCTCAAACTTGTACTAGATTTCTTCAAATTCACAGTTATAAGAACCAATTTACCTGCTTTTATGTCTCATTTTAGGAAACCCAAATCAATCCTCCAAAGTTTGTTTCAAATAACCCTCTCTGTAGTTCTTGGCAATTGTACGGTAATCCTGACTGGTAAGACAAGCCATAAGAAATCTTTTTCAGGGCCAGCTTCCTGATGAAGAAAAAGTACTGGAGCTTTAAGGAACACCATGATGCATATACAGGTGTGCAACTTGAAGGCAAATGTTACATAAAACTAGTCCAGAGAAGGAATAGTCAAGTTCCCCAATATCCTGGGAGGGTTTCACTGCTAGCTAAAAAAACTCAAAACTCTGTAATTCTCCCTCTGCTATAATCCTTCCCTCTGCTAATCAGATCTAATTTTTTTCAAATCCTATCAAGGCTGTAGGGAGTGATACAAATGTCACTGGACATTTAAGACATTTACAGAAATACCTTGACTTTCATCTAGTTGGCTTTCATCGTTTTGCTCTTTGAAACGTTTTTAATTACCATATATCCATTTTTCAAATTTTGTCATAGGCTTTCCTCTTTCATCTGCTGGTGAAATGTTCACCGACACAACATTCTCTAACGTTCTTACGCTTTCTCATTCTCTAATGCTTTTCTATTTTTCTTTTATTTCTGTATACTGTATTTAGGTTTTGCATGAGTTACATTTTTTTGTAGGCCAAAATTTTTTGCAGCCTTAAGGCAGGATATAAATCAAATAAATAAAATATAGTTGCAAACTAAACAAAGGTATTTTTTGACATTCATCCATTTCTGATATACATCCACGTGTGCTTGTCTTGATAAGACCAAAGTGCAAGGTATTGCTGCAATTGGATCACATTTAACCCGTGAGAGAGTGACTATATAGAAACCTACAAGGAGAGGATCTTTCTGCATGATTGGTAAGCACATTTTTAAATTGTGTGCACCTTTTCCCCCAAAACTCAAGAGTTTACTGTATAGAATGAGAGGTACAGCATATATAAATTGAAAGGGGAAGCAGATTCAGACATGCATGTTAATGACAGTGATTGGAAAGTGTATAAGAGCTGTTGTAGAACAAATGCAACAGATAATTTTCATATTGTCCCCAAAACACCATACTTGAACTTGTGCTGAGGAAAAGTCTTATTTTGATGCAAGTTAATCTTGTTTTGTTATGAAATAGAAATGCCTTCTAATTATGTTTGGCCCTAAAGCTTAGCTCAGATCTTGTCCTTTTTCAATGGCAGGAAAAGCTTGAAGAGGACATGGATTTACTTACACGAGAATTTGAGCAACTGCGTCAGTTTGAAGAGGAACAGAAGGGTCTATTCCTTGGCCAGTTGAAAGCACTGCAGAAAGAGTTGGAAGAGGCGAAGGAATCTATTGCTGATTGCTTCATTGAGAAGTTTAACAACCTCAGTACTCAGATTAGAAACAAAGAGAAGTTATGCCAGAAGAATGGAATTCAGTTTCTGCAGGTGGACATTTGTAATGGGCTACTAAGTGGCTGAAAGACTTATGGCACAATCCAGAGTAACTATGGGGAGTCCTTGCTCCGACGTAAAAACAATATACTCTGGATTGCAATATGAATTTCCCATAGTTTTTTACTAGGTGGTGCCATAACTATGTCGAAGTAAATGTCTCTTATGTGCTCCCGTAGTTACTCTGGATTGTAGGGTAGGTCTCTGATGCAGACAGTTTGTCCATAGGGAAACACCGAGCGGATGACACTACCTACCTACCTACCTACACTATTTATAACTAAAAAGTTCACAAAGCAGTTTACAAAGAAAATGAAAAAAATTAATAGCTAATGGGTCTCTGTCACAAAAGGGCTCACAATCTAAAATGCAAAAGAACACCAGCAGGAGCCACTATAACAGACATTGCTGGGGTGAGGAGGGCCAGTTACTCTCCCCCTGCTAAATAAAAGAGGAGCACCCACTTGAAAGAGTGCCTCTTGCCCAGTTAACAGGGATTACCTATCACTGAATTGGATCACTGGCCCATTTAGCTCAGTATTGTTTATGCCAACTGGAGCATAAACTGAGATATTGAGGGTCTCAGAAAAGGGCATTATTGGTTGTTAGTAAGACGACCAATCATCAGGTTTACAATATGTCAGTTTATTTGACTGATGTATCATTTTTTCTGAAGCTCAACATGGTGTACAATATAACATAAAATAATTAAAAACATAAAAATCCAGTAAAATTAAAACCTTGAATCTGGAAGGGACAGAAATTGTTTGCTCAGTAATTCTGGTGATATAATTTTTCTGTTCATTTTTGATTGGTTTGTTTTCTTTCAAGGATGTGGAAAAGAACTCGATTATGAATGCAACTTCTTCAGCTAGGCCTTCAGGTGCATCTTTAGTGACACAGAGGAACTGGTTTTCGGATGGTATAAAGAGGTAGGTTAACCACATGCAACAGATGATTATGGAAGATATGGGTGTGACAGAATGACGACAGAGATCTGGCCCAGGTACATCTAGCCAAGAGAAAGTAGAGCCTACATATGTCTCACCAAAATAAACTGAAACTGTTATTAAAACTTAAAAATTATTTGGGGCATGGACAGCTCAATGAAAACATCAATTTGTTACAGTAACTGCTGGGATCATAACGGTTTGGCCCAAATCTAAGTATGATCCTATTTGCAGTATATATTCTAGGTATCCCATCTCATAAAGAGCTGGGACATTCTAGAGCTGGGAAACATTCAGAACGGAAGCAAAATGTTTAGAGGCTGTAGCATCTTCCCTATATTGATAATACATGGCATTTAGAGGTATTTTTGTCTAGAAAGAAGGGGCACAACATGGTAGAGGTTAATAAATAATGCATGATTTGAAAAATGGATTTTTCTTAATTTGGAATCATTCAGGGAAATTGATTAGCACTAGTTTCAGAACAAGAATGTACTTCTTCATACAACTTATAAATGAATTATCTGCATTCGGAACTGATGGTGGTTACCATTGGTTCAGATTCTTTTAAAGAGGCACATACATCTTCATGGAGGAGTTATCCATCAGCAGAAGCTGGTTATGATGACTAGTTTAAATATTGCTGTTCAGAGACAATGTGCCACTGAATATGAGTTGGTGGGGGACATAGGAGCAGGATGATCAAGTGCCCAAACTTGAAAAGGAGGATTCCTTGAAAAGGTCTTGGATTCCTCTCAGCCTGTCCTTTCTAGCGGACAATGGCACTTTTGCGTACTCACAAGTAAAGCTGCAATATTGGGCACTTTCACATTCCCATAGAGCTCAATGCATATTTTTAGTTTTACTTTTTTGGCCATAACTTTTGATAGGAAGGAGATTTTTTGCATTGTATTCTACTCTTTAATATGAACCCAACAACATATGACATGAAGGGATACTGCACACCATTGCAAAGTTTGAAAATGATGTCAAAATGAAGCCCTTTTGGAGGATACCCGGACAGGAGTCTAAAAAAGAGGACAAATCCAGAAATTTCCAGTCATATGATCACCTTGCATAGGAGGAGGCTGCTGCCTTCCTGCTCTGTTAGTGGGCTTTTTTGAGGGCTTACTGATAGAGTAATCTCCCACGATGCCAGTAAGGTGCCTCTGAGAAGCCCAGAATCAGTCCATAAAGATGGATAACATTGAAAGGAAAATGAAATAAATTGAATAGGTAGAGGACAGGAAGTACCTTTAGATCTTGGATTTTTGTCTTCATATCTATCTATCTGTCTACAGTATTTATATACTGCTTTTCAACTAACTAACCCTACAATCCAGAGTAACTACGGGAGCACATAAGAGACATTCCATGTACCCGTAGTTACTGCACAACCTAGTGAAAACCTATGGGAAATTCATATTGCAATCCAGAGCAAATTGTTCTTACACCGGAGCAAGGACTCCCCATAGTTACTCTGGATTGCGCCCTATATGTTTCTACAACAGTTCATTGTACATACTAATTTAATTCTTGGGTCTCCTAGGTCAAAACCTTGTACATGGAATCATGATCAGAATAAAGAGAAGAGTCGTGAACTTTGTCAAAAACATGCTGCATATTCTCGAAGGAATAGTGTTTTTATAAAAATAATGGAAAACTTTAAAGGTAATGAGCTGAGAGTAACACTGAGTTTGGACTGTGGAAAACACCTGGGATCCAGATGGTGGCAGCTTATGGAACTAAAAATACTAATAACGAAGGGTATAACCAATTTAGGCCACAATTTTGACCAATTGTGGGGTGTGGCATAACTCCCCTTGCTGTTGTGGGGAGGCGGGCACATGCTTTGCCCCTCTGCTGGGAAGTTAGGCCAGTGCACAGAGAGGCCTTTGCCCCTCTGCTAGGAAGTTAGGCTGGGAAGTTAGGCCAGAAGCTTCCCACCTCGCTTCCCACCACCACCATAGGAAGTTATGCCAGGTAAGTTATGCTGGCCTAAGTTGGTAAGGATTACACCCTACCACAGTCTGAGACAGGAATGGACACAGCTGGCTATTTTGCTCAGCTTTGAGTAAAGCTGTCCCCAAAGACCCCACAAACAAGGAAAGATGAAGAATACACACCAATAACAGGCTTCCAAATAACACCATGGTGGGGTGAAAAGAGACAATTGCACTCTCTCTCTCTCTCTCTCTCTCTCTGTGTTAAATATAAGAGGAATACTACTCACAGGGATCAGTGACTTTCTGATGGTTTGTTTCTTGATGATCCACTCTTTCAACACTTTTTAGTTATAACTAGAAGTCATTCTTTCAACCTCGCTTTGCTGTTTCAAAGGCTAAAATTGTCCTCCCCCATGATGATTTGCATATGACATGATGATGCACACTTTTTGGTATGTGTGTTTGTGAGAGGGAGCGAGCACGCATGGCCACGTTAGCCCCTGGTCTATTCCCATTCCTGAAGGTGTTACTGAGAATCAATTTGCAGATATCTTTGTGAGTCAGCAGAAATTTACCAGATAAAAAGGGCATTTGCAATTTGCTTGTTAAAAAGCATCAGAAAAATCATTTGTAAAGTAAAAAAAGACCAGGTTTCACTTTTCAAATATTTCCACTTTTCACCACAGCTCTGGTCCCTAAACTATCAGATACATGGGCGATGCATGTATGCTTAGCACTTTTCCTTGAAAGCTTGAGATACATTTTAGAAATCTTTACATATTTATATAGTCAAAATTCAATATTTTCTACCTTCATCTTTTATAACAGCTCAAGTAACTTCCTGCATCCAGCGGATGCCAAAACCAACAGTTCCCATAAAAAAAGTTCCTGTCAACAGAAGCCATATTGGAGTCAGTGACTTTGATCGGATTCTAAGAGAAGACCTAGTGAGTAATATAAAAATAAATTATTTTATTTATTTATAGTATTTATCTTTTATATTTATTTACTAGCAAAAGCATACCCGCGTTGTGGGAGTAAAATTTCCCATATGACATCCCCCACACTGCACATCCACCGCCCATGCACATCAGCCCCCATGCACTTCCACCCCATGCACAACATCCCCCATGTTCATCCACCCCATGCGCATCATTCCCCCATGCACATCAGCTCCCAAGTGCATCAACCCCATGTGAAAAATCACCCATGTGCATCAACCCCCATGTGCATCAACCTCCCATGCGCATCAGTCCCCCATGCGCAACATCCCCCATGCATATCACCTCCACATGCGCAACTCCTCCCATGCGCAACAGCCCCCCATGTGTAGCATCCTCCCCAGTGCAATTCATCCCTCTGAACAACATCCCCGCCAGTGTACCAGGCATCGAGCACCAAATTGGCTGGATGTTGGTCAATCTTCCATGTTACATATAGGACAAAAACACATTGTACCGCTTTTCAGCCCCTTAAGGGTTAAATTTCTCCACATCAGTTCTTGGTGGGTGTTCATGTGACAGAAGGAACACCTCCCCGAATTTCATGCTTCTAGGTCTTGGGATTGGGGCAGAGCATCCCTCAGTCACCTATACTTCAATGCAAAATATGGGGAGGAAAACGCATTGTACCCAATTTCACCCCCTACTGGTTGGAATTTCTGAAAACCAGTTCTTACTGACTCCCTCTGTCATGGAAGGAACACCCAGCCCAAATGTCACACTTCTAGGCCCAGAGGTTTTTGGCTGAGCATTGGTGAGTCAGTGACTTTTCTCTTTTATATATATAGACTAGCAAAAAGTGTACCTGCATTGCGGGAATCCGTATGTCATCCCCACATGGCACATCAACCCGCATGCAAAATATCCCCCATGCGCAACATCCTCCCATGTGCATCATTCCCCCATGTCCCCTTTTCAGTCCCTTAAGGGTTAAATTTCTCCACATCAGTTTTTGGTGGGTGTTCATGTGACAGAAGGAACACCATCCCCAATCCAGGGTTTGGGAGAAATTTAACCCTTGGTTGGGAGAATGTGGAGAAATTTAACCCTTAAGGGGCTAAAAAGGGGTGCAACGTGTTTTTGTCCTATACTTAACATGGAAGACTGACCAACCTCCAGCCAATTTGGTGCTCAGTACCTGGTGCTTGTTGTGCAGAGGGAAGGTTGCACTGGGGAGGATGCTGTGCATGGGGGGGGGTTGCTTATGGGGGTTGTTGCACACGGGGAGATGATGCGCATGGGGTTGATGCACATTGGGGAGTTGTTGTGCATGGGGCATGTTGCACATGGGGGTTGTTACAGATGGGGGGTTGATGCGCATGGGGAGGGTTGATGCGCATGGGGGAAGGGGAAGGGTACTAGTCTCCAAACACTGCCCTTCATTTTCCCTGGGAAAAGTCCAAATCACATTAAGTTTTCCCTATAAACCCTTAAGCACACAAAGTTAGTGGGATTGGAGCTTCCCAGTGTTTGCTGGGTTTACTCATTTACTGGCCTTACTCTTATGAATGAGTACTCCTAAACAAAGGTAGGAGCAAAGGGCAAATATTTTGGTAGGAGGGCCACATCATCTGTCTAACACTGCATTGGAGGCCAGGAAAAATAATTTATATTTCTAATTGGAATAAATGTACGTGAATAAATACATTAGAGACTGAACATATTTGAATGAATTTTACTGATCTGATTGACTGAAAAGTAACTCCCTATATTGTAATTTATAAGTATTTTAAAATAGGGAATTACTTTTCAATCATCCTGTACATATGAGAACTATAAATGCAGGGACATTGAACCACATGAGAGCTATGAACTGTTTGCCATACACCTCTTGCACAGTGAAAACAGATCAAATCAATCAAGTGAAAGCAGATCAAATCAAAAACGCATGGAGACATAGGTTGTTCAAAGGACATGGGGATGTTAAAATAATGCCCATGGGCCAACATGGGCTCTAACAGTCTCCCGTAGGTGAGAGGGTGGCTGGGATTTGCCACAGGCATAGATTATGGGTGGATGCTCAGTGCAAAGAGCTCCAGACTCTCAGGGTCTTCAGGTTTGTGCCTTTGAAGCTTACTTGATGACCTGGAGAAGCAGAGGCAAGCAGAGAGATCAAAGTGAAACTTTCAAGGATCTCTGAAGGGGTCTTTCCTAGCCTCTAGCCAGCAGCTCAACTATCAGGGATTGAAGTCTCAGGACTGAAGATAATTCTGAAAAAGAGGGAAACAATCCCCCAGTGGGAAACTGAGGTGATGGATCTGTATCCAATCACACTGAGAAAACTCAGGGAATCACAGGAAATCAGGCACTAGATCAGAGGAACCTTTTGTGCCAACCTACAGGACCACCTTAAACCAATTGGAATTCTGTTCTGAGAAGGAGGAACATATGTGGAAGCATGGCAGATTTTGCCTGAGCAAACACATAAAGCCAAGCCATACGAGAGTCCTGAAATTTTTATAACCAAAGCAAGAGTGCACCTAAAAGTTAGTGGTTAGGAAGGAAAATGTATTGTTGCAAGACATTCACATACACCCACATCAGCACCCTGAAGAACGCATTATTGTGCTGGAGCAAAGACTGAATCTTGTGTGAATCTTTTCTTTTAACCAAAAGAAAAGGACTTTAATACGTATTTTTGCTTCTTAGATTCTGATGTAAGAAATGGAAGCCAATCACTAGATTTGGCCATTGATATTCTCAACCTCTGTGGCCAGCAATGGTAGATCAGATCATAACTTAATGTTTTCCTCACAATTTCTAGGTTTCACAGGTACATCAGAAGAAGCCTCTGCATCGTAATAGGGAAGCAAGAAAACTGTCCTGTACCTAATGCAGAGCATGTGCAAAGGACAAAACACTAGAAAAAGCCAAAGAAGGCATTTCCAAATGCCTGCCTTGTGCCTAACCCATAATTGTGATTTTGACTTTAATCTATCTTTGTTTCAGCAACACATGGGGACACAAAATAAACAATTTCCCCTTTAAGAGGGAGAAAACATACGATTTTTACAGGATCAAAGAAAAAGGAAACTAACTAAATTTGCCCACTCTACCCATATCAAGAGGGAGTGAGAGGAAAATATCTTTTATTTCTTTGCTTTTTCATTTCTTAGGAAATCTTCATTCCTGCTGAGATGGTGACATCACTCAGTGATGATTCCTCTGCTGTGGAGGTGGAGATCGTATCCGATGATGATTCCAGTTTCGTTTATGAAGTTGCGGAGATGGTGACATCTCATGATGACGATATTTCTGTCATTCTTGAAAATGCCAACTGAGCCTGTGATGTTTTAAATTGCTATTGCCAAGCTAGATCCCAGTGTCCTCCTTACTGTATGCCAAAGAATTATCTGCTATCCTGTTTAGCAAACGTATGTGGAAGGTTGTAGAAGAAAAGGAAATTTGGACTTTGTAAATATAGTAATTTCAAAATGTATTTTAATTTTTTTCTCATTTTGAACGTGAATTTTCTCCTTGAATTATTTCTCTTGATGTAATTGAATTATCTGAATCTGCTATTGATTCATTCTACAAATATGTTTGCATTTGTACCCTTTGCAATTTCATCTGTAATTACAGGTATGAAACCATCCAATTCTAAATACTGGATGTATATGTATGTAACAGAATGTATGTAACATACATATTATGTAACATATATGTATGTAACAGTATATAAGACAATAGAGGACAGAGAACTAAAAAAGAATTGCAGAAGTAAGCCTAGAGAGAGAAAAATCTATCTATCTACAATATTTATATACCACTTTTCAACTAATAAGTTCACAAAGCAGTTTACAAAGAAAATAGAAAAATAATAATAGCTAATTAAAAGCTAATGGAAAAAGTGGACTTTAAAGACAATGGCATTTGCTGGTGCAAAGAGAAATTGCAGGATTTTCCCATCCTGCTCACAAATTCTGCGAATTGTAGTTTGATGAGAGTACCAAGAACTCTTTATTACTTTGAAACAATTTTACATCCAATTAATGAGATACTAAACTAAGGCTGCAATCCTGAAGACACTTTCCTGGGAGTAATTCCCACTGAATATAATGGGACTTACTTTTGAGTAGACATGGTTAGGATTGTGCTCTTAGTTTACATCATAATATTGTTTACATTTACAATCTTTTGAGTTTCTGCTGGAAAAATTTGAAGAAAAAAAAGAAAGAAAATTGGAAAAACTTCAAGGAATTTTGTAAAATCTTTAGCAGTGTTAAATTGGAAAAACACCCATTGCAACAAGTTCAGGAAGAACAAATAAAAGAAGTTCAAAAACTAAGGATGGAAAAGAAATTGAAGCTGTGCAATTTGTGCAAGAAGAAAACAAACAACAATCAAATATGTGTGAAAGAGAGGAGAAGGATGAAGAAGAGAAGCAACTTAGAGCACAATCCTAACCATCTCTACTCAAAAGTAAGCCTCACTGTATTCAATGGGGCTTACTCCCAGGAAAGTGCAGCCTAAGGTGCAATCCTAAAGACACTTTCCTGGGAGTAAGCTCCATTGAACACAGTGGGGCTTACTTTTGAGCAGACATGGTTAGGATTGTGCTCTTAGACTTACTGGGTGACATAGTGGCTCAGTGGTTAAAATGCAGTTCTGTTGACCTGAGGGTTGGCAGGGCAGTGGTTCAAGACATGGGTGCTGCAAGATGGAACGAGCTCCCATTGAAAGCAGGTAAATTCAAGTAGATAAATAGGGGAGGATTTCTGATCAAATCATGTTATTGATCTACTCTTTGAGGGAGATGTAATGAGGGGATAATGAAGAAATTGTTAACATGGGTAAAATTGATTATTAAATGTAAGTAAATGGGACTTTTAAATTAATTAAAGTCATTTTTTTAATTTTAAGTTCAAGTTGATTTGACCAAGTATATTAGAAAAACTTTTAACTTTGCAATTTTAAGTACAAAAGTGCATAAAATACTTTAATTTTAATACCTTTTAATTTCATACTGGAATTAAAGAATAGATCAGAGAAAGACTACTATATGATAGAGGTACTTTGATTAATATAAAATTAAATGGAGATAATATATGCAATTAATAGATAATAGATATATGCAAATAATTAGAGTTATAGAAAATTAAATTAAAAAGATGTACTTGTTTTATTTAAAGTGGAAAGTTTAAAAAGGAAAGAATGAATAATGGTAAAAGATTAAATGAATTATGATTGATATTTTACATCAGTACTTTTAGTGTATCTTTGTGAAATTATGCTCTATAAAGTTAAAGGAATTTGTTTACTTAGAAAAGAAGGAAAGAGACTGAGATATTACATATAAATTTACAATTGAGGATGAAGATGGTAGCGAAAAAAGTGATGTCAAAGAGCATTGGTTATGGAAAAAATTGGACTTTATGACTTCACTATTTGTGTAACTTACAGATATTTTTACTGTTAAAATAAAAATAAAATTATAATTGCCCAATTGGATAGTTTTTTTCAGACTCTGGCTCAAGAAGTCCCCCAACTTGTACCTGGGTCAACACAAACCTTTCCAAACTATTGTTCAGCTCCCCAAGATAGGTCATCAAACTCTTTGTGACCTCCTGGAAAACACAATCAGGCCAGAAAACTAGAATGCAAAGCTAAAGAAGATTCCCAAGACTCACTCACTCACTGACTCATCAACACTCCACCAAAACCAGTAGGCCTAGAAGCATGAAATTTGGAGAGGGTCTTCCTTCTGTGATGGAGGCACTGACTAAGATCCAGTTTTTGGAAATTCCAATTGGAAGGGGGTGAAGAGGGGGCGATGTGTTTTCTTCCCTATACTTTACATTGAAGAATCCCTGACTGATCCAAGCCCTGCCCCAATCCCTGGATCTAGAAGCATGAAATTTGGGGAGGGTTAGGGTTAGGATCAGAGATGGGCTTCAAAGAAATTAAGAACCGGTTCTCTGTCCATCTGGCAGCCACTTTTAAATGGCTATTTTTAAACTTTATATATACTATCTCTTGTTAAGAACCGGTTCTATAGAGTAGGTGCGAACCTGCTGGTGCCCACCACTGGTTAGGATGTTCCTTCTGTGACATGAACACGTGGAGAAATTTAACCCTTAAGGGGCTGAAAAAGGGTGCAGTGTGTTTTTTCCTATACTTAACATGGAAGACTGACCAACATCCAGCCAGTTTGGTGCTCGGTGCCGAATGCATTGGGGAGATGTTAAGGGGGCCCTGCAGCAGCCAAAAGGAGCTGCACACAGGCCTAGAAAGCAGGAAATACCAGGAAGTCACTGGAAAGGCCCCAATTTCCTAACAAAGTATTCTCTACCTGGACTTACGTTTCCAGGGCCTCATTTCTGGTTTCCCAGAAGTAACCCTACAATCCGGAGTAACTGGATTGTTGTGAGAACAGAATATGGGAAAGAGACACCATTTCTCATCAATTGTTGTGAGAACAGAATATGGGAAAGAGACACCAAGGATTGCATCCTAAGGAGCTGAGGGCAATACATGCAATTTCCTAGGTGTAAGCTCCACTTAACACAATGGGAAGTGCTTCTGAGTAAACCTATAAAAGACTATCCCTACAATCCAGAGTAACTACGGGAGCACATAAGAGACATTACGTGCACCCGTAGTTACTGCACCACCTAGTGAAAACCTATGGGAAATTCATATTGCAATCCAGAGTAAATTGTTCTTACACCGGAGCAAGGACTCCCCGTAGTTACTCTGGATTGCGCCCTAAGTCTCCTCCAGAACAGTGGTCCTTAATGTTGTGAGGATCATGGCCCAGGACCGTGGGAAAAAATTTCCCACAGACCAGGGGGTGCACATCTGCAGTTCTGGGCAGAACTGCGCGTGCACATCAGCGCAGCTGGGCCATGCATGCACAGTTTGCCCCAGGCCAGTGCACGCTGGGCATGCATAGCCCTACTGCTGGGCTAGACATGCACAGTTTGCCCCAAAGCTGGGGTGAGCTGGGCATGCCTAGTCCAGCGACTAGATTGCGCAAGCTGTTTGCTCCAGGGTTGGCCATGCAGGGCTCCTGCCTCCAGTCCAGGTTCCAGTCCTAGTGTGGCCTGATGGCCAAGGCACCACAGACTGGCACTGAAAAACAGACCGGGGGTTGAGAACCCCTGCTCTACAACTTGGAAACTTTGCAGCCCTGTAATGCCCTTCAAGAAGCTCTTTGCACTCACGCTAGAAGTGGAAGACTATGATAGATGTTTTTAATTTTGTTTCTCGCCTCTACCTATTTTTTCTAATCTCTACCTGAAGGCTTTCTAAGTAAAGAAACTGCTCAGAAAGGTTCTCAGAGCTTCTACTGCAACAATGAGAAGAAACATATTTTTGTATTTAAATGAAGACTCAGATACTCAGAATTCTGTAGCAGCTGCAGTAGTCCACGGCTTTGTAATAAGATTAAATCTGTACACAAAATGGTTATATGATAGCACTTGCTAGTATGCAAACATAGTACATTTTATTAAGTTTCTGTAACCTATACTAGTTTGAGACAAGAATGAGTACGACTGCCCTTAGTGGATCATTTGGTAAAGGGGTCCAGTGACTTTATAGCACCCCACTGAGAACTGCACAAAATACAAACTAAGAGGATGATGTTTTAGGGGCAAACCAGTTCTCATCACCTGAAGCAGCTTCCGCAAAGCAACATTTTAAATAACTGGTGCAATGGGCTTCGCATGTTCAATTAGAACTCTATCAGAGATAGAGAAGATATTCCATGAAGGTCATAGATGGGATCATAGGAAACAGAGAAGACTCAGTGAAACTCCAAGCAATTATTGAGTAGCTCCTGTGGAAGCTTCCTCAGAGGCATATGCTAAGGTGGGATCCTGGTCCCACCCAAAGCCAAGGATAGATTTTCTCATGCTTGAAAGAGACAGGGGGGAAACTGAATACTGGCACATCCAGGTCTGCATCAAAAAAGGTCACCAACCCTCTCTCATAGTATAAAGACACGCAGATCCGCCTGGGTTTCCTGATCATGGAGAGGGAAGTCCAGTGAGAAGTAAGTGCTTTGAATTGTCCCCAACATTGCTCCACAGCCCAGATGCCTTGCTCAGGGCTGAGGTTGATGCAGCATTTCCTCTTCACAGACTGCCTGGCAACTCCAACGGCCCAGTTCTGTCCTCGCTCTACATCTACCACCCAGCAGTGCCGTCCCGAGCAGAACCCTTCACAGCCCAACACAAAGAGCTCTGTATCAAATCTCTCAGGGTTGTTCGGCACAACCTCTGGTTGGTCACTGTGCCTGACGCTCTTCCGATCCTGAGAGACAATGAGTTGGGGGTTTGCAGTGCATGGATCCAAAGTCATGTTAACTGGGGGAATCAGAAAAAAAAAAGATTTAAGTGATGACACTCAGAAGGGGCCATGATTGAGTTTATGCTTCCCTTCCAGATAGAGATAGAGCTCAGAGGTCATTTCCTCTGCGTTTTTTCTCCTTTTCTAAAGCTACAATCCTAAACACACTTTCCTAGAAGTACTACTGTACACAATAGTTACTTCTGAGTAGACATGCTTTGGATTGCACTTAAGACGACACTTTCCTGGGAGTAAGACCCATTGAACACAGTGGGGCTTACTTTTGATTAGACATGGTTAGGATTGTGCTCTTAGTCACCTTACAAAACAATTACTGGAGGATCATCCTAATAAAAGCACTGCCTTGCTATTTTCCAAGAGCTCTGTATCTCCAGTTCTCAAAGTGGAGGTTATCTATAGATAAGTAGGGGCATAAGCATTGAGTTTCTTTTTTAAAATGGAAGTGACTTTGGAATGAAGAACTGCCTTCTCTCTTATGTAAGTGGCTTTAGATAACAGTAATCCTATTCCTGTTTTACTTGGAAGTATGTCCATTTGGTTTGCCCATATGTCACTCACAAGTATTTACCACCCATATGCATGAGATTCCATCAAGAAATAGCAGCTCTTCAGGTTGGCAATGCGTAAAGTTTTTACCTCTAGTATGAGTTTACACCTCTAGTATTAAAATCTGCTTATTCCCCAGGATGGATTTTGCAGCTACTATAAGTCGCAGAGCTACAAACAAAAGTTACAGAGCACAAACCTAACCACTTCAGGCTAGCACAACTCACCCATCTCTCCATTCCTTGTTGTGTAGGGAGGCTGGTACAGGTCTGCACTGGCCTAATCCGCCCAGGAATGGCTCAGAAATATCTTATATAGGGTTTCCATTACTCTCTTCCACAAAATCGGGACAGGACCCTCTGTCCCATTTGCCAGTATGTGAACACAATTCCCCAAAATCATATGTCCTGCTTTTCAGGACATATGGCAACCCTAATCTATAGTATTCTTGTGACAACACCAGGCCAACATAGGACTTGTGGTGGGACTTGTACCAGGGGGTCAGGATTGCAGCCTGAGCATAGAAACATGTATGCCGAACAAAACAAACCACCTGTGTCACCTTTTGTGTCCATTCTTAGAGCATCATCCCAATGCATAACCGGCCTGGAGATCTGTAAAGGGTCTGTTTGTGCTCCCAGCGTGGTGTTTCTCCAAGTTGTCCTCTCTCTCTTTTGTTCAACTGCAAGCATTTCTAGATGAGAGAGAAAAAGAGGCAAGGATGACGCTATTCTGTGCACTACAGTCAAACTGCCAAACATTTATATATATTTAAAGACATTTGTTGTGAACTAGTTTCAACTTGTGATTATCCACACCAAAAAGTTATCCACACCAAAAAGGAAATTTCAGACCCATTACACTTCCAATCAGGGATCTGAGGGAGTTTTCAAAGAGTGGAATAAGCAAGGCTGTTAAAGGGGGAGCCTCCTTATTCATTCAGGCCTAGTGTGAGATGCGGCCAGCTAGAACACAATCTTGATGCTCAATTTCCGTGTTCAAAGATAACATGGTTCTAACCCTGTGGTTTAGAGCAGGATTCTCCAAACTTTTCAGTATGAGAGCCACATCATATCTGACAAGATGAAGAGTGCCCAGGAATTTAATAAGTTTAAATAAATACATTGGGGATGAAAGGTAGGATGGATTTTGAGAAGAAATATTAATTTTGGGAAAATGAAAAAACAGGATAAAACAATCAATTAATGGGAGGAAAATTTCCTTCAAATATTATTTGGAGGTATTGGAGAGATAATACAGGGATCTCCAAATCCCGGCCAGGCCTCTCCGTACAATAATCTGCATTCTCACCCTATCACCAGGTAACTCCAGGCCAGAACAACCAAAATGGTCCATCCTATGCCACAGACTGGATCAAATGTGTGTGCCAACTTATTTTCTATTCAAGAGCTTGACTTCTGTTATCCCAGAAATCCTACCTAGTCTTTTGTACCTTTGAATGCTTCCAGGTTTTCTGTTAAAGTAATTCTTTGTTGAGAGATTTCATTGAACTTCTTCTCCAGATCAAGATAACTTTTTGGATACCAATGGAAATTTTCTTTTTCACACCTAGGAGAAAAAAGATAGTTCAGATTAAGGAATGCTGCAAATTCTTTGTCCTGTCTCAGGGTTCAGATTTTCACCCAAGAAAGACATGCAGTGTTATCCTAAGCACATCTACTCAGAAATAAGTCCCATTGTGTTCAATAGTATGTACTCCCAGGAAAGTGTGGTTACAACTGCAGCCATAATGGATTGGTAGGAAAGAGATAAAGGGTGCAATCCTAATCCCCAAGTTAGGCTGCATAAGCCCCATAACTAGTCCAGTACTGGCCAGGGGGTGTCACAAAAGTGCTGTAATACATTTCTGCACCACTCCTGAGGGTGAGTTAGAGCAGTGCACAGACATGCGCTTCCCTCTCTACATCATCACAGGAACAGGAAGACCTATGAGTTTTACTAGCCTAAATTTGGATTGCACCCAAAAAGTGCAGCCAGATTTTCTGTGATGTGTATTTGCCTACTCTTTCTGTGGCAAGACTAATGCTGCAATCCTAAACACACTTTCCTGGGAGTAAGACTCATTGAACACAGTGAGGCTTACTTCTGAGTAGACATGATTAGGATTGTGCTCTATATCAGGTGAAATTAAGATGGTTGATCCAAACACTAAAATCCACAATAAACAATATTTTTATGCCTACAAACGTAGGAGACCCAAGAAAAAAGTCAGACACATCATTTCTAGAGGACAAAATGTAGGGCACTAAAGCTAAACACATTCATGTGAATTGCTTTCACGTGCTTAAACACCATATTACGTATTAAATTTTAAATTATATATAATTTATTACAAGAAGGCTATATTGCAGCCTGCTCACAGGGAAAAGGAGGATATTTGAAATTCTTTCCAGGACACAAGGCTAAAAAATAGGACATGTCCTGGAAAAAAAGGACACCTGGTCACCAGGAATCAATCCTGAGACTCATTTCAGTGGCAAGGCTCAAACATCAAACCACAAAGAGCACTTCAGGGAATAGACAGATGGATTCGCTCCACTTGTTTTCCCACTCATTTAGAAACAAATTAATCCAAATCAGGGGTAACATACCTGCATTTAGTACTCCAAGAAGAAGAAAGAAAAGGAAAGTTTTTTTGTTTCTCACTTACAGAGCATATATTTGCTACTACTACCAGCTCTAATGGGTATGAAAATCCTTACCGGCTTAAGGTTTTCTTGAGATTCTAGGGAAACCAAAAAGAAAATTTTGATTACATGGTGAATACATAAAAATATTACACAATAATGTCTGCTGAGACATTCGGGCAGTATCCCCCATCTCTTCTTAATTGTGGTTAAGGGAACCTGGGTAACTGTTCTCAAGAACAGGCACATCAGTCCTCCCCCTACATCCATTCATTCATCAAGTCACATATCTGCACACTAAAACCAAGTACTTCAGACCCCGTTGTTGTTCAGTCATTAATGCTGCATTGCAGTTTCATGGTTGCAATCATTCTCTGCAGTGAGATCCCAATCTTATCCTCCTGATAGTATAGTTACAACATAGTCCTAACTTGTGCTGGATGAGGAGGCCGGCCACTGAGCCTGCTCTGTATCCAGCTCACCGTTTAGGGCTGCCTGAGACTCAGCTATGAGCAAAGGGAATGCATTTCCCTTACCCCAGGTAACACTGCAGCAGTCCCCAGTGGGGCTACTTAGATTTGTACTGCCTAAAAAAATGGTGTGGATCAAAACAGCCTGGAAATGTGCCATGTCAAGTGAGAGTAAGGTAAGGATCTGGGTTTGGATTCTTAAGATGAATGAGATAAGGATCTGATTACTTGCACTACTTTACTTTTGTATGGCTCCGTGGAGCCCAGGTCAGCTTTCTTTCTCTCCCAGTGGTGGAAAAGTGTCTTACTGCACTCTCATGAAACCTTCAAGCCTGCACTTGTGACTTGCACTGGCTTTTCAGGATCAGGTTCCTAGTCAATCACATAACAGCAACCTTAAGGGTGCAACCTTATCCACACTTTAGCAGGGAGTAAGGCCTATTGACTATAATGGGATTTCCTTCAGAGTAAACATGCATAGGATTGGGCTGTGGAACTCCTTAAATATAGAAGGACCTTGAACAGCACACTGTTACTCTTCCTATGTGCAACCCACCCTAAAAACTGTTTTGCTCCAAGTGAATCATGGAAATGAATCTGGAAATGAATGACTGGAACTTGTAAGACAACAACAAGCTAACCTGCAATAATTCACAGGCAGACTGTTGACATTTCTTCTCCAAGTCACTAATAAGGTCATCCAAGTGGGAAAAGGAATCACAGAGCTTGGTACAATTTTCTTCCTGCATTTCCTCTACTTTCTTTTCTAGTTCACTCAGCTGAGCTAGGAGGAGGTTCTCCTGCTTCTTTAGAAAGAGATGAAGACTTTGGAACGCCAACACAACCTTCTCCCTCTCGACTTTTAGCTCTTGCTGTAGAAAAAGGAGATACAAGATCAAAAACAGTTTTGTAGAACTGAATGTAGATGATCATGTCAGAAGGGGTTGTTATGAACTGAAGGTGCTATCATTGTGATAAGGATTGGGAAGAAACAAATCTAAATAGGTAAATGCATGGAAATATAGGCAAGATTTCTTAACTCAAGGGGAAAAGGAGACAGGCAGATTGTTGCGCATTTTCCATAAATTAAGGCTCCCTGTATTTTTAGAAATACAGCAGAAAAGTGTGCACTTAAGACCATTAAAAATAAAATCATTTGCAGCAGAAAGCACAAAGAAAAGGCCAAAAATATTATTGAAATGTTTACTCCCGAACACAACAGAATCTTCATTTTTCAACATGTTTGTGATTCAGCAAAGCTTGTCCCACATTTATTTTGACATAAGTGACCAGGTTCTCATTCCAACCTCCTTGGATCCAGGGACCGGTTCTGTGGGAAAAATTTTTTCTCAGGAACCGGGAGCGGGGGGGGGGGGGAGGGAAGCTTTGCCTCCAGGCTCCACCAAGCCAGAGAGATTCAGCTTCCCACCCCCCACCCCCCAGTGTAACTGTCCACAGCAGAGTCACCCTGTCTAGTAGGGCATTGGTTTTCAACCTTTTTGTCTCATGACACACCAACGAGGTACTAAAATTGTCAAGAAACACCACATTCTTGACAGTTGACAAGACATATCATGCTGTTGGAGGAGGGCTCAGATCCTCCAATGTCCCTACTAATAAATGACTTTCCCCCAAACTCCCAAGCCACTGTGCAGTTTAAAATAGCTGTGCAATACAGATGGACAGGAGCTAGAAACTGTCACTTGGGGTTTATTGTGTAGATTCCACATATATTCCAGATCAGCCTCAGAAAAAAGAGCTCCCCACTTAGATGCACAAAGATTTGGAAGTAGCGTGGTCTTCAGACACTGCTTGCAACCCCCCCTTTTTACAGATGCCCCTTGTTTGGGTAGCCTCCTCCTCCTCCTCCTGCATAGCTCACAGCCTCATCATGTGCATTTGCTCAGAAGTAAGTCCCATTATACTCAATGAGGCTTACTCTCAGGAAAAAGTGGAGAGGATTGAAGACTTGGGATCCAGTCCTAGGCATGTTTGCTCAGAAGCAAGCCCCATTATATGCTATGAGGCTTACTCACTATATAATAGGAATGCAGCCTACCCAGGCTTCTCAAGCTACTGGAAGGGAGACATGGTAGCGATGCAAATGCAGAGGCTGGAGGACGTCTGGGCAGGCTGCAATCATCTCTGCTTTATCCTAGGAGTAGGCCCCATGGACTACTGGGGCTTACTCCTGAAGACACAGATGGGCATGTGCATGGGGCCTCCCTGCAGGACCCCAAAGAGCTGAAGTGGAGAAGCACAGCTCAGGCCAGGCAGACATCCTCTTGCACCCCTGCCTTCCCCATTGCCTGCTGCAGGGAAACTCCTGGCTGGATCAGGCCCCGTTCACCTTCTCCTCTCTCCCACCCCCAGGGATCCTCCACAGTTCCCAATACTTCCCCCAATTACAGCCATGATGCCCAGGCATAGGCGTCATGACCCCCCTGCTTCTCCAGCTGCTTACTGGAGGGGAAGAGGGGGCTGTACCCAGGCAGTGGCAAGTGGAAGAGCTGGTCCAGCATGGCTTCTTCAGAGGGGGGTGTCTCCAGCCAAAGAGCAGCACCTCCAGCATAACAGATCAGGGCCTTGCATGGGTGGAGACAGGTAGCGTGGCCCAGCCTCTAAAGCCTTGTGGACCGGCAGTGGGCCGTGGCCCGGAGGTTGAGGACCTCTGTTCTAGTGGACTACTGAAGTAGCTGCAAGTAGGCTCATTAGGAGCTCAGTGTTACCAAAAACAATTCCTTTGTTGTTGGGGAAATAAAAATATGATAGTAGTAGTAGTAGTAGTAGTAGTAGTAGTAGTAGTAGTAGTAGTAGTAAGAACCTTTCATTGGCATAAGAAAAAGCAGTACAAAGATCAGTCAAATCAGCACATAAAAATATAAATAGAGCCACAGTGGAAGTTCTATTTTAGATCAGCAATTTTCATCTTATGGCACACTGACAATGACATCCCGAACTTCTGTGGCTCAGCCTGTGGATCATTCATGATACACCAGTATGCCTTGGCACACTGATTGAAAATCACAGTTTTATTTTTCCTACTGCTTGCCCTGCACAGTCAACTGCAATTAACAATTTACTTTTCAGTCCAAGAGAACAATATAAGTCTACCCTACTGGTGAATGTCATTCACTTTTCCCAAAGTATTTTGGGAATTGTAGTTGTGAGAAGTGAGATCTGGGATCTCCCAACAGAAAAATCTCAGCAGTCACAAGAAGAAAACAGCAAAATATGAGTATTCATTGTAGATTCCCCTCATTTCCACAGCAAATTATTAAAACTAATACTGCTTTTGGGGCCTATATCCTATTATTATATTAACTGGGCTATCATTTTGTGCGTTTCTCCTCTCACCCCCACCTCCTGCTCAAATAACCCTTCACTTAATCAGGAATGAGAATAGTTACATACCAGATGTTTTTCAGTTTGCTTTTCTTGAATCTGCTTCCATCCTTGGACAGCATTTCTTTTTACCTTCAGGTTCTTGAGACGGATCTGAATTTCTTTCTGAAAAAAGAATTGCAGGTGTCTAGTTGGGCAGTTGGTTAGAGCAGCTTCTGCCAGTTATTATACACCAGAAATACAGCAGGATGGGAGTAAAAGTCTTTTTTGGAGGATGTTCCAAATTTGGAGCTATATCACTGACCTGAACCATGTCTATCCCATGAGGCCTTTTCAATAAACGGCAATCTGTTCCTTGCTCAGTAGTGCCTTGGACAAATAGTTCCTTGCTCAAATAGTAGTCTAGTGCTAGGCATTGATATCTGAATCTTTTAAGAAAGCTACTGGCCAATTCAAACAGCATGCACACTGCTGCAATGTGTCGAGTGCTCACAAAATCAGACACTGCAAGCCACTGCATATATATTTGATCCCCCCTTAAACTGCCCAGTGAAAAGATGTGGAGAGGGCAAGTTGCAGGGCTACTAGGAAACACACTTGTCTGTGATCTTTGAGAGTAAACTTCAGTAAAAATAGACAATACGGGGCTAGATAGTCAAATAATCAGACCCTAGCAGATTAATGGGGCAAAGCCATTGCTGCAATTCAACTTAGGTCAGGGATAACTAGCGAGCCCCAATCTACCTGTTAGTGGATCTCTTGGATCAATATGGCAATGATCAGGACAATCCTTCAGTTCCAGCTCCAGGTTTGGGAAAGGTGCTCAAGCAAGGGGGAGCACACAAAGAATAATAACTAATCTGCTTGGATTTCAAGTAAGAGAAGGTGTACCAGTAAATTAGTAAGAGAAGGTGTACCTGGGAATTTGCCCTGGGAAATGCTTAACCTCATCACCCTCTGCCTGATCTCCTTAATATGAAACTCCTTTAGGAAAAAGCAAGGTAACTACTGTACCCATTTCTCACAGATCACTGGTTTAAAAATTGTTCAAATCACTGAAGGTTTGTTGCACAAAGGTCAGAGTCCACATTAAAGCTAGCATGATGTTGAGATTAAGAGAGCCTATAACTAGGGATACCTGGGTTCCTCCCTGCTCAGCCATGAAACTCACTTAAAGCCCAATCCTATATGTCTTACTCAGAAGTCAGTCCCATTAAAATAAATGGAGCTTACTCCCAGGAAAGTCTGGATAGGATTGCATCCTAAGTACCTGTTTAGACAAATCATTGGCAGTCAGCCTAAGTGCCTTGCAGGATGGTTGTGAAGATCAAAGACAACCATGAACATCAACCTGGGAAAAAAGACTTGGATTAAAGTGTTAAACAAAGAACCTATTTTATATCTGCTTTCGGGAGATGATAGATGGGATCCCCCACAGCAAATACATAAAGTGATAAAATCTTTCCTATTAAAGATTTCTAGCCCTCCATTGATCTCAAAGTGGCTTGCAACTAAAAAACACAAATTTCCATACAACTGTTTAAGACTGAAGCACACAAAGTACAGATTAAAAAATACAGGGACTATAATCCTAAACACAGCAGTCCACAATCCTAAACACAGTATCCATCCCACTTATAAAAGTAGTCATTAGCATGGCCATTTTCAAACACTTGGTTTGTATTCACTAGTATTCCAGCTGCAACCAACACTAGTCCATGATGAGGAGGTAAATGAATCCTGAGTTACTGTCCCAGGTGGGTTACTGTCCCAGGATTACTTCAATTTTATTTTACATTTAAAGCCCTGGCAAACCTGGAAGGGGGGAAATGGAGCAACAGTCCAATGTCTGGGCTTCTAGGGGACCTGGACCACATGGCAAAACAAAATAAATCCAGGTACATCAATCTCAGCCTATCCAGGGTCACAATTCCACTACAATTTTAATTCACTTTCAATGCACTGCTGTTACCCCAGTGGATTTAAGGAAAAGAAGGTAGGCAATCAGGCATCTTTTCCCAGGCCCAATGTCATATCTTAGCAGATCTGATCTAGAAAACAAGTGTGTCCCCCTATAGTTGGCTTCCTGTACTTTTAAAAACTATGTAGGAAAAGGTAGGTTAGTGGTGCATTTTCTCCCAATCCTCTGTATGACAAATTTAACAAGATTCCCTCTTCTAAGTAACTGTTACAAAAATATAGGTACCCAATAGGTATTCATTCCCTATTCCATTTCCCCTTATCTCTTGTCTTCACAACAACCCTCCGAGGTAGCAGCCTAAGCAGGGCTGGCCTTAGGAGCTGCAGAGCAAGAAGACGATATGCAAGATTCGATCAACAACCTTGTTTTGATAAGGCTGCACTGTTACTGGGCTGGATCCAAGCCCTCTCTTGAAAAGCTGTTGTGCATCCCCCTGCTGAAACGATGCTTTACAATCCCTCTGGGATTGTACCCACGGATTGAAGAACCACTGGTATAATAAATAATACACATTTGCAGCATATTGGCCTGAGAACAGGAGAACGAACTAAGAATAGACTGCAAGACTCTAACTAGAGTCAAACAAAAATCATTTTTTTCCCAACTTTTGCCAATTAAAGGTCAAAACGTCAAGCATTTACCTGGTAATCTTGGGCTGCCTCCTCTATGGGGAGCACAGTGTGAGTTTGGTGCTCCCTAGATTTGTCACACACCAGGCAAAGGAAGGCACAGTCCTCTTTGCAAAAGACATTCAGAGGCTCTTGGTGTTTCTGGCACATGGGCTCCTTCCGCAATTCTCTGGCTGCCTGCAATCTCAGCCATGCCATCAGTTGAAGTCCTTCCCTCTTCAGCATTGGTTTGCTGCTGATCTCCTCCTGGGAAGTCTCCATGCCACTCTGAGATACGTACAGGTCTTCCTCAGCTCCTTCCCCATTCTGGGCAGCACCATCATTGACACCACCACAGACTGGGGTCGTGTCATTCCCAGGGAACTGGCAGCTGCTCATCCTGTAGTGCCAGCCACAGCCATCCGAAAAAGACTCTCAATATGAGCTACAGTTTCACTTTCCTGCCTCCACCCAGGAACAGGAAATTAAAGTTTCACCATTTCATTCTCTGATTCTCCAATGAGAAAAACAGGCTGACTTCCTGCTCAGGATGACAGTGTTTTTAGCTAGCAGCTGACACTGGATGAGCAGAATATTCAGTTTTCCATGCAAACATTCGCTGAGTGTTTGTCCAGCTGGGTGTTTGTTTTGGAGGGGATCCTCGACAGGCCTCGATCCACCATATGGAGCAAGGGTTGCAAGTGTTAGGCACATTTGCTTTAAAGAAATCCTAGACTTTCCCTTTTGATTCCATGTGTACCATCTTCAATTTAAATGAGAATAAGATTGCCCATTGAAATCAAATGGCAAGGCACAGAGCCCCTTTTCTATACCCTGCTAACCGAGCAAGAGGCACTCTTTCAAGTGGGTGTTCCTCTTTTATTTAGCAGGGGGAGAGTAACTGGCCCTACACACCCCAGCAATGTCTGTTCAAGTGGCTTCTGCTGGTGTTCTTTTTTTGCATTTTAGATTGTGAGCCCTTTTGGGACAGGGACGCTATTATTATTTTTCCATTTTCTTTGTAAACCGCTTTGTGAACTTGTTAGTTGAAAAGCGGTATATAAATACTGTAGATAGGTAAATATTTGCCTGGGGTTTAGTAGGAGGAATAGTGTCACCTCTGATGGTCTGTTGTGAGCAGCATAAGAACAGTTTTTAAAAAACAGAAAGGCAAACCGGTTCTTCTTCTACTGAAGTTACACAGTGGACTCTCCAAGTTCAGATCCAGTATACCATTGATCTATTCAGATCTAGCAGGGGTCTGGATCCATACAGCTGTTGCTTTCCTGCTCAAGTTGGAAGTTTTTACAGCACCATTTGTCAGTCACTGTTGGGAAAGTGTTTGGAGTTGAACAGGGATGTCCAAACCCCGAACCAAGTGCCAGACGTTGTCTGCAAGCCTCAATGTGGCCCACTGCAAGACCCATCTATTTGGCCCATGGACAAGCCTTGTAATGTATATAATACACTCTTATATTAAAATTCATGTAAATTTATTCAAATTTGAAATGTAAATCATTTTTCTGGCCCCCAACACAGTGTCAAATGATAGGCCTAGTGGAGGGCTGTGGGCTGTGGGTGGCGCAAGTGGCTAAGACACTGCCTTTTAACCAGCAGGCCAGGGTTTGAGACCCAGGTCGACCCCACAAGACAGGGTGAGCTCCTGTCCTTAGCCCAGCTCTGCAACGCTAGCTGGATCCAATCGTATTGGCTCTGCCTTTCCATTGGACTAATTCAGTGGGGTGGAGAGATGGGATTTACTGCTTGGGTAACAGCCAATCCTCCATAGCAATCTAACCCAGGCTTTCGTGCTTCGCAAGCAGCGTATGCAGCGCCGAGCACAATACCATAGTCTTCAAAGATTGACGGAGGCCTGGTGGGTTTCAGGGGGTTCTCACAGGATCTATAGAACCTTTTGCTAATGAGCATCTGGTTCTGAGAACGGCTACTAATGGCACATAGAACCTGTTGTTAATTTAGGTTATTAGGGCATAGAACCTGTTGTTAATTTATTTGAATCCCACCACTGGATGGGCCCCATTATCTTGCCAAAAGGTTTGGACACCCCTGGACTAAAAGGACCTTTTGACTGAAACAGCAGGGAAAATAAAGAGACAGAATGTAAATGTAAATATTCATCTTTGCACATGCTGATTTATATTATTCTGAACAAAAATCAGTGTTGTACACAAACATAACAAAGTTAAAGCATCAACTTTTACACATAATACAAGTAAATTGGTGTTCAAGTGTACATAGTCTCCAAATGCATGAACTTGAATAGTGTTCTTATTAGTGTTCATATTCATATTGAATAGTGTTCATATTAATGGAAATGTTTTGTGTGTATGTTTAGTTAGACTAACAGGACAAAGTATCACTGATATAATCTCAGCTCAGTTCCTGGCCAGACCCAAAGCCATGGGAGAATTTTTTCATGACCAAAAGTAGTTGGTGAAAAAAGGTAGATTAAAGCTTCTGTATAGGCATCAAAAAATGCTAGTTGGTTCTCTTCATAGTCCAGAAATACTCGAACCCTCTTGGGACAGCTGCTCAAGGACAGGATGGTAACAGGATCAGTAAGAGCTTCATAGTGGTCCCCACACTGCTGTATAGCCCAGATTTGTTCCTCAGGGCTAGGGATGATCAATCCTTTTCTTCTTACAGATTCCTTGGCAAAACCCACAGCCCAGTAACTCCCACTTCCTACTTCGACTTCCCAGTAATAACTCCCTGATGTGAATGCTTGGCAGCCCAGCACACAGGGATAAGTGTCAAATCTCTCAGGATTGTCAGGTATGTCTTGCCATAGATCCCCTAGTCTCACACTCTTCTGATCTGCTGAGAGGATGAGGAAGGGGTTTGCGGTCTTGGGATCCAAAGTGACATTCACTTGAAGGATGGAGAACATGGAAAGGAAAAAAAAGTGTTATGTTGCTGCTCGTTGCAAAGGTTGGAAGACCTATTACCTATAAACATATGCAGAAAAGTTAAAAGACCACACTTTTCATAGGGATGCCACCAAAATGGCTTTCCCAATGTCAAACCATGGCCAGAATACATGCATCAACTGACCTCTGTTGCCTATCTTCTTCAACTCAGTATAGGGCAATTCAAATAATCTTCTGCTTTCTTCTAACTTATCTTTTGATAAAGGTGTGCCTGCGTGTTCAGGTGACAGCATAGCTAGGGACGGGCAGAAAAAAAATTAGATTTCACATACTGATGTGCTCAGGCCACTGATTTCAAATGTAGATTTTCAGGCATAGTCTTCACATAGGATTGCCATAATTCTCTTCCACAAAATTGGGACTGGACCTCTGTCCCACTTGCCAGTATGTGAACACAATCCCCCCAAATTGGAATTATCCCTGTTTTTTATAGTCAATGGGCCTTACTCCCAGGAAAGTGTAGATAGGATTGCAGTTTCGTAATATACCCCCAAATCCAGAGCAACTATGGGAGCACGTAGGAGACTTTACATGCACCCGTAGTTACTGCACCACCTAGTGAAAACCTATGGGATATTCGTATTGGAATCCAGAGTAAGTTGTTCTTACACCGGAGCAAGGACTCCCTGTAGTTACTCTGGATTTTGCCCATAATCTTCCTTAGTTGCTGTGGGGACCCTGATCTCCAGATCAGGGAACAACTTTTGGGAACAACTAGCAGCACAGTTTCTTTTCAATATCCCAGGAAGAAGCTCCCTATTTCTGCTACTTGCATACCTTTCAGTGTCTTTAGAGTATCTTCAAGATGCTTGTTTTTCTCAGAAAACATATTTAATCTCTTCTCTAAATTGGGTGTATATTCCACTGGCTTCTGGATTTTCCAACTCTCACATCTGGAAGAGGGGGAAAGGTTTAGAATTGGTATGAAAGCCTCTTTATGGCTACCCCTTAATTTCCCATTTATGTATTAAAAGTGGGACTGGAGGAAGAAGAGGCACAGAAATGTCACCACAATTACTTCCAGACAAACACAGAGGTGGTTGATGGAAAAGTCCAGGACTTCCAATGGGAAGACCTCATCAGAGCCTCCAGTACATCCTATGGGGGACTTTAGGATGACAGACCCCACCTAGCGAGTCTGAAAATTGATAGCTATGGGCTGATACCACATGGAAATGGGTTTCTATGTAATGACTCTTCACAGTGTAATTCAACTCCATAAGGTGTTTGGAGTTTGTTTCCAGTGGATTAAATAAAATGCCCAAGTCTTACTAAACACAATGGCTTACAATGGAGTAATGATGATACTACATTTTCCTCAGTGGCTTTGAAAATGGTAACAGACCATCTAGTTATAGCTTAAATAGTTTTCAGGACATGATGTTCTCATATACAGAGTCATCCATCAGTCTAGGTCACTATACCACCTAGCAGTGGCTCTTCTGGTACAGTTTTTCCCAGCCCTGCCTGGAGATGTGTGGGGCTGAACTTGGAATTTCAACATGAGTGCTGGGTAGAGCTGTGTGTGGCTCAACAAGGGTTCACATCCCTTAATGGCTATATTAATAAATGATACGATCTAATAAATAAATTATCTGCAAATTCCCACAGCACACCTGTGGAACCTGGAGGGTTCAAACTCAAATTCCTCATTGGTTGTGAAGCTTTGTGGGTGACGTTTGGTAAGTCATTTATTCTCAGTCTCACCTACCTTTCAGGGTTGTTGTGAGGACAGCAGGAGGGGAGGAACTTACACTTTGGAAGCCATTCTGGGCATTTGGGTTGGCATGGGAAAGGCAGAGTATTTTAAAATAAATAAAGCTAACAATCAGTTCCATCTCTATCAGAATACAGAGATGAACAAGCTGCCCTGCCTTGATTTGGTCAGAAATTGTCCCCGTGAGATTGACTGTGCAGGACAAGTTAAAAGGAGCAAGGAAGACTCACGTACCTCATTAAGGTTTCTTTGAGGTTCTATAAAAATGGGAGAGAAAACAGAAAGTGAGATCACTTAATCAAAACCACTTTGGCCACGATTCTCTCTTGATCATAGCTTGATCATAGCTTTTCCAGATATTTCATCTGTAAAGGCACAAAGCTTTTCCATTTATCAGAAATCTTTAGGTTTTACCTCCTAGTACGTACTCCCACCTGAAGACAGCACTGAAAAAAATATTTATTCATGTTTACCACTTGTGATCTAATTAAATTATTTGTTAATTGTTCTAATTTAAAAAGCATTTTTATTATGCCATGCTCTACTCACTTGATAAAACCACTTGATAAAACTTGATAGTACTCACTTGATAAAACCAAAAGAAACACTTAAAAATGGAAAACAACGAGTGAACACACACACCATCCTCCTGAATCCAAGAGAGTATTATGGATTAATTATGGTGGTATTAAATTGGGGGTGGAGATTCAAAAGAAAGGGACAGAAACATAATGATATAGAGAAAAGGAAACAAGAGATCATTTTTCCTAGTATTATTACTTATTAAAATTATCACCAAAATGAAATGCTGCTCAGATAATTTTAAGTTCAGTACTGATATACCCAACTTACAGTATGGGCACAATCCAGAGTAACTATGGGGAGTCCTTGCTCCTTTTCAGAGAAAAGAACAATTTTCTCTGTATTGCAATATGAATTTCCCATAGGTTTTCACTTGGTGCAGTAACTATGGGTACACATAATGTCTCTTATGTGCTCCTGTAGTTACTCTGGATTGTAGGGTATGACTATTCAAAAGTCCCATCAGCTTCAATGGCACTTATTCGCAGGGAAGGGGATATAGGACTGCAGCCTTATTAAAGATCTTCACCTGCAAGAATTGACTCATTGGCTGCTTCTGCTTCTCTTCTATATCAGAGATGAGGTCACTGAGGTTAGAAATTTTCTCAGAGAGTCTAGAAACTATTGTCTTCTCCTCCTTCATCACATCCTTCTGCAACTGTTCCAGCCGGACCAGGAGAAGTTGTTCTTGATCTTCTAGAAGCTGATGGAGCTGCTCAAATTTGGACACCAGCCTTTTGCCTTCATTGTCTAACTTTTCCTGTAAGGAACAAATAATAGGGAATGGGTAGGACAGCAGAGCATTCAAAGCATTCAAAGACCCATGGAAAATCACATAATTAGTGCAGGAAATGGTTTCCTGATGTTGCAGTCATATATTTATGACCAACAGGGTTTTTTCAATAGAAGTCTGCCAGTATTGGACATAAGTTCTAGGTATCTGTCAGGTGAAGATGTGATGTTCAGCTTTGTCCTTCCATCCTGTCCACCTTTAAAATATATACACAGAGTACATTACACATGTACATAGAGCAGTGGTACTGTCTGGGACACGCTCTGTCAAATGTACCGTGATTTGACATCTCTGTGATGCCAGAGCTCCTCCAAGTCTACTCAGACGTAAGTCCCATTTTGTTTAATGAGACTTACTCCCAGGAAAGCCCAGTGCCAGATTCCAAGAGTGGATCCCATCCTCATGCAACCCCCACCCCCCATCTGAAGTCATGGCCCTGACCCCCATTTTGAGTACCACTGACATAGAGTATGGAATACACACATGTATCCTGCATGCATGTTTATTTCCAAATTTACTGCCTCCTTTTTTCTCCCCCCACCCCTAATTTTTATTTTTATTAAAATGATTTCCAAAAAGGGAAAACAGGATAAGATACCAAAAAAAAGAGAAGGAAAAATATTGGAAATTATGTGGCAAGCATGGAGTTCTCAATCTACATTTCTTTGGTCTTCAAAGTCAATAGCGTATTAGATATTCTAAAATATATTTTTAACAAAGAAAAACAGGTAAATAAGAGAGTGATTTAAAAAAAATTATATATCAATTTTCAACCCATCAAATTCACTTGTTCTTAAGGTAGCAAGTGCAAACTGTTCAATGGATTTTGCACAAGGGGATGTGTTTTTGACATCATGGAGAAGCAGCTAATTAGTATTATGCACGACTAGCTTTGTAGAACAACTCGTAGAGCTGTTTTGATATCTACCAAGATATACCTGCTCACATGTAAACAGTAAAGTGCCACCCCAGCTTCTTCACTGAACTATTAAAACACAGATGTTCCACCTACGAACACAATCCTAACCATGTCTATTCAAAAGTAAGCCCCATTGTATTCAGTGAGTCTTATTCCCAGGAAAGTGTCTTTAGTATTGCAGCCTAGAGTGGGATTAGTATTTTGTTTAGATGAGGTACCCAACCTGCTAATTAACTGCCTGTCACATATTTGTTAAGGTCACCAGAAGTTGGACAGCCCTAACCAATCACCCCTTTGGAACCTGACATCTTACCAGGCATTGCCTAGACCTCTTCTCTTCAGCCAGTTTCAGTGTCTGGAGCTCTTCCCTCTCTTGCTTCCAAATCTGCAGTTCCTTTTGAAACTGTTCCTTTTTAAACAGATAAATTATTGAATAAAGCAGTGGCTTCATTAGGATTTGCATCACCAGGTGGTGGAGGCCAACGCTTTACCCCACGATGGACCTCCTCTCACCCTGGATGGGGTGGTGCACCATTGCTCCACTCCTGCTGGTTATTTTAATAAACTAGAAAATATAATAGATAAATACTTCAACATGACATGTTTATCGCAGTCCATGTGAAATTCCACATCAAATTATATATAACATGATGGTATTCAAAAATACAAAGATTAAAAATTTTGGCCAGTTGATCCCTTGTTTAGGATGCGGCTTACATCCTTTTCATGGTCACGCCATTGCGATGCCACTGGATTTAGGTGATTCACATGGAGAAAAAAGAATATTAACGATTGTTTGATCCAGCTGGGCACTTCATATGTTCTTATGACATGTACAGCATGAGACAAATGTTGAGTAATGCTATAGAACACATTATGGATTCAGAACTCAGGCCAAGCTTATTGGGACCTTGCAGTCTCCCTCCTGAACTGAGAAGCCACCAAGATGGATTGCCACTGGGGAACAACACTCTACCTTGTAATCTTGAGCAGCCTCCTCCACAGGAATCACAGTGTGGTGACAATGCTCCTTGGATTTCAAGCACACCAGACAGATGGGTGTTTTGTCATCCTTACAGAAGACTTTCTGGAGTTCCAGATGTCTCTTACATACACGTTCCTCTGCCAGCATTTGGGCTGTCTCCAGATCCAGGCATCTGGTTATCTCTACAATTCTTGCCAGCTGTTGGTTCTTTGTGGAGGTTCTTAGCTGGGTGCTCTCTCCACACTGGGGGCAGGATATGTTTTTCTCTAATTCCCCCCAATGCTCGGTGATGCAGGCTTGGCAGAAACTGTCCCCACAGTGTATGAACACAGGATCTCGGAAATACTCCAGGCAGATGGGACAGGAAGCTTCCTTTTTGAGTTTTCCTACCAGAAAGCTGGCATCCATGATCTTCGATGCCAGTAGCCTGAAATGAAGTTTCGCTTTCCTCTCTCTTCCTGAACTGACACTAACTGACTCATTCTCTCTCCAATTGGCTGAGATGACATCAGGCTGTGCAGCACACAGCATGTTCCTGCAGCCTGCAAGGAGGAAGTTGGAATGTTTACCTATTCTGCACCCAGAGAAACTCGGGGTTTGGAAATACTTAGATTAGAATCTATTTCAGTGGCTCAGGATAGAACAGTCTTGCCAGAATCCAAACACTGATCTCTGCAATCTTGTACTCAATCGCAAACGTTTATCACTTGGACCCCTTTTTCGAATGAGAATCTGTTGGAACCCACTATAAGTGATGTCATAACAAGAAGTGACATCAAGAGCAGAATTTTTAATAATACTTGGCTGCAATTATATCCAGGTGCCAATCTGGCTCTCATTCTTAAAAACACATTAAAATCTTTAAATCTTTAAATCTAAAATCTTTAACATTTCCCCAAATTGCAGTCATACTGCATAGCTGCCTATAGTATGAAAAGTACCACTTGAAATTGGCTTGTGACCCACAATTTGTGAAAGACAGATCGACTCTTGTTGTTGTTGTTTAGTCATTCAGTCGTGTCCCAAAATATGAATAGAGTTATGATTTTGGCTCAAAGATATGTGTGGAGTTGGTCCCTCACCAAAGAGAGAACTGGCCTCTCTGAAGGAACATGCTCTTTCTCACCCCAAAGATGGCCAGATCAGACCATGAAAGGATGCAGCCTCTGGACGGGTAATTGCCTCTTTTCCTTTAAGGGAACTGAAGGGAATCTTTTTTAAGTCTTTCCTCCCTTGGGGCCTCTTCCACCATTCCCAAGTCACAGAAGGGGGCTATTGGGAAGAGAAATCATCTCCACAGGCTTGGATCTTTTTTCTGATAAGGTGGTGGCTGCTGCAAGGTGTAAGGTGTCTTATTGTAATTGTTAATTTAGATTATTAGGACACAGAACCAGTGGAGGGGTTCAAATAAATTAAGGTAACAACAGGTTCTATGTCCCATGAGTAACTGGTTCTCAGAACTACGTGCTCATTAGCAAAGGGTTCTGTAGAACCTGTGAGAACCCCCTGAAGCCCACCACTGCATAGAACCTGTTGTTAATTTATTTGAATCCCACCACTGGATATAATTAATTATACACTGGAATCCAAAGCCCTAGTTCAGCAGGCATAATTCCCGGCACAATCTTGTGCTGGTCTGGAGGTGTCACAAAAGTATAATAAGGCATTCCTGCACCACTCCTGTGGTGAGATAACAGGTAACCACCTGTGGGAGGCTGGCACATGACTGTGCCTCCCCATACCATTGCAGGAATGGGGAGTCAGATGAGTTATGGTGGCCCAAATTATTTAGGATTGCACCCTTAGATCCAGTTTTGGAGCCAGCTTTTTCGCAAGACCCCTGATATCCTGAGCTGCACCACTCCCGGGACTTCTCACCAATTTGACTGCTTCATCCTGTTTATACGTTATACCAAAGGTTCCCCACACTGTGAGTCAGGACCCATCAAGTAGGTCCAGACCAGGTTTTTGGTGGGTCTTGAAACTGAGGCATCAACGCTCCAAAATTTAACATGTACTGAAGCAGGTGGACTACAGTATTTGTAATCCCAATGAGTTTTTGTCTATGCACAAACACTTTTAAATTTGGTTTTAAATTAAATAATAATTTAATAATAAATAATACTGTATAGTGTTTGAAGTGTTTAATATAAGTAATATAATATAAATATATAAGTATTATAGTGTCTGATATAAGTAATATACTGTGCAACCCTTTTTGAATCTACTCATAATAAGTTCCATTACATTCAATGGGGCTTATTCCCAGGTAAGTGCTCTTAGGATTGCAGCTAAATTGTTAAAAAAATTAATCATATGAAAGCAATATATATTTTTTAGCTTTTATTTTGTCATGTCCTTTATTTTTCTTGGATGTCTTACATTTTGCAGTGTTGTCCTTTTTGGCAGTTGGGTGATAAGGTGACCATGATAGGGTGACCATATGTCATCACTGTAAAAAGAGAAGGCCCCTCCAAATGTAGGACACCTGAGTAAATGTAGGACATGACAAAATAAAAGCTAAAGGCTGCAATCCTAAACACACACTCTTGAGAGTAAGGCTGCAATACTAAAGACACTTTCCTGGGAGTAAGACCAGTGATGGGCTCCAAAGAAATTAAGAACCGGTTCTCTGCCCATCTGGCAGCCACTTTTAAATGGCTATTTTTAAACTTTATATGTACTATCTCTTGTTAACAACCGGTTCTATAGAGTAGGTGTGAACCTGCTGGAGCCCACCACTGAGTATAACCCACTGAACACAATGGGGCTTACTTTTGAGTAGACAGGGTTAGGATCGTGCTATATGTCTAAAGAGCATCCATAGGACTTACTTAGGATTGCACCCAAAAACACTCATATATATATTGTAAACACTCATATATGGTGTGTGTGTGTGTGTGTCCTATGATTAATAAACACTATCTTACTTCTTGTTAAATTTAAAACTATTACATATAATTTATTAATGACAAGAATTCTGCATGCTGTCAGCTCACAAAGAAAAGGAGGACAATGAAGATTTTGTTCCCCAGGACATCAGGTTGAGATCAGGTTCCATATGTCCTGGAAAAAGAGGACATATGGTCACCCTGCCCTGGGTTGAACCCTGGTTCCCTTTTTCACAGTGAAATTTCCATTGGAGGCAGGATGAATGGTTAAACCCAGACTTTTACAAACTACAATTCCCATCATTCCTTGCGAGGAACTCTGATGCAGTAGGAAGAAAGTGCAGAAAATTGCAGGGATGCTGTGCCAGGTTTAGTAGCATCTTGTGGTACCCAGAAAAGTGGTGCTTCTTTTTTGGGGGGGTGGTGGTGGAAGGGAGACCCCTTTCTGCAGAAGGTGGAGGTTGGTGTCCATCAGCAGCTGGAAGGCTCAGTCACCACTACTACCACCACCACCTTCATCATCATCATCCTGCCTCTTCCTCTTCCTCCTCATCATCCTGTCTGTTCCTCATCATCATCCTCTTTCATCATCTTTGGCTACAATCCTAAAGATGCTTTCCTGGGAGTAAGACCCATTAAACAAAATGGGGCTTACTTTTGAGTAGACATGGTGAGGATTGTGCTCTAAAACATCTTGCCATCCTCATCATTCTGCCTTCATCCTCCTCATCGTCCAGACTGTCTGAGCCTATAGCTCTCTACTGCAGGAGAAGATCACCTTGGATCATCATTATTATCCAGATTCTGGCTGAGCCAATAGCTGGACCACAGATCTCCTGCCTTGGCTCATCCTCATCATCCTCATTCTGCTTCATCCTCACTCTCACCTAGGCTGTGTCTGAGCCAATAGGAGCAGGAGCCAACCAGAGGAGCAGATTCCCTCCTGCCACATCATCATCATCATCATCATTCAGGCTGTGGCTGAGCCAATAGCTGGACCACAGAAGAAGATTCCCTGTCTTGGCTCATCCTCATCATCCTCATCCTTCTTCTTCTTCATCATCATCATCCAGGCTGTGGGTAAGAGGAACAGAGGAGGTGATCCCCTTGCCTCATCATCATCATCATCATCTTCATCCAGGCTGTGGCTAAGAGGACCAGAGGAGCAGATACCCCTGCCCGCCTCCTGTTCCTTATCCTGCCCCACCCTCCTCATCCTCACCCAGGCTGCTGCTAAGCCACAGCAGGAGCTGCGTGGAAGGTCCCCTGCAGGGAGTGGCATGGAGAGCCCCCTGGAGAGCCTGGTGAAGGAGGCCACCTGCTCCATCTGCCTGGAGTTCTTCGGGGACCCGGTCTCCATCCCCTGCGGACACAGCTTCTGCCGCGCCTGCATCGGCCAGTGCTGGAAGGAGCGCAGCACGGGCTTCTCCTGCCCGCAGTGTCGGGAGCCCGCCCTGCAGAGGAGCTTCAGGCCCAACCGGGAGCTGGGCAAGGTGGTGGAGATCGCCAGGCGGATGGGCGCAGGAGCCCCGCTCGGGGAAGGACCGCGGCAGGACTGCCAGCTCCACCGGGAGCCCCTCAAGCTCTTCTGCGGGGAGGACCAGGCTCTGCTCTGCTGCATCTGCAGGGAGTCCCGCGCACACCGCAGCCACGCCGTCTTCCCCCTGGACGAGGCTGCACACGACTACAAGGTGGAACTCCCTGCCACTGGATGTGCTCATTCATTCATTCATTGATGGCTCCCTTTGGTCTGTGGAAATCCCTGCCATTGGATGTGCTCATTCATTCATTCATTGATGGCTCCCTTTGGTTTGTGGAACTCCCTGCCACTGGATGTGCTCATTCATTCATTCATTCATTCATGGCTCCCTTTGGTCTGTGGAACTCCCTGCCATTGGATGTGCTCATTCATTTATTTTTTCATTGATGGCCCCCTTTGGTCTGTGCATATAATTAATACATATAATATTAATATAAAACGAATGCATATAATTTATGAATTATAAGAAGGCTAAATGCTGACTATTCACTAGGAAAAGGAGGACAATGAAGATATTTTTAGGACCCAAAATCTTCATTGTCCTCCTTTTCCTTGTGAACAGGCATGTCCTGGAAAAAAGAGAATGTATGGTCACGCTTTCATATGATAATTCCAGGGCAAAGCAAAACACACAAGCTGCAGTCCTAAAGACACTTTCCTGGGACAAAGATCCACTGAACACAATGGGGCTTCCTTTTGAGTAGACATGTTTAGGATTGTGTTCACACACACATATAAAAGACTTGGTGGGGGGTATTGTGTTTCCTGGGCAGGGCAGAGAGCATCACTCAGATGATCCTGGGGCAGGGTGATGTGATGTCCTATTTTTTCCAGGACATGTCCTAGATTTTAGCCCTTTGTCCTGGAAAAAACTACAATGTCCTTCTTTTCCTTGTAAGCAGGAAGCATGTAGCTTTCTTGGAATAATAAGTATGTAATAAATGTACATCCTATGTAACAGTTTTAAATTTAATAATAGGCAGCATACTGCACAATCCTAAGCATGTTTATTCAAAAGTCAGCCTCATTGTGTTCAATGGGTCTTACTCTCAGAAAAGTATCTTTCGGATTGCAGCCCTCAAACTGCAATCCTAAGAGCACTTCCCCGGGAGGAAGCCCCATTGAACTCAATGGAACTTCTGAGTGGACACTGTTAGGATTGCACTCGCTGTATTTATATTAACTTCATGAAAGTAACATATATGAGTTTAATGAGAAAATCTTTATTCTCCACTTGACTATGAAGCTTAAATTGCTGTGCTGCTTGTTCTGCTATTCTAATTTAGAGCAGAATCCTAACCATGTCTACTCAAAAGTAAGCCCCATTGTGTTCAATGGGTCTTAATCCCAGGAAAGGGTCTTTAGGATTGCAGTGAGTTTTGGTTCTGCTGGCAGTAGGGAAGTTGTATGTTTTCTTGTTGCTAAATTAGATGTAATCTGTTGGGGAAATCAAGAGTCAGTAATCATAATAAAACACAATTAAAAATCGATTTCTTTCTGTTTAGAAAGAAGTCCAGAGCCGGTTACAGAATTTGAAGGAAGAAACAGAAAAAGTTATGGAATTAAAACTGAATGGAGAGCTCAGACATCAAGAACATCTGGTAAGCATGGGACCCAATGATATCTCATAACAAAGCACGGGGACCTCTATATAGTGATTGTTACATCTGTTTGTTTCTGGATTTTGGAAGCATCCATTCAACACAATGCACAACCCTACAACCACTCAGATCCTCAGTGATCCCTGCTGGTTCTTCACACCTCAGATCAGGAGAATTTCAAGGTGGCAATAGGGGGCAGAGTCCTCAAGGAGGAAACCCAAACCCCAAATATTTTGATTTTCCTTGCTCCTAGGATGCCTCCTGTACTTCAGGTTGTGTATGAACCTTGGTAATGAGTTCCAGATATGTCTAGAAAGAAAATTATGAAATACATTCATGTGAACCAGTCCTTAAACTGGAGACTGCTGTGCACCTCAAACAGCTTCCTCGGCATGACCAATGCAAACTATTCTGCAGAGTTGCTCATCTCTCATCTCGATCCCTCCCAAACCATGGGTGCCCAGCAGCGTCTGCCTCGAACCGTGGGTGCACAGCTGATTGGGGTGACACAGCACATAAATTATTTAGTGTATGGCAAATATACGGACTTATGGTAAATCAGATGTTAATGTTCCATTGCCATGTATTTTGAGAACCAGGAGTTCTGGTGACATTGATGTCTGGCTGCCAGCTGTTGCCAACTGCCAATTCTTCAATGAAGTCTGGCTGCCAACTATTGTTTGTCGTTTAGTTCACATTTTGTGCTATCTGGGGTGCAGTACGAGGAGCATCACTAGCATCACACCCTAGCACAGAAGTGGCTGGCTAGCATATGGTTTGGGGAAGATCAAGAGGGAAGATTAGCAGCTTCCCCAAGGAACTGCAAGCTTCAGCCACATGGGAAGAAAGCATTGGCTTTGGATCCAGGCCATGGCTTGACCAGCCCTGATGTGAACTGAAAAGATCTTTATTTCCTGATCCTATAGAATGTGTTGCCATATTATTTTCAAATTTGTCTGTGCAGTCATAAGGATTAGCATTTTGCTTTTCTGAATAATTTTAATAGGGTTTCATAGGCTTCTAACAAAAATTGGTGGGTTGTGCCAAAAAAGTCTGCATACATCTTTATGACACCCTGCTTTTTATCATAATCAAAACTGATCATTGTACAATCTATGGCAGGTTACACATAAAAAACAATTTCTAAACACTTGATAAAACGGTGTCTCATTTATCCCCACTCCATGCAATGATTTTCTCTTGCGAATCAGGCTATGATCCTAAAGACACTGGGAGTAAGACCTATTGAAAGCAGTGGGGCTTACTTTTAAATAGACATGGTTAGGATTGTCCTCTTGGTCATAGTGGAAATAGGATAAATCTGGTCAAAGGACATGAGGGATGAAGTTCAAATGCCACTGACATGTCTTTAGTGGCATGGACAAACCATGTACAAGCCATTTGTTTTTCTTTTTCTCTGTAAACCGCTTTGTAAATTTTTTGTTGAAAAGCGGTATACAAATACTGTTGATTGATTGAAACTTTGTTGTTAGTTTTGATTTTTAAACCATGCTAATAGTTTTTTGGGGGAGGTGGACTTGTCTGAAATCATATTTGGATCAAATATCACTTGAACTGTTCAAAAATCAAATGTTTGCTAGCCTTCTTGACTTGCTCTGTCTTTCCCTTACAGAGACAAACTGAGTCCGAGAGGCAGATAATTGTGTCCGAATTTCAGCAGATACACCACTTTCTGGAAGAGCAAGAGAAACTTCTACTGGCTCAGCTGAGAGAACTGGAGAGAGAGGTGGAGAGGCATTGGAGGGACTATGACACTAAACTCGCTGATGAGATTATTTCTCTCAATGTCCTGATCAGTGAGGTAGAAGAGAAGTGTGGACAACCGGATGGTGTATTCCTACAGGTGAGACCAAATCGTCTTCAATGGAATTTGAAAACAATGCAATCATATGATGGGAAAAGGTGTACAAGCCATGTGATTGCCTTCTTTCTCTGCTGTTCTGAAAAGAACAAGGGTCTAATAGGAAGAGTGGTTCTCAAATTCTCAGGGTTTGAGAGTTTGATCCACTGTGAGTGTGTGCAGGGAAGAGGGGAAGGCAGCAACACCATTGCCATGATTACACTGCTTTTGAGGGGTGCTATTGCACAGTGGGGCTTACTTCTGGGTAGACATGGTTAGGAGGCTGCAATCCAAGACACTTTCAAAGTGTCTCCCCCCTTTCTCCTTCTCTCCATCCTGAGCCTCTCTCTCCCCTGCTCCCTTCTGGCTAGCCCTGAGCTGCTTCCCTCTTCTCCACTGCTCTTCTCTCCCTCCGGCCACAGGAGGAACAGCATGGAAGTGTTGCTTTCACTATGGGCAGGTGCGCTAGGCAGCCCTGATGCTTTTTAAACAGGCTGCCGGCCAGCGTGTCTGCCCCAACTGCCAACGAATGTGTTCTTTACATGAAGCATGTTCTTTACGTGAAGCAGAATCCTAGATAAATTTTTGTTGTTATGTGAAACATACTTTATGTGAGGCAGTCTTTACGTGAGGCGCCACTGTATTAGAAACAAATATAAATAGCTAATGATTATTGAATATCTTGATTGTGATGCAAAGTTCTTGTCTTTCTCTCCCCACCCATCTTTTTTCCCTCTAGGATATCAGGGGCACTTTGTGCAGGTATGTGGCTCTTTGCAATCCCTCAAGGCATATATTGAAGGCTTTTCAACTTTTCCTCCTTGTTTTAGGCTGCAAACCTAAAGACACTTTCCTGGGAGTAAGACCCATTGAACACATGGTTAGTAGACATGGTTTTGAGTAGACCTGGTTAGGATTGTGCTCATAGTGAAGTACCACACTGGATACAAGAGGAATGCACAAATTTTGTCTGGAAACAGAATACCAGAAAGCCAAATCTTGCTGGTTATTTAGCCCAGTCAATACCTTCTTTGGTTGCATCAGAAGCACATAAGAATATCAGATTTATTGCAGTATATTTGAGATCCAAAACTGCTCTGTACCAAGTAGATTTAACACACTATATATCCTGATTTTCTACTCAAATTCTCAAAGTGGCTTATATTAGAACTAATTCATGAGCCCAGCAAATCGAATATGAATATCCAACTAACTTGACTAGAGTTGTACAAACTTCAGGGCTCTTGGACCTTTAATTATGGAGGAGAGGAGGAAAATTTAGCAGCTTTTCATCACACAGATCGTAGGTTGCACCTGCTTATATTCCCTCTTCTACACCATTAAAGGCCAAGGAACCCTAAAGTTCAAAGTTTGGACACCCCTGAACAGCTTGAAGCAAACCAAATACAATGTTATAACATCAGATGTCAGTAAAATGGTGGAAAATTCACAAGACTTTTTTTCGTCTAGGTTTGATAAGGAACCTTTTCAGCCACCGGAGGAGATGCCACTCATCAAGGTGGAAAAAAGGCTAAGTGAATTCTCTCAGAAAAATGTTGTACTCCCAAAACTCCTGGATAACTTCAGAGGTAACCAAGACCATCTTTAGAAGTGATTGAAATCATATATTCATTTGGACTCAGTAATTCCCTTTTTTGGGGGGGGGGGGAAGTGTGCCAAAATAAACATTTTTAGTTTAGGTTTTATAGATCCTATGGGTTTTATAGATCCATATAGGTTTTATGTATCAATTTGAGCCTCTGACAGATATTCGTTGCTTATTTGGCTTTTTGATGACATTTTCTGGTATTATTGTCTGTTTTCTTGCAATTATACCCGTGGATTGGCAGCATATAGAATATCAACATAGCTCTTGGAGGAAAAAAAATCAAATGTAACCACTGTGGTTTTTTTTAATCACACTTGGGATTAGTCAAGCTTTTTTTAATACAAAGTAACTATAGAGGGACTTGAGCTGGACTGGAACCAGTATGTTGAGGCTCCCTTACCACTTTCCTTCCTGCTGCTTACCAGTGAAAATTGTTCTCCCCAAAACTTATATTTGTCCTAATTTTTTAAATGATGTATTTTTAAAAATCAGGAAAAGGCAACTTTGGGGATGATTTTTAGCAGGAAAACTGTACAGATTAAGCCCTTTCTCCTGCACAACAATCCTGATTTCAATCAGGCCCAATTTCAATGTGGCTGATTTGTATAGACATACCTGTTTAAGCACATTAAAAACAAACCTGTGATTTGTTGCGTTTAGAACCAGTGGCTTTTCGTTTGGCTCTAAATATAGTGCTTGAGAATATTCAGTTTTTGAAGCTCGCAAGGTATCAATAAGTTGTGCTCAAGGGTGGGTGGGTTGAGGCAAGTGGCTTTTCTATGACCTTTTCTGGTATTTCTGTTTGTTTTTTACAACTACCAGTATCCCCCTGAACTGGCAGCACATTGTAGGTGCACTCACACACACAAGCACCGAGGTTCCCTTTGAGCCATCCCTTTGAGCATTGTACACATTGTATACAGAGTACACACTCTCAAAATCAGAGTAAATCCTTTGATAAGAACTGGGTTAGTACATCAGAAGTTGCCGCCAGCACTATAGTGGGTCCAAGGCAACTGTAGGTCCAAGGGCAACTATAGTGGGTCCAAGGGCAATCCTAAAGACACTTTCCCGGGAGTAAGACCCATTGAACACAATGGGGCTTACTTTTGAGTAGACATGGTTAGGATTGTGCTGTATGTGAAAGTCAGTGCACTGAAGAATACAGAAAACAAGAAAGCTAGCTAAAGCCTACAATGGTGGTAATCCTATACGCACCTTCCTATGAGCATAGGACACCTTCCCATAGAACATAATGGGACTTACTTCTGAGTATACATAGTTAGGATTTACACTTTGCCCATTGCATACTTTGCAATCATGCACATATCTTTCAAGCAAATCTTCAAAACTGTGTGTTTTTTCTTGTATCCCAGGGCTTTTGGTTTTACCAGTCTATTCTGAAACTTTGAACTCCTGCTTTCCTTTCCTATTCATCTCTATGGAGAGTATCCCATGGAACTGTGTGCTTTAAATATCAAAGCACATCCATTACTTTCTCGGTTACTACCCAGCTTTGATATCCTTCTTGGTTATACTGTCAGTTTCTGTTCATAATTTAATACCATAATCTTATGAATTCCTTGAAAATTCCCCTTTATTCCTTCACACAAGGCAGTGATTTTCAACCTTTTTCATCTCATGGCACACCATCAATCTTCAGACAATTGACAAGGCACACCATGCTGATGGTGGGAGGTTCAATTCCTTAATAATCCTTTTAATAAATGATATTTATTAAATAGATAAGTAAATTTGCCAAAATCCCATGGCACACCTGTTGACTTCTCACGGCACACCAGTGTGCCACAGATTGAAAATCACTGACATAAGGAAATGTTCTAAGCCAGCATCCCAAGCCTATGAAGCCAAGTAGGTTACAGTCAATATGCCATACTTTTCTAATGTAACTAGTTTGCTGTTTCATTTCTGGAGTCAGTTAGGAAGCAGGTATGTGACTTGCAGGCACTTTGGCCTCCTCCTTTTATAAAAATTAACCATCAACACCCTCATGTTTCTTTTTTTCCCTTAGATACTCTGCCATCTGAATTGGGAACAGAATGGGGTATGTATTTGGTAGAAAATTCTCTGGAAAAGTTACTTAAACATGGGTTTGGTCATAGAAGTGATTATTAAATTCTTTTTAAAATTATTAAATGATTGTTAAAAGATTGGAATCGAACAAAGCCTGCTTACATTTTTCAACCCCATAAGGATGGTGATCCTAACCAGAAGCAGTCTGCATTAGTACAGGATTCACCAAGGGGTGATGGAAAAATAATTATCTCAAGCCCTGAGGCTTCTCAAAAATCAGATTTTGTAGCTGTTAATTCCCCTGCAAAGAGCTCAGTTCCTGCAGTTTGCAAGCATATGTAAATGTAAGGAGAAGAATGAGTGAAGGTCTTTTATACTTATTATGTATAAATATTTTATTTCTAGACTTTTTTATAAAGTCTGGTAAAACTTGGCAAGTCCTGATAAAATGTTGTTTTAGAAAGTAGGTCCTAGTGTTAAAGTTGGGAAACAATTGCTATTGTGTTGTGGGCTTTATTGGGCAAGAAGCAGCTCCGCCAGTGGGGTACTCGCTGCATCCTGTGGTGTGGAGGCTGTCACAAAGACCTTCTTTTTATTATTAAAAGGAATTAATAACTTTATGATTAACGTTATTTATATCCAACTATATTCCTTAAAAAGACCTCAAGGATGCTTGTCCTATAACCTCAGGGCTGTTTAACTCCTGGGTAGCATTGGATCTTTACAAAGTATAGCCATGTGGATACTCTGAATTGACTTGGAATATCACCAATACATGTTCCTTTAATCCTACCATTTTCATTCCCTTTCTCTTTGCAGTCAATGTCATTCTTGATCCAGACACAGCAAACCCCCAAATTGTCATTTCCGAGGATCAAAAAAGTGCAAGGTGGGATGTCACCAGGACTGATGTGCCACATAACCCAAAGCGATTTAAGTCCTCTTGCTGTGTGCTGGGCCATGAAGGATTCACATCTGGAAGGCACTACTGGGAAGTCAATGTGGAGGATGGAGGCATCTGGGCAATCGGGGTGGCCAGAGGCTCTGTAAGGAGGAAGGTAGAACTCAAATTGACTCCAGAGGAAGGGATTTGGGCCTTGCAAGGAGATTTTGGTCAATACCAGGCTCTCACTAACCCTGTGACACCTTTGCCTCTCAGCTGTACCCCCAGGAAGATCCGGGTGTCTGTGGACTATGAGAAGGGGCAAGTGCAGTTCTTAAATGCTGACACAAAGGACTCGGTCTTTATTTTTCCATCAGCTTCATTTTCTGGAGAAAGAATTTTTCCCTTTTTTAAGGTGCTGCTTGCCCAAGTGACCCTGGATGGCTGAGACACAACTGATCGAAACCCTTTTGGCATATTAATTACATCCTAACAGACTTTAACTGCTCCATCATACATTTAATCGACAGATAAAAGGGAGGATTCCACCCACCCTTTTTGTGCATGCTGATAACTAAATGGGGAAGAGATTTCTTAGCCGCATTATGGCTTCAGCCACAGAACCGAAAGGTGGCATTCACTGCAGTTGTCATTGATACAGATCACCAATGTGTGAATTTTGTGCATGTAGCATTTGACACTGAGATACCATAAACGATTGGGGCTACAATCCAGAGTAGTTACGGGATCTCTTACGTCGACGTAAGTGGTACTTACTCTTGATTGCTCTATGCATTTCCCATAGGTGCCCCTGTAACTACCTCAACGTAAGTTGACCCGTAACTACTCTGGATTGTAGCCTGGATCTTCTATCAGGTATCAGTTCAAACTGCAGGGAGTCTCTGCTTGCCAGTCAACTCAATTGTAGTTTAAATATAGGATTCAGTCATGTAGCAGGTCCTTGGATTTTGCCAACCAGGGCTGAACTGGACTGTCGCCAAAAGTAGATCAGACAAGAATAGGTTCACTCTCCTTTCACCATCAACTTCAGTTGCCTACCAGGTATGATGTGGTACGTTTGAGCCACTGCTCACAGCATTCTCACATTCGGCTGCAAAACATGTCTTGTTTGGCTTTCCAGGACTAGCTTTCAAATGGTTAGTGCATAAAATGAGAGCAATGCTACTTCTTTCATAAGGCTCTTTGGAGATTAATAATAAGTTGGAAATTAATAAAGTACTACATTTGACTAACAAGTGCCTATCTTTTCAATATTCTGTTGATGCTTTGTATCAAACAATATTGACTGCAGGATGGCATAGAAAAGGCTGTGTTACCAAGAAAGCAGCAAAAATAGGGGGATTAGCTTTTGCTTCTCTTTGGTTACAATGCAGGACAATATAAAGGGGACTCAAAACAGTGTCATGCAGAGGGGATACCCCTATTAGAAAGAGAACCACTGAGGAAAACTTGTCACAAAGAAACAGACTTTATTGTCATAAAGCATAAAGAAACATTACAAACATTCAATAGCCTGAGAATGAGGTGTACCTGCTCCTTGCATAGTGTGTACCAAAGGAAAAAGGGGTTCAGAACAGCTGGAGGCGAAGGGGAAAGGGGAAGTGTGTGAGACGTTTGTTACGTGAGGCGCGACTGTAGTTGGCTTCTCTAGTACCGCTCTAAATCTGAGTATCTTCTTTTAGGCCACTTGCTCCACCAGGGCCAGCTGATCCAGTGCTTTGTCTTGTTCCATGGTCAGGACTTCCATTCTGGAGATTGTCACTTCAATTGTCTTCCACATCTCTTGAGATTCCTGTTTAATGCCATTGACAGATTTCTCCATCTGTGCCATTTCTTATTTCAGAGCTGCTTTAAAATTCAGCAACTCTTGTTAGACAGTGTCTATTTTTGAATCTATTTTTGATTCCAGTTTCTCTTGGAACTGGGTTAATACGCCTCTCATACCTTCCTCATTAGGTTCTTTGTTCTGTGGTGGAGATCTTTGTTTTGGGATTCTCCGTTATAACATATTGATAAAATCCCCCAAAATATATCTTGTATTAAAAGTTGTGAACAATATTTGACTTTATCCTTTTTAAAGTCTATTAGGCATAACTCTGAATCTAACTTTGAAATGGCCATAAGTCTTAGATTGGAGAGTCTGTTGCTTGCCAGAAAAGAGGAAAATGACAGAGATAATCAAAGTGGTCAGACTTTGAAGACACAAAGGAGGCTGGAGAGTGCTGGGACCCTGCCTTATTCACACATGGGGCTTCCATGCCCAGCCTATGCCAAGGGCTTGAGTTGACGGTGGAACACTGAAGGCAAATGTGGATGATCTCTGGCTTCCCCTTCTTGTCCAGGGGGAGTCCTGAATTCTAACCCATTACAAGCCTCTTTTGCATCTCAAGACATGGAGCATTGGGAAAGCCAGCATGCCATGCTGAAGCAGGGGGTAGAGACCTCAAACTTTGTAATTTTGACATAAATAAGGAAAGAACCACTGGTGTTCTGAGAGGAACAGGTGAAAATTACAATGAAGTTCACAACAGTATTTAGTTATTGGAGTAGGACTTTAAACACTATATATCAAACCTGCTCTAAGATTTGTACATTTGTTCATGAGAAGTAAAGAAAAAGCAGCCACTCAGGTATTTTCTGAATACAAGGCAGTTCTATTGTTTCTCTTGTTGGTGGGATCGTTGATTCAGCTTTGAGCTCACCCTGAAGCTCGTTGCACACTACAAGCATTAATATGGTTTCTCCCGTGTGGGTTCTTAGAAGCAAAGTCAGGCTTGAGCTCGTGCTGAACCTTTCTACACTCCAAACATTTATATGGTTTCTCCTGTGTGGGTTCTTAGATGTTTAGTCAGTTGTCCATTCTGACTGAAGCTCTTTCCGCACTCCAAGCATTTATATGGTTTCTCCCTTGTGTGAGTTCTTCGATGTAAGGTCAGGCTTGAGCTCAACCTGAAACTCTTTCCACATTCCAAGCATTTATATGGTTTCTCCCCTGTGTGGATACTTCGATGCAAAGTCAGGTGTGAGCTCTGACTGAAGCCCTTTCCACATTTCAAGCATTTATATGGTTTCTCCCCTGTGTGGGTTCTCTGATGTGAAGTCAGGCTTGAGCTCACCCTGAAGCTCTTTCCACATTCCAAGCATTTATATGGTTTCTCCCCTGTGTGGGTTCTTTGATGTAAGGTCAGGCTTGAGCTCACCCTGAAGCTCTTTCCACATTCCATGCATTTACAGGGTTTTTCTCCAGTGTGGGTTATTTCATGAACAATAAGATGGTGATTCCTACTGAAGTTCTTTCCACACTCCAAGCATTTATATGGTTTCTCCCCTGTGTGGATTCTTTGATGTTTACGAAGGCTTCCACTATCACTGAAGCTCTTTCCACATGCCAAGCAATTATACGGTTTCTCCCCTGTATGGGTTCTTCGATGTGATGTCAGGCTTGAGTTCACACTGAAGCTCTTTCCACATTCCAAGCACTTATATGGTTTCTCCCCCGTGTGGGTTCTTTTGTGTATTCTAAGGCTTCCACTATCACTGAAGTTCTTTCCACATTCCAAACAGTTATATGGTTTCTCCCCTGTGTGGATTCTTTGATGTTTATGAAGGCTTCCACTATCACTGAAGCTCTTTCCACATTCTAAGCATTTATATGGTTTCTCCCCAGTGTGGGTTCGTTTATGTTGATTAAGTTGTTTACTATCGCGGAAGCTCTTTCCACACTCCAAACAATTATATGGTTTCTCCCCTGTGTGAGTTCTTAGATGTAAAGTCAGATTTCCATTCTGACTGAAGCTCTTTCCACACTCCAAACATTTATATGGTTTCTCCCCAGTGTGGATTCGTTTATGTTGATTAAGGTGTTTACTATCGCGGAAACTCTTTCCACACTCTACACAATTACATGGTTTCTCCCCTGTGTGTGTTATTATATGAGACATAAGATGGTGATTCCTACTGAAGGTCTTTCCACACTCCATGCATTCATATGGTTTCTCCCCAGTATGGGTTCTTTGATGCATAGCCAGTCCTGACCTATGACTGAAGCTTTTTCCACACTCCATGCATTTATATGGTTTCTCCCCTGTGTGAGTTCTTAGATGTAAAGTCAGATTTCCATTCTGACTGAAGTTCTTTCCACACTCCAAGCATTTATATGGTTTCTCCCCAGTGTGGGTTCTTCGATGTAAAGTCAGGCTTGAACTCATACTGAAACCCTTTCCACACTCTGAGCATTTATATGGTTTCTCCCTTGTGTGTGTTCTTTGATGCAATTTCAGGTGTGAGCTCGATCTGAAGCTCTTTCCACACTTCAAGCATTGATATGGTTTCTCCCCTGTGTGGATTCTTAGATGCAAAGTCAGGCTTGATTTCACGCTGAAGCTCTTTCCACACTCAAAGCATATATATGGTTTTTCCTCTGTGTGTGTTCTGTGATGCAATTTCAGCTGTGAGCTCGATCTGAAGCTCTTTCCACACTTCAAGCATTGATATGGTTTCTCCCCTGTGTGGGTTCTTAAATGCATAGTCAGGTTTGATTTCACGCTGAAGCTCTTTCCACACTCCATGCATTTATATGGTTTCTCCCCTGTGTGGGTTCTTAGATGCAATGTCAGGTGTGAGCTCATCCTGAAGCTCTTTCCACACTCCATGCATTTATATGGTTTCTTCCCTGTGTGGGTTCTTCGATGCAAAGTCAGGTGTGTGTTCTGACAGAAGCTTTTTCCACACTCCTGGCATTTATACGGTTTCTCTCCTGAGTGGGTTCTTAGATGTATAGTCAGTTCACTGTTCGTACAGAAGCTCTTTCCACACTCAGAGCAGTTATATGGCTTCTCCCCTAAGTGGGTTCTTTGATGACTTATAAGTTTGGATTTATAGTGAAAGGTCTTTGCACAGTGAGGACATTTGTTCTTCCTGCTTTCAGTTTCTTTTTCTGGTTTGGCTGGGAGAATATTGAAACTGCCACAATCCTGAGCAGCAGACCTTTTTCTACTTTTCTTTTTCCTGTCCTGTTTCTTTGATATGTCCTGATGTGCAGGTTTCTGGCTCCTATTCTTGGAAATAAGATGCATGCTTGTGCTGGTTGTTTCTTCCTGAGCAGGACACACCTCATTTTTGTTTCCTTTGTAATGTTCCTCTTTGATCTCTATTTTATGGAGACCAATGAGTTCAGTCCTGCAGGGAGAGCTTTGTCTTCCCTCCTCCTTCCCTGATCCACCTTGATTTCTAAAAGGATGTTCCTCTACTTTAAGCATGGGTATCTCCAATGATACCCCACTTAGCTCCCTCAAATCCGCCACTGGTAGCTGGAACAGAAAGAGAATCTAATTAGCAGTGCAGTAAGGAACGGTCTAGAGCAAAGATTTTCAACCTTATTCATCTCAAGTCACACTGACAAGGTGCTAATATTGTCAAGGCACACCATCCATCTTTTGACAACTGACATGATATATCATGATGGAAGGTTTACATCTCTCAGTGGCCCTACGAATACTCTTCCCCAAACTGCCATGGCATACCTGCAGTCCATTCACAACACACCAGTGTGCCTTGCTTGACACATGCAGATGGACAGGAGCTGGAATCTCTCTCTCTCTCTCTCTCTCTCTGGGTTTATTGTGCAGGCTCCACATGGAGGAAATCTTTGCTACTGTGGCTAGGAATGCCTGCAGAAACTGGCATGCATGTGAATATCATGGCATAGATAAAGACAGAGAAGACAGGTTCCCCACCTAGATGCACAATGGAGGATATACACATCAGAGTGGTTCCGCTACTCGTCCTCAGTCTCAGCTTCAAGCCCTGCCTCATACCAAGATGGTCTACGCATCTGAGGCAAGACTGAACGAGCTACTGATGCAGGTAAACTTTTCCTTATGAAGGGGCGACTACTGGCGTGAGGCTGAAAGACACTGCAGTGCACCCATTGCCTCCCTTTTGTCTCTTGTCTCTTTCCTTCTGGATTCTCTCCTCATAGTTCTCCTATCACTGCCTGCAGAAGGGTCAGAAGGCACTATGTGTGATCATGGAATTAATGCTCAGAACAACCATAGCAGAGTGTAGATCACCAATACAGTGCTGCCTGCTTTGGCTTCCACCCACCCTTGAATGCATCCCCTGACATCTGGTGTGATGATGACCACATGGTGAAGGATTCTACCAGGGAGAGATGAGTTCTATGAAAACGTAGACTATCTTGCACCCCAGCTGCTGGACCTCCAGCAAAGGATTTCCCAGCAATCATAATTGCCCTATATATGAATGAATGAGTGAGTGAGGTAATGAATGAATCCTTCCCTGCCCCTGGGACAGGCTGGCAAGTGTGCTGTGCAAGCTCAAGTGGTGGCACAGGGCACAATTCTGTCTGTGCCATCTTAGAGAGGATAATGTGGAAGAGAAAAATGTGGGCTTGCCAAGAAAAAGATGAAGGGTGGAGGTGGCAAGGAGGTTGGGGGAAGAAATAAATTATTTAGAAACAAAGAACCTCAAAAAACAAAATTGTCCCAATCACAGCTTCAATCCCCTGCCGAGTTTCTCCCCTGCAATACCTTCTCTGCACCCTCTTTTTGCCCCACAAGGACTTCCTGCCATTAGGAGGCTCCTGGTGTTCTTCCCTGCCAGCATCTGGCAGGGCTGGTTTCAGCACTCCCGAGAAACCAGCCTATGCATGTCTACTCTGAAGTAAGCCTATTACTGTTAGTGGGACTCACTCCTATATAAAGGGGGCAGATTGCAGCCTAAGAGACATGGGTGCAGGTTAATTTGTTTTATTTTTCTTTATATTCTGTTATTTTGTATTATATTACAGAATTGCAATCATTTTCAAATGACTATTTTTGGGTTGTTGAATGAATTGTCTGAGTTTCTATTATTTCTTATTGGAAAGTTCATTTTGATAGACAAGCGTTTTGGATTACAAGCATGCTACCAGAATGAGTTATGCTCGTAAACCAAGACACACCACTGTATTACACTGCATGGCTGGGTTTTAAACAACTTAAAAGTAAGCCAGAGACAGAAATTTACTTTGACACATGGAACGTAAGAACAGGACACCATGTTGTCCAAAAATAAGTCTGCTATGGAATGTCTGGCAGTTCTCACTGATGATGGCACTATTAAAACACATGTATTATCTATCTATGCCCCAACTGAAACCAGCTTAAATACAACAAAGGATGACTTTCACAACCAACTTCAACTCACACTGGACAGGATACCTGAGTTTAACATTCTTGCTGGAGACTTTAATATCCACACCACATCTTGGTTCAGCGGTGGAGGAAAATAAAGTGGCTTCTACCTATCACTGACTGAGAATGAAGTCAAGGGGAAACATTGAGAAACGCACCTGGAAATATGTGGGTATTTGATGGAGTTCCTGTCTACTGGGCAGTCGTTCAGGGCTGAATCTTCCCTGTGCAGCTGCTGAGAGGCTCCTCCTGCAATGTCCCGCTCAGTTCCTTCTTCTGAAAGCACCAACCTTCCAACACCGTCTCTGGGTCTTGGATCAGGAAGGGGTTGGGATGGTCCTCTTTGGCTGCAAAGACCAGGTTTTCCTTATGATTTTTTATTGCAAATATGTTGACAAGTGGTAACAAGCAAGTGCCAGGCTTCAAGATGCGAGTCCTTAGCTCCTGCCAACCTAGCAGTTCAAAAGCATGGAAATGCAAGTAGATAAATAGGTACAACATTGGTTAAAGGTAAAACAGCATTCCGTGCACCTTCACAGTCATGCCAGCCCTATGACCACGGATGTGTCTTTGGACAATGCTGGCTCCCAGGCTTAGAAACAGGAATAAGCACTGCACCCTACAGTTGGCCATGACTAGCAGTATAACCTATGGGGGACATATTTTTTTAAAATGTTGACTACATTAAAACACTATATATATATAGTGTATATATATATATATAACCTAAAAGTGACTGACTGACTGATCAACACCCAGCCAAAACTGCTGGACTCAGAACTGTGAAACGTGGGAAGGGTTCCTTCAGTGATGCAAGGACCAAACAGGGACCAATTTGGTGTGGTGCCTGGCAGGGATACCCAGTGCCTACTGGTGCCTGCTGTCAGCATCTGCCATGCAAAGAAGTCATGCCAGGGCTGGGAGCACGAATGGGGTTCTGCCCTGGGGGGGACTTCAGTGACCCTTCATCTCATTGTTGGCTTTGCCACCATCCCCCCCCGCCCCTGGAGCCCTGCTTTCCCTCCCCACTGGCATCAGCCTCAGCTCTCCCACCAACTGGTGTCCTTCTCTCCCACCATCCCTTCCACTCCCACCCCCAGAACTGACCCTCCTGCTGGTCCCCAGAAGGACTCCTCAGGATGCTCTGCAGAGGATGTGGCTCCTGTGCATGGATGCAGGAGAAGGAAGGAAGGAGGGATGGAAGGAAGATGGAGGGCAGTCCAGGAGGGGGCTGCCCCTCTCCTCCTCCTCCCCCTTCCTCTTAACCCTCGCAGTGCCATTCAAGAGGAAGAGGCAGGGGAGGATCTTTCTTCTTCCTCTTCCTCTCCTCCTGCCCTCGCCCCCCCCTACAGGGCTTCCTTGCCCCACTCCAGCTACGCCACTGTCAGGGTCTCTCCTCTGCTAGGGGGGACTGGAGGGGAGGACTGAAGGAGGATGGGGGGGCAGGCTGAGAGAGGAGAGGAAGGGGCTGAGAAGACCCCCTTGGACAGCACAGGGAGGAGGGGGAGAAGGGAAGTATAGTATAGGACAAAAGTATAGTCCTATACTTATATACTATAAGTATACTATACTATACACCATATAAGTATAGTATAGGACAAAAACACGTTGCACCCCTTTTCAGCCCCTTAAGGGTTAAATTTCTCAACATGGATCTTGGTGGGTGTTGGTGTCACAGAAGGAACTCCCTCCCCTAATTTCACACTTCTAAGTCCAGGGGTTTGGGCTGTGCTGATGAGTCAGTGAGTGACTTTTCAGTTTTATATATATAATCTCATACTAAATAATTATGTCTATCTATCAATACAATTCTAAGCATGTCTACTCAAAAGTAAGCCCCACTGTGTTCAATAATCCTTACTCCCAGGAAAGTGTGGTCAGGACTGCAGCCTCTATACCTTATACTGTATTATTTTATGCTTATACCTATATATCTTGAGCTTATTATTAAATTTTAAATTATTACATATAATTCATTAACATATTATTGTTGTAATAATAATAATAATAATTATTATTATTTTTATTGATGATGATGATGTTGTAATAATAATAATAATAATTATTATTATTATTATTGATGATGATGATTTGGACTAGATGACCAACTGGGTCCCTTCCAACTCTAGGATAATTATTATTGTTGTTGTTGTTCATTGTTGTTATTGTTATGAATGAAGGGCATGAAGGCTGAGAAGGGAAGGAGGAGAGCACTGCCTGCCCGCTGTGCCCGCAAGCGCAGCCTCAGGCCCAACCGCCAGCTGGGAAACATGGTGGAGGTGGCCAAGCGCCTCCGTCTGCAGGCCTCCGCCTCCGCCTCCGCCTCGCCCAGGCTCTGCCAGAAGCACCTGCAGCCCCTCAAGCTCTACTGCGAGCAGGCCCCACTATGCCTCCTCTGCAGGGAGTCCCGCGCACACAAAGCACACCCCATGCTCCCCCTGGAGGAGGCAGCACAAGACTTCAGGGTGTGCTCTGCAAGGGCCTCAGGCACACACCACACAACCCCCCTACACAACCCCCACAAATACTCCTCCACACCACACACACCACCCACACAACCCCCTATACAACCCCCCATACAACCCCCACAAACACTCCTCCACACACACCCCTCCACACACAACCTCCACAAACACACTCCTCCACACACCACACACAACCCCCTTACACAATCCCCACAAACACACAACACCCATACAACCACACCACACACGACTCCCACAAACACACTCCTCCATACCACACACAACCCAGCCTCCCCACACAACCCCCACAAACACTCCTCCACACACACACCCACACAACTCCTTCACCTCACACACAACACACACACCTTGCCCAGCTGGTACTTCTGACCCACATGGCCTACCTTGCAGGGCTGTTGTGAAGGCATACAAGGTATGCCTATAAGGTAAGCATACAGCCACCCTTCCACGCACCCCTGTCCTTCAGCCTCTACCACTCTGCTACTGGCCCTTCCTCTTCTCCTCCTGATCTACCTTGCGGGTTGTTTTCAAGTTAGACTAGGGTTGTAGGTAAACATACATCACCAGCAGTAGGGGGTGCCACCCTTCCACGCACCCCTGCCCCAGCTGTTCAGCTTCTGCTACTCCTCTACCTTGCAGGGTTGTTGTGAAGGCATACAAGGGTTGTGTGTAAGCATACACCATCAGCAGAAGGGGGTGCCACTCTTCCACACACTCCTGCCCTTCATAAGGCAGGGGGCTCAGCCTCTATCGCTCCTCTTCTGGCCCTTCTCCTTCTCTAAACCTCCTGATCTACCTTGCAGGATTGTTGTCAAGGCATACAAGAGTTGTAGGTAAACACACTCCACCAGCAACAGGGGATGCCACCCTTCCATGCACTCCTGCCCCAGCTGAAGAATGGAATGATTGCTTGCATGACTGTCTTTCTGCCATAATTGAAAAGCAGTTTTAAAAACTGATTTGCAGCAGCTGTTCATGTTGAGTCAAATATAAAAAAATTGTGTTGAACCTATACTGGGATACGTATGACTGAAGTGCAGTTGTCCACGCTCCAGTGGTCTTGTCACCAAGAGATAAGTCTCACTAAACCCTGAAGATCATACTTCTGAGACAACATATGCAGCACAGGACTTCAGCTTTTCTTAATAGACAGTAGCTGGCTGGAAAGATGGTTTCCTAAATGTATTCCAAATGTGTCTTTTGTTTGTGTCCAGCAACAAGTTGCTGCTGAGGTGAAAGCTCTGAAGGAAAGGAGAGACAAGCTGAAGGTATCTGTCATAACTTCGGCTATTTCTTGGGAGTGGGGTGGGGGTTCCACAGAGAGGTCTCTCTGAGGTCCATGGCTCAGACATCCCTTCGGTTGGAGTAATGAGACTGGAGGCAGCAGTTCTTGAAAAAGGTAAGTTGCCTTTACTTTCTCTTACAGGTCTGAGGTTGCATGAATATCACACAGGTAAGTACAGAAAAGAAGAACCCAGAACTTTACCAGATGCTGGGACTCTGTGAGAGGCTAGGCCAGCTCTGCCCCTCACCACATGGTGCATTAGAGGCCTGTGTGTCAGAGGCAGGGCACTGAGGCCTCTACCTCCTCTCAGCACCTCTGTCCCAGTTCCTTCCCCCCAAAACACAGCTTATATAGGGCTCCCCCTTGCTCCTCCCTGGATGGACTTTCCCACTGAGGAGCCATGAGGGACTCCTCCAGCATCAACCGTCTCAAGAAGGGAGATTTCTTCCTCCTCCTGACAGTATCTAAGGAAGACTTGGAGTGCAGAAGCCAGGCTGATCAGGTACCTGTTTGTTGACTGGGAACTGACCTAGAGGTAAAGGATGCCCGTTTTCTTTGGGTTTAGAGTAGCGTCTTCATGGTTTGCATTCAGGTTTATGATCTAATTATATCACACATTAATCCCTAAAGCTATATTGTTCTGTAAAAGTTCAATCTGATTAAGCAGACTCACAACACAATCCTATGTATATCTACTTAACCCCACTGAATCCAGTGGGACTTACTCCCAAGTAAGTGGGTATACGTTTGTTATTCAAGTCTGATTTGGATTTGATTGCACACTCGTTGAGTAGATATTCTTCCTTCCACTCCCACTCTTCTCCCCCAAAATAACACAAAACTGTTCAAAAAGTTACACAATCAGGTCTATTGAATGGCCTGGGAACCATGCTGTAAAGGTAGCTGAGATCTAAGGCTCCAAAACAAATCAATCAATCAACAGTATTTATACACTGTTTTTCAACAAAAAGTTCACAAAGTGGTTTACAGAGAAAATGAAATAATGTTACAATAACTTATGCTGTCGTCCTAAAGACACTTTCCTGGGAGTAAGACCCTTTGAACACAATGGGGCTCACTTTTGAGTAGACATGGTTAGGATTGTGCTTTAAGTTCAACTTCTGGAAGTAAAAGCAGAATGTAAGTATAAAAAATAATATACCTAGTTATATACATTATAATGGTATACTCACACATTACCAAGCATACATGCTCTGCTACTTCCTTCCATATCTGTATCTGAGGCTACAATTCTAAACTCCAGTAAGGCTGGCATGAGTCATGGCACAAGTACTGTAGTCCCATAAGGCACTTCTGTGCCACTCCTGAGGAGGTTAGGCCAGTGTACAGACATGTGCCAGCCTCCCCACCCCACTACAGGAATGGGGATCAGATGAGTCTCACCAGCCTAAATTGGTTCAGATTGTGCCGTGCACAGTCCTATGTTTACACACTCAGAAGTAAGTCCCGCTCCGCTAAGTGGGTCTTCCTTCCAGGAAAGTGCTATAGGATCACAAAGGTAATTGTTCAGCTTTGAGAGCTACTAACTTGAGAGCAGCTGAGATTTTTCTACTTCCCTCTGGCCTTTTACCCTTCTGTTAATCACAGGATGATATACAAACTGAGAAGCAGAAATTAGAATCCAAATTTAATGAGATACACGAATTCCTGGAGAAGGTTGAACGATCCCTGATTATCATGCTGGAAAAGTATGACAAGGAGACTGTGGAGCAGAGGGATATAGTTACTACCAGATTGTCTGCGGAGATTACGTATCTTGATGCCCTGATCCATGAACGGAAGAGTCCTGCAAGAAGCCTGCAAGTGAATTCCTGCAGGTGAGGTTATCCCGGGGCTTGCTGCATACTGGCCTTTATGTGGCCAGAATCTTGCAGGTCATGATCAAGACTACAGTGACGGTAGAATTTGAACCCAGGTCCAGAGCTCTGCTTGGTGTTTTCTAGGGCTGTGTTATTTTTTTACCAGGAAAAAAACTTTCCTATATGATGCTAGCATATTTGCAGCACAGTTATAAAATGGAAATGGTTACCTTCATTGAAATCTATTACATGGAGGTTGCCATTGTCATAACCATTCCCTGTATATGCTATGGGGAGTGTGGTGTTTTTGAGAAGTTCCACCATTTTTTCTAATAGAAAATAGGTGGAAATGACATATGCGTGGTGGCAACCATCTTTTCTTGCTTTGAGCTTGCTTGGATAAATTGTACCATGGCTAGCATGCTGGAACCTAAAATATGAATGTGATCCAAACATGCTGAAAAGAGAAATAAAATCTCTCTAGTATTTCTAATTACCACTAGAAGATAAAATAACAACCCTTTGTTTCTCTCCATTTGTCCTCCATCGCCCCACTTTATATGGTCCAACTGTTTGAAGTACCACATATGGCAGTGTCACCCAACACCACCTTGAGTACCACTGGTGGTACCAGTACCACTGGTTGAGAAACTGGTTGCTTGATTAAAACAATCAATTGAGGGTCTTTCCTGTAATCACTATGTACTGTGCACTGGATGCATTTTTAACTTGCATGTTTACTACTGTTGCATAAATGCAAATAATACGTACAAACTTTATGTATTTATGCAAATACATAAAAATTTATGTATTTCTGATACTGTTGCCAAACCCCATCAGGGAAAGACAGAGTAGGCATCTTTTAAATAAATAATTCATTGTACTAACCCTTTTGGCAGTATTTCTGGCATGACAAATGTGTGACTGACCTTTTTTCTCTCCCCCTCTTCTCCCTTCCTACAAAGAATATCAGGAAAGTTTTGGACAAGTAAGTAGCACCTTTACAAATTTCATTACTGTCTTTGTGATAAGAAGCAATGTGAAGGTGTGGCTCGATTAACATCAGCAGGGAAAACATTCATGAATGTTGAGTGCTAGTTTTGGTGGTTTAAACTAAAGCTACAATATAATGGTCATGTGCTTTCCATTATAGATGTAAAGATGGGCAGGTGATACCACTGGCAGGAGCTTCCTCCTCTCCAACATGCCTGGAAAAGAAACTTGGGCATTTAAGTTTGAAAAATGTCGAGGTACCAAGAAGGGAAATAAAAGTAACAACTCTGGACTCTCTTCCTGCATTGGTTTTTTTCCAGTCTGCAATCCTAAAGACACTTTCCTGGGAGTAAGACCCATTGAACACAGTGGGGCTTACTTTTGAGGAGACATGGTTAGGATTGTGCTCTTAGCTGCAATTCTAAACACACTTTCCTGGGAGTAAGACTCATTTAACACAATGGGGCTTACTTCTGGTTAGGATTGTGCTGTGCATCTCTTTCCTATTTTTTTCATTTCTGTTTCATATACTGTATGATTGCAGACCAAGATTTTTAGTGCAAATCTTCTGTATGCACTTAAGAAATCATAAATATATGGCCATTTTTAAAAAAAAACCTGAAGAATAGTTTTGTACTGTTTGGTGGGGAAGGAAGGTGATATTTCTTCTGAAAAAAAACCCTTTATATCTACCAGTAGAATATGCTAAAGGTATAATCATAACAAAAATCTAGGACAGCATAATTCCCTCATCTCCCCATTACTGCAGTATCCTGGGGAGGCTGGCACATGTCCGTTCACTGGAATGGGCAGTGCACATTCTCCCCTACCAAATGGCACAGAAGTGCCTTATGGCGCTTCTGTGACACCCCCAAGCCAACATGTGCTGGGTCTTGTTCTGGCCTAACCAGGTGTCTGGATTGTGCTGTGAGAGTTAGGCTTTAGGGAGGTCAGGAGCACAGAGGGATGGGTTGGGCAGAGCAACATATGATTTCCCCACTTAACTAGCCCATGATCTTGACAAGTTTGTTCTTTGCAGCACATGTGACACAACACTTTTCCTCTGGATTATTTGAAGGTTATTCTGTTTGCTTTCAGACATTGCAGCGACACTGATGTATTTTTGAGGAAAATCTCAGTACAGTACTTTATTTTTATTGTAAGCTGTTTGGAGCAATGTACAGAAGGAAAAAAATGCGGGGATAAAAACTATTAAATATAAAGTAATAACATGTCCTCTTCTGGTTGATTTCTTTGCTAAATTGCCTTTCCAGTACTTTTCAGAAGGCTCTGCACATATTGAAAGAATTGGGACATAAGGGCACATCTAGTCCAACTTCCAGATTCCTCAAGTAGCAGTCAAGACAACAGGTTACATGTATCCTGTTACCACTTCCTTTCATCTGGCATTCAAGATAGGTTAGCTCTTAAGGCTGTATATACCTGTCATGGTGTCTAATCTATGATGGTTTTTTTCTGTAAATTTAGTCTTTTAGAGGCATCCAGGTTAGATATCATCCTATTGCAAGGAGTTCCATAATTACATGCTCTGTAATTAAATATTTTAGTACTACCTCTCTGATCACTACTGCCACAATATCCCTGTATAGTATCCCAACAATTCAGTTTGCTACATAATATCAATAACAAATCTTTCTTCTTCACAAATCAAAGTGCTCTAAATTACCAGATGTTTGACAGGTAATTATTTGTCCTGCCATTATTTAATGACTGCTTCACAAAGGAATAAACATGTTAAGGTACTATACAGCAGTATTGCAGACCCAACAAGGAACTTCAGTGGTGTTTTCTGCCTCATCTGCTGCCAACATTAAGCCTCAGAGCAAGCTGGTGGCTGGCTTTAATTCTACAAAGGTGAAAGCATGCGTAGTGGTGTTACATTTAAAATATTGCAAAATAATTTTATTTACTACATTCCCTGACTGTTGGTTGGTGTTTTGCACCCCTGCTCAGTTTGGGCCATAGGAGGTGCTCCTAGTGCCCCATCTTATTAACTGAAAATTTCACACAAGGAGAAAATCACACGTGGCTGGAGGGACTGGACATTTACATCTGATTTACCATAAGTCCATGTATTGTATGCCATATGCTAAATACCCTATTTACTCAAATAAAACGCTCACCTTTTCCAGCCAAATTTAGTCTCCAAAAATCAAAGTGCGCATCAAATTCAAAGGCACATTAGATTTGAATAAATACAGGTATTTTGATTATAAGTATGGCTCAGTATTTAGTTTAACAGATTACTAGTGATTAAAATGTAACAAATGCAATGTGGTATAAAATCAAAACATAAATTTATTGCCAATTTTATCATATAACTCATTATATGCAGTAAAATTAAATTTATATGGAGTGGGCGTCAGCATGGGACTTGCCAAGGATTTGAACTTGAGCTACTTGGGTCCAAGTCTATCTTTAAATTGATCTGCTGGCCTTTTGCTGAATCATAAAACTTACTTTAAAGCCTTTTGCTGATCTTTAGCTTGGGACAAAGGCTGTTGGTACATGCTGAGAGTTAAGGATTAACTCTTCCCCTGTTAAAGGTGCCTGTTTCTCCTCACCATCATGGACAATTGTTGCATATTTTTATTAGAATAACAATGTGATCCTATGCATGTCTACTCAAAAGCAAGCCCCACTGAGTTTAATGGAATGTTCTCCTTGATAAGGGTGTGTACATATGCACACAGTGACAAAGTGAAAGGATCGTTTGCAAAGTAACATTATACATTTATTTTACATTTGCAAAGTAAAAGGATCATGTTGCTGTCCTGGAAAAAGTTACAATTAGTGGGAAGAGGAATCAGATGAGCAGAACCACAAGGCGTGCAAGATTACACACATGTTGAAGAATTGCTGTTGTGCTTAACTGACAGTGCAGTCCTAAGTGTGCCTGTTCTTTAGTCGTTCAATTGTGTCCGACTCTTCATGATCCCACGGACTGCAGCACACCAGGCCCCCCCATTCTCCACCAGCTTCTGAAATATCTATCTAAAGTATTTATATACTGATTTTCAACTAAAAGGTTCACAGTTTACAAATATAATGAAAAAATTAATAGCTAATTAATAGCTAATGGGTTGCTGTCCCAAAAAGTGCATTTTCTGTACTATCCGTCTAAATTCGTGTTCATGTAACATTATCTAACCACCTCATCCTCTGCCATCCCCTTTTCCTTTTGCCTTCAGTTTTTCCCAGCATCAGGCTCTTTTCTAAGGCTCTTCTCATGATGTGACCAAAATATTTGAGCTTCAGCTTCAGTATTTGTCCTTCCAGTGAACAGTAAGTGTTGATTTCCTGGAGAATTGACTGATTTCATCTCCTTGCAGTCTCAAGAGTCTTCTACACAATAATTAAAAGCATGTCTATTTAGAAGTAAGTCCGATTACCCGTATATACTCGCATATATGCCAACCTGCGTATAAGCCGAGGCACCCAATTTTACCACAAAAAACTGGGAAAACTTATTGACCTGCATATAAGCCGAGGGTGGGAAATGTAGCTGCTACTGGTACATTTCAAAATACCATAAAAATAGAGACCAATAAAATAACATTTACTGAGGCATCAGTAGGTTACCGGTAAATGTAAAGATATTTTCCCAGGACACGAGTTAAAAGAGGAGCTGTCCTGGGAAAAGAGGACATATGGTCAGTCAGTGCTTTCCTTGGAGTTAGTCTGACCACAAGGGCTCAATGTTGCCAGCAAACAAAGAAAAGAAGGGCAATGTATTTTTTCCCCACCAAGATACAAGGCCTCCTGGTGGGGAAGGGCAACCCATGCAGTGACGAGTGTCATCCCTCCTTCCTCCTAGGAGATTCACAGTAAGAATTCCGTGTTTACTCAAATGTACTGCACCATTGAATCTAATGTGCACCATGATTTTGGAGACTTAGCAATCCTAACCATGTCAACTCACAGATAAACCCCATTTGTGTTCAATGGATCTTACTCCCAGGAAAGTGTGTTTAGGATTGCAGCCTTTATAAATCTATTAATTGACAGGTCTATTCAGCTGTAAGCTCTAGTATAGTCAACGGAGCTTACTCCCAAGTAAGTAAGGTTAAGATTGCAGCCTAAATTTGGCAAAAAAATATATTGTAGATAGATAGATGAAAAGATAGATTGATTTGTAGCTGATATAAACTCTGTGACAAAACTGAAACCCTGCTTGTTTCAGTTGGGAGTGTTGTGTGAGGGCCAGGACGGACCACATACAGATGTACAGGCATCTGCCACTTATTGGACGGTTGAGTGACTGGAGTGACCATCCAAAAGTGAAAACAGTTGAAAAGTGGAATGCAGTCACTTTCAGCCTACACATGCAAAACAGCCACCAAAAAAAGAGACATAATACCACTTGCAAAAATCTAACACACATTTATTAAGACATAGTCAAAATATGTAATAAATTACTGTAAAATGAACAAAGGCATGTGTGGGCAATGAATATCTTATGTATTTGAACTGTGGTTATTTACTGAAGGGAATGCCACAGTTTGATCGCCATGTCACATGCAAATCAATATTAGGAAAGATAGTTTTAGCCTTTAGATCAGTGGAGAGATGTTGAAAGAGTGGAGCATGTGCTGAATGAATGAGTCTTGGTTTCAACTAAAAAGTGTTGAAAGAGTGGAACTGTCAGAAAACAAACCATCAGAAAGTGGGGGACGCCTGTGTCTCTTTTCCCAGGGTGTCATGAGCCTGTGGAACTCCTTGTCACAAGGTGTGGGGATGGTGCCCATGGACCGTCTCCATGGTCATCCAGTGGCAAGGAGTTCCACAGGTTCATGACACTCTGGGGAAAGAACTATTCTCTTTTGTCAGCTCTGTCAACACTCAAGTCTGAGTGGCTTTGCACTGGCCCTGGTGTGGTGTGAGGGGAAAAGGGCTCCCCTTTTATCCATTGTATCCATCACCACATCCAGTGGCAAGGAGTGTCACAGTCTGGGGAAGCATCCCCTACATTTTGTGAGGATCCAGAGCCACTGGGGTACAACCACAAAATGGGCCCTCACTTGACCTCAAACCCAGAACTACATTTCCCAGAGTTCCTCCTCACGTACCCGTGCACGTAGGTGGGCGGAGCCTAAGCAAGTTCTGTTTCTAGAATCCTATTGGTCACCTCTTGGAACCCGCTCGTTCTGAGACTCCCATTGGTCACCTCATAGAACTCCATTTCCCAGAGCTCCTTCTCACACATATATATGAGGAGGATCTCTGGGAAATGGAGTTTTATAAAGGGAACTAATAGGATGAGCGTAGGCGGTTGGCGTGGAAGGAAGGTTCTGTTTCAAGAGTGCCACTGCACACCCTTGTAGAACTCCATCTCCCAGAATTCCTTCTTATATATGAGGAGGAGCTCTGGGAAATGGAGTTCTAGGAGGTGACCAATGGGAGTATCGTATGACGTAAATAGGCGGAGCGCATACAGAACGTTGGTGTTTTTTTCAAAAATTCTACGCGGCGCTGAAAGGGTTACGAGAAATAACGACTTTTCTTGTCCCGCCCCTTCCGGTGAGGGTGTGGGCCAATCGGAGCGCTCGTAGGAAGGGGCGGTCTCGCGGCCTTTCTGGCGGCGGCGCGTGCGGACAGGCGGGCGTCATGAGCGGCGGCGTCGGCGGTTTGGGGGGCGGCATGTCGGCCGAGCAGCTCCTCCAGCAGAGGCTCATGCGCAGCCGGCTGAGGGGAGGTCCGGGGGGGGCTCCTCCTCAGCCGCTGCTGTCCCCGCCGTCGCCCCCGGATTCCCCCCCTCCGGGCACGACCCCCGCGGAGATCCCTGCGGGGCCTCGTTACCCGAGCGAGACGTGGTGCTCCCTGTGCCGGGTCTACTGCCCGGAGCCCGTGTGCCTCCCCTGCGGCCACAACTTCTGCACCCCCTGCATAGGGCAGCGCCTGGCCGAGCCCAAGATCAACATCTCCTGCCTGGAGTGCGGAGCCTCCGCCCGCAAGCGCAGCCTCAGGCCCTTCAAGCCCCCGCCGCTCCTCGCCCACCTGGGGGGCTCCAAGCGACAGAGGCTGGAGGCCGCCCCCCTGCCTCTCGCCACACCCCCTCCCGCGCCCGCCCGGGCACCCACACCCCCTCCGCCGTCCCCGCCGCCTCGCCCGCTCACCCCGGTGCCCGTCACCCCCGCCCGGGCCTCTCCGCCTCCGCCACCCACACCCCCTTCGCCCTCCCCCGCCATGGTGGCCGCTGTCACCGCGGCCGCCATCGTGGTCGCCAAAAGGGGACTGGCGGCACCCACGGGACCCTCCGGGGACACCCGAGAGAAGCTGTGCGACACCCACGGAGCCGTCATTCAGTTCTTCTGCGAGGAGGACCAGGCGCCCATCTGCGCCCACTGCGACAGGTCACAGGAGCACCGGGCACACACCATCTTCCATGTGGAGAGGGCGGCAAGGGACTACCGGGTAAGCGGGAGAGGAAGGACCCCGTCCGGTTGCAGGAACGATTCTGTCAGTATTTGTCCCGCACCGGTGTGCACAGTACACTTGTTACTTCCATGTCAAGAGGTTGGATGTGACATGACAAACAAAACCACAGAGTGGATAGGAGGGTGTTATTATAGTGTGCAAAGAGTCTCCACTGGAGCTCTGTTGAGTGAACTCTTCTGCCGCTGCGTATACAGCGGTTTTCAAAGTGGGGGTCACGACTTCATTTCAGGTGTGTCACCAAAAGCTGGATGCCACCATCTTGGAGTCTGTCACTGCCATTTTGGAATGGAGCATTCAGGCAGCTTTCCTAGGAGTAAATCTCATTGAACACAATGGGAGTTGTTTCCAACGCAGAGATCTGGCACCACAGTGATGTCACTTTGTTGACGTCACTTCCAGTCATGACCTCACTTCCAGGTGGGGTTTTGGACAGATTGTCATTCCCAGAAGGGAGTTCCAGGCTCACTCAAGAACCACTGGTTTATTACGTTGTTTCAAACTAATGGTTGGCCTCTGAGCATCCTGCATTGACCATTGGACACCACTTCAAGTACCACCAGTGCTACAAGTATCACCAGTGAAAAATGTTTATTTAAACATACATGATTACAATGCATATATATGTTCAGGTACCCATAGTAGCCACCTCTCCCACATGTCCGTTACCTCTAATATTAAAGTTTACACACACGAACAAAACTGAGGAAGGAAAGGAAACATTTGTTTTTCTCTGCTGTGAGTGATACTAGAAGTGCCACTGAGCCAATGTGAACGTGGCCTCTTACTCGTACATATGAGTAAGTACTGTATGCATAGAAAACTTAATGTTGTATTTCTTACAAGTGTGGACTCAGGTTTCAAGTTGGGTGTTGCCAAGTTGATCCCTGTAAAGCTTGTGCCTTTCACAAATTAACAGATCATTTATAAAGGCAGGACTGTTATTTCTACTTGTGCTTTGAGATGGCTGCAAAGTGCATATTGAGTGGTGTGTGAACTGCCAACTCAAGGAAGAGGAAATGGTAGGGTAGATGGTATCACTGCAAAGTTGAGCCACTGTGTTGAGAAAAAACAAGTGCGAATGCTCCTCCTACAAGAGCAAAGGAAGTTCTCTTGCAAGCCTATGTTTTCCTTTTGATACAATTGAACTACATCTGTGTGAGTTTGGTGACTGTGTTGGTTTTCTTCCAGATTGCTCATTTTGGCCTTAGGTGTTTGCAAATGGTGTTATTTACCTTTCTCAGCCCATCCATTATGATAAGACTTGGGCTGTAATCCTAGGTTACTCTCACAAACGCATTTCTCTACTTCAGTGGGTCTTGATCATTTCAACGCAAGATCTCCTTCTGAGAAGGATAATCTATCTGGGACCTCCCCAGAAGTGATGTCATGAGGTTGGGAAGTGGTCATGTAACATCAAACAGGAAGTGACATCACTGTGATGCCATGAAGTTCCATTATGTTCAGTGAAACTTACTCCCAGGAAAGCAGCATGAGTGTCATATTCCCTGGTGGTGGCACCCAGTGCCAGATTGTAAGATAGCAGGCCCCATCTTCTCACAGTCCCCTGAAATGAAGTCAGTCCCCACTGAGATCCACTGCTCTCCTTACTGTGACCAGTGTGTACCCTGGGTGAAAATTGATGTTTTCTTGGAAAAGGGATCACAAGTCAGTTGTGATGCTTTCCATGTTGCTTTCCATCTTCCAAGAACAGGCAAGTCCCTTTTATCGTTCACATTTTTAGCTGTGTTTTAGGTTTCTTGTATAGATAGAATATTGCACCAGCTGTTCATCTCTTCAGTATGTTCTTCTGGGTCAGTGCAGGAACAACTGCCTACCATGCTATGAAGGCTTCTGTCCTCTCTTCACAATCCTTTGTTTCTGTTCACAATCTAAGACAGTGATTTTCAACCTTTTTCATCTCCCAGCACACTTAACAAGGTTCTGAAATTGTCAAGGCACACCATCAGTTGTTTTTACCATTGACAAGGCACAGCAGACTGTTCAAATCCCCCAATTTTCCTATTAATGAATGTCAGTCTCCAAATTCCCATGGCACACCTGAGGAGTATCCGTGGCAAACCAGCATGCCATGGCACACTGGTTGAAAATCACTGATCTAAGAAATCAAAATAAATAAATTGATAAAATTAGACTTCAGAAAAGCAACAGTTAAGAAAGCAGCCAGCCTTTCAGAAGCCAGAGAGCAACTTAACAGGACATCAGTCTGGCAGGGGAGGAAGTAGGATTTGATGATTCAGCCATGCCATTTAACCCTTCTTATTCCCCTTGCAGAAGTGAAAAAAGAGTTGTACCTTTGCAGCAAATGCATACATTCAGGTTGCAATCCTATCTACACTTTCCTGTGAATAAGCCTCATTGACTACAATGGGACTTATTTCTGCAAAGACAGGTATAGGATTGGGCTTTCAATGTGTGGAATTTGAAATGGGTTTTGGTGCAGGGTTTGCACTATCCTACAGTACTTTTGAAATCAGACTACTTGCTATCTCAGATTATGATAAGATGTTTTTCTGCAAACTATCTTCTCTTTGTGGTAACATTTTTACTGTAGCTAACTGGGTAAGCAATTTTTTTTTAAAAAAATGGCAACTCTTATGTTTTACTGCCTGTATTCTTTTTGAGATGGCGTCTTGTGGGTTTTTTCCCCTGTCATCTTCCTTGGGTTTCTTCAGAATAAGGAACAGGTATTTTTTTTTACATTTCTGTTGACATGTGACCTCTTTTCTATTAATAACTCAAATAAAATAACAGAACAAAACTACAAAACACAACTACTTTCACATCTCCAACTGACATATATTCTATTTTCTTAAAATCATAGGGACCCAGTGGATCATCTGGTCCAACCCCCTGCCTGTAGCAGGAAATTCTCGCCTTTTATTCTCGAAATTCTCGAAATTAATACAGTATAGTTTGACCTTTTTCTCAGAACCAACTCATTCTTCAAATTTATACGTTTCATATATCAAAAGTTTCATATATCAAAATGAAACATTAAGTGAGGCTGTAATCCTATCCACACTTTCCTGGGAGAAAACCCCCTTGACTAGAATGAGGCTTATTTCTGAGTAGACATGCATAGGATTGGGCTCTAAGTCTTTCAAATAAAAGAAAAAGATGAATTGTCTAAAAGATAATAGACTTGTTTGTGACTGAATAGAAGCCCTTTATCATGTAATCACTTTTAAAAAACGTGTTTTGGAAAACAGTACATTTACTGAGTAATGATGGAGGTGGGGCATATTTGTATATATTCGCCCTCTGTGAGCTACACTGCATTACCGTTACTTTCAACTCCGCTTCCTTCCACCTCAAGTGAGTATTTTCTGTTTAATTAGGAACGGATTCAAAAACAGCTAGAGATTCTGAAACAGGAGAAGGTCACACTATGGCATCAGAAGGTGTCTGGAGAGAATAAAATTCAGGAATATATGGTAGGTGCCCAGAGTTTCTGCCTATCAGTATAACAGGTATGAGGTCGGAAAGCTTGTCGCCATCTTTTTGATGAATGGCTTGTCGCCATTCCCTTTCCTCTTTACCAAAAATAGGTGTACATAATTATATATACTGCATATATATAATTGGCAGCAGATTGACAGTTTTCTGCTACTTTGTAGACTTGGCACTTGTATTGTTAATTCTATTTGTAAATATTTGCACAAAGGAAAAAGAGATTATGCTTCTTAGTGATGTACTGTGTGATAGCTAATTAACAGTTTAAACCAGGGTCCTCCAAACCCCAGCCCGGAGGCCAGATGTAGCCCTTGGCGAGCCTCAATGTGGCCTCCACCAAGACCCCTCTATGTGACCCATGGACAAGCCTTATAATCCACTCCAATGCATTCTTATATGTAAAATTTATTCAAATTTGAAATGTAAATTAGTTTTCTGGCCCTGGACACAGTGTCAGAGAGATGATGTGGCCCCTGCCAAAGTTTGAAGACCCCTGGTCTAAACAAATACTCTTATTTCATCTTGCAGTATGTTTTCTCCATGGATTGATAACTGTCCTGGATAACTGTTTGAGCTGGATAACCTGCTTCTCTGTTACTGCCTGCTTGCAGACTTATCCTCCCTCTAGGCAGGCTAGCCAGTTTGCACAGGGATTAAGAAGGTTCATTCTCTGGGTAGATGCTAGGCAACAGCTGAAAATACTTGTCAACTCCTCCAGCCCATCTGGAGGTGGAGGCAGGCAGTTGCAGGGAATAATAGGAAATGGTAGGAAGGTAGTGCAGATGCATGTCATGATTCATAGGGAGAGCCTCATCAAATCATCTTTATTTTACCCTTTTTACTTTGGTTCCATATCCTCCATTCCTGAACTGACATTTTTCCAAATATCTTCATACGTACAATCCTGATTTGGTTGCTAAGTTAGTGCTGTAATGACTTGTATCTTTATGTCCCAATTCTTCACATCTCACCTGTGATTATTCTAGGAAAAGATTCGAGCTGAGAGAGAAGAGATTGTGTCCGAATTTGAGTGCCTGTACAAGTTTTTGAAAGAACAGGAGCAACTCCTACTAGCCCGGCTAGAAGAACTAGATAAGGAAATAGCAAAGCGGAAAGATGAAATTGTCACCAAATTCTCAGAGGAGCTTTCCCGTCTTGGTGATGTGATCGCTGAGATGGAGGTGAAATGTAAGCAGCCAGCAAGTGAATTTTTGCAGGTGAGATTTCACTATAAGTAAAGAGATATCTGTGGGGTCTGAACTTCAGCCCGGCAATGGTTTAAGGGTCTTCAGTATTGGACCCTCCCTCACAAGAATGGGAGCTCTTCCTTCCTTGCCAACATTTGTGATTGGTCAAGGATAAACTTAGACCTTCCCTGCTGGAACTGGCAAAACACTTGGTTTTTTTGAATACTGTAATGAGTTCAGGGTCCTTTGATATGTGGATCCCCGCCAGTTGTCCAGGGGCTGATACTGGCCCTTGTAGGCAGCCATTGAGAACCAAAGCCAGTAGGCTCATTGAGAACCAAAGCCAGTCCAGTGAATTGGGGGCTCCCTTGTCCAGGAAATGTCCCACCATTGTGGAGTGATACAGAATTCCCAAAGAGAAAGATAAGGGACTCTGGCTCAGCCCGTCCTCTTGTGGAGAGCACTTGGAGTTCAGCAAACAAGAGTTGATCTCTGTAGCTCTTCCCCATTGTGGAATGCTATGACACCATAGCACTCTGCTGTTGGCAGATATACTTCCAGGTCCTTCAGCCTGACCTGAAGGCTGTTGAGAAGCTGTCCTGGATGATCCCATTCCTTCAGGTTCATGCCGGGACACATCGGTATGGCTGCCATGCAGACCTCTAGTACGTACAGTTGTGTTAATATGGGTTCTCTTTTAAGGGTGTTTGGGTACATGGGGTGCTGCTGTGGTTATGGGGCTGGAATAGAAATCGGTCTTAAATTCAGCTTCTGCAATAAAAGCTGAGTGCATGCTGTAAAGGATACAGGGGGAATAAAGCAAAGTAACATGTTTTTGTAGTGAACAAGTGGGATTTTCTGGAGGAAGGCGAAAGGGGATTGTTGGGTGTCTGTGCCTGCGAAAAAGCCTGCATTTTCTGGGATCTCCTTAGGGTCCTCCTGTGGTCCACTCCGTGGTGAACATCATTTCTAGCTATTCCAAGGATGTGAGGCTGATTTGTTTTAAAAATTGAGCAGCACTTCCTGCGCACTTGATCTTTTGGCACAGAATCTTTTTTTTAATTATTTTGCAACCAGCTCTCTGATCACAAGCAACAAGGACAAGATTTTAGGTAACCTGTGTCGTACAGAGAGCGTCTCTGAGGCACGCTGGGTGATGGTGAAGAGATGCAGCACTCCTGGGCTGGGGGATTGGGGCCCCACTGGGGTCTCTCCTACTGGGCCTGGGCTCTTGAAAACAGAGCGCAATTGCCTCTGTGGGCCTGAAGTAGGGTTCACCCACTTTTTGCCTGTGAAGCAGTGTGCTAATCAAGACAGCACACTCAAAAGGCTTCATGGGTGGCACGGTTGAGGGAAGGAGCTGGCGGCTCTTACTGAGTCGCTTGTGGCCAGTGGGCAGGCCCTGGAAGGGGCTAAAAGCCAGCATGTTCATGGGCAGGAAAGGGTGGGAGGACAGTCTGGGGAGGAGAAGGCTGCTAAAAGAACTAGGGCAGCCCTTCTCCTCAGAGAAACAGTTGCAGCGCCAGGGAGAGCACCGTGGCCTGAAGGCTCCCATGTGTAACCGGAGCATCCCCCCACTTCTTGTCTTGGAGCAAACAGCAGCTGTTCCACCTCTAGGATTACAGGTAAGAGCCTAAGGGTGACTTGGGTGGCGCAGGCCGTTTTCCCCTGCCTTGAAGCACCAGAGGCTAGCACAAAGCTTCCACCCATACACCTTTGACAGCACTCTCGGAGTCCTCCACAGCCTGACCTGGGCATGTGGAGGATGGCTCCCTTTTAGCCAATAGTGCACATCTGGTGCAAAGCATTGCGGGGCTCAGTGTTTTCTTTTCTCTTTCCCCCTTTAGGACATCAAAAAATCTATGGACAGGTATGTATGCATTTCTCCTTTCTCCCCCCCCCCCCGGCATTAGTTCCTTAAGATATTTGTGGACAAGAGAAGTGCTGCACTTTTTGCTTTCCTCCTTGTGCATAGTCTTTTGGGCCAGGTTTTGGGTTCCATGGAAGCAGAGAAATCTGAAGGCAGACCCCTTTCTGTAGGGACAACTGCAGCTAAAAGTCCATCTAGGTTCCATAAAGGTTCCATCCCAGCGATCCTGATGGTTTGTGACCTGTGAATGAGGTTGTTCAGTCTATTGGTACTCAACTTATGCCCCCTGAGCACATGGTCTCATCACTCATGAAATGCTGAGTACAGTTCCTTGAACAGCTCTCTTGGCTCTCAAACCTCAACACTAACACAGTTGGTTCAATGGAAGCCCATATTTTAGTCACCTGTGTTCACTTTCTTCCTTTTCTTCAAGATTAAGACTTCCCTCGATCAGTAAGGCCACATAAAATAATGGAGGCTGGAGGGGAATGGAGGTGATGGAACTGTTTGCTTAAGAGGGGTCTGCTTGCCTTAAAATGCAGGTGTGCAGCCGGGCAGTTTCAACTATCTGAAGAGGTTCCAGATTTGGAGGAGAGACTGACTGACTTATCTCGGAAAGGGGCTGCTCTAAAGGAAACACTGAATAGATTCCAAGGTATAGTAGAAAACAAGCTGTATAAAATAGTGCAGAAACTTGAGGCTTTTTTGGATAAAGATTAATTACAGTGAAGTGTTCAGAGCTGTGGTGCTCCTGCTACCTTAAGTGTGGCAAAAAGAGGGTCCAGATGAAGCCTCTTGAATTCATTTTAGGGCAAACCAGAAGCAATGATCCTATATTATGTTGACTAGCTAGCTGGCGTCCCCACTTCTTGGAGTCAGTATAAGCTATGTGTTGACTAGGCAACTTGATCCAGTGGCTTACTGAAATGCACTAGAAATGCATTCAGTTTAAATTAGTCTGAGCATGATGATGTGGCAGCAATGCTGTTACCAAGAAAGGGAGGCTTATGTGACCTCAGAGTTTAGAGGTTTCCTTGGGCTCATTCTGCACAGAGTTTAACGTGGTGAGCTGTAGTTTTCCTTAGTGAATTGTGGTCCTACTCCTTGAGGTTATGTAACAGATTTTTTTGTGGAAGGGGTATTGGGTAACCATAACAAAGGATGAGTTGGCCACAAGGCTGCTGTGTAAGCTGGAGATTTGATGAGAGATTATGATAATTTAGAATGGGAATCCTTTTGTCCTTTCCAATTCATTCTACCTCTTAAGGTAAGCTGTTCATCACTCTACTGCAGTAGTTATCTGTCCTTTAAAAGTCTAACAGTATATGCAAGTCTAAGAAACAACTTAAAATTATTTGTTTGCCAAGAAGCTCACATGGTTGCTTTGGTTAAATTTCTTTGCTCATTCAGATTTTGGGAGGCTCAATAATTAAATAATTGGTGTTTCCTAAGAATTAATAATTGGTGTTTCCTAATAATTAAATAATTGGTGTTTCCTAATTCATCTTTTTTTGTCCCCCATCTAGATCATGTGATATCTGCTGTGGAGAGGGCTGAGACTATGAAAATGGTGAATGATAAAGGTGGGTTTTCATGGTGGTATTTAGTCTGCAAGCATCTTGCGGCTATGCCCTTTTGTGTCCAATAAAAGCTGCTTATATAGTGGCAACAGGTATTGTTGGGAACAACCAAGGAGGGATGACATTGTCAGTATTAAACTCAAGAATAAGGATATGTAGGGTGGAGGAATTGGGAGTTCTGCAAGGTTGCCAGTTGATTGCAAATGCTAAAAAATACCTTTTTAAAGAAATCTTGAACAGATCACTTGGATTTTTAAGTTCAAAGTGTGACTACTCATTTTTGTCTGCTCTGATTTGCAGTCAACCTCCTCTTCTGCTTCTGCTCCGAGTTTTTGGGGCAGAAGTTCGTCCAAACGCTGCAGTCCAACAGTTTTTTAATTGGAGATGCTATGTTTCAGTCTAGAATGTCATTTGTTTAATAAGGTCCTTATGACTTCAGGGCCTGTAAGAAACTCTGCTAATTTTAAGCCCCTCATCCTTAGGTTCTCAGTTGCACCATCCTGTTCTTTGCTACTATGAGATTCAGGAAGCTGGACTAGATGGACCTTTTGCCAGATCCAACAAAGGCTCTTCTTATGATGCTTAGGGAGCTGAAACATAAGTAGTTACCTACAAAACAAGTGGAAAAAAATGTTCAAAGCAGTGGATGCAGAAGGGGATGGATGGACTCACACTAGTGCCATGGGGAATGAAGTTTTGGTATGAGATGTCAGATTCCAGTATTTAGCTCCTACTGAATGTTGTTCTCTTCTGTACAGCAGATTCAAGTCTTGATCCTGGTATACCAAATGCTCTTCTGCCTATGGACCAAAGAAGCACAGGACACGGAGAATTCCAGCACAGGCTGCCTGCCTTACAGTATACCCCTGATATACCCAAGGAATTGGATTCTAGGGCTTTAGTTCTGGGTTGTGATGGATTTACATCTGGGAGATACTTTTGGGAGCTGGAAGTGGGTGATGGGGAATACTGGGCAGTGGGGGTTGCCCGAGATCCTTCAAAGAAGGGGATGGCGGACTTCTGTCCTGAGGAAGGGATCTGGGCTGTGGGGTTGTGGAAGGGCCAGCACTGGGCTCTCACCTCCCCCGTGACTGCCTTGTCCCTGAATAAACACCCAAGAAGGATCAGAGTGTCCCTGGACTACGTGGGGGAGTGTGTGACCTTTACTGATGCTGACACAGATGACCCCATCTTCACTTTCCCACCGGCCTCTTTTAATGGAACCCGCAGCCAACCGTTGCTGTGGGTGGTAGGCTTCCCAGCACAGACAGTGTTTCTGAGACGCATGGGGGTGAAATATCCAGCTGGGGTCCATGAGATGGATCTCTTGAGTCCATGATCATAATTTCTGTTTGTGGGCCCAGTATAGAAAAATGATACACCTCATCTTCGCAAAGAAATGTGGAAAATGAGCTGATTCACAGTAAGAAAGTGGAAATTTTTTTAACCTCTGCCTGATCTGTTAGGAGAATACGACAAGGAGGCAGAACTACTGTCCTTGCAACAAGGCCTTATGATGCCCTAGGGAGAATAGCACAAGGACTAGAAATAGTAGATTGTAGGCCTTTAAAATACTGTTGCTGTTAGAACATTCAAGGGAATATTGAGACCCTTTTGTAGTGGTAGGGTCAAATTTGGAAAAATTTTAGCCATTAAACTTGAAATTTTATCTGTTTTTGATCAAGTCATACTTAATGTTTTATCTTTATTTTTTTAAATGCTTGCATTTATTTTAGCTTTAATAACCTAGTGGAAGATAATCCACTGGGAGGCATGGCCCCAAATTTAACATTTTGTGAGGCTTGGCAACCCTTTCTCAGAGGTGATTATCTTGAATCAAGCATCCCTGGATCTTGCGCACATGACAGTTTTGTCTGTTGATCACTTTTCTCCAGCCCTCAAGGACCAACAGCCTTATCTTATTCCTTGGGCTGGGTCGTTCTGAAGTTTCATTTCATTTCTTTCCCACATTGGTGCTGGAGATGAAATAGATAAAACTCTGTGCCATAGTCTTATACTGAGTGTTCTGATTTCCCTGAAACTGAAAAAATACATGTCTAATTGCTTGTGTAAAGAACTTTAAGGTAATGGTTGAGATTGCTGCATACTGTAAAATAAATAAAATGGATGTGGCATTTTCTTTAAATACATCTCATTGCTTTCAGTGTGTCTGTTTCTCTATGTAATGGGTCCCCTTCATTAGAGAATGATTTGGTGCTTTAAAACTGACTGGAAGTTTCCCTAAAGCACACTGCCACTTTCTAAATAATTATCACAGGAAAAATAAGCACTACTTTTAATAAAGCATTCTTTAATGTCAGGAAAGTGTGCAAAATTATCCAAAATACTGTGGTTTGGAACAGGAGGCTTTTATAGAATGAATGGGGGAAGGAGCGGCGGATGTGCTTCAGTTTAAGAGTATAGTGGTGGACATTGGCGAAAGAAATCATAAGCTGAAATGCCTGTAATAGAGAGTTAGAAAGAGAAGGTGGTTGTGGATATATGGAGTGAAGTATTAACGCATTGTTCAGCATACTCAGGATCATTAAATAGAGACCGAAAAATAAAATGGAAAATATGCAATTATACAAGATGGTATGGCCCATTTCACATATCGCATCTAGTTCTGGTTACCAAAACATAAAGGTATATTTATAGTAAAACTGGAAAAGGTACAGAAGAGAGCAACCAAAATTATTGGAAGGCTGGTGTACCTCTCTTATAAGGAAAGAGCCTCTGGGCCTCTTCAGTCCCAAGTAAAGCTCCTTGATGTGGAGAAGATGTTTAAAATTAAGTATGAGATTGACAGAGGAAAGTATTTCTTCTCACACAGTACTGGAAGCGAGAAACATTGACTAAAATTCCTTAGAGGGAAGATTTAAATGATCCAAAGGTTGTTTTTTTTTTGAACCGATTGTGCAATCCATTGAAGTCATTGCCGCACAATTCTATGATGGTACCTGCTTAGGTGGAGGAAAAGTCCATCACAGGTCCTGGTGACAGCCTCTGGATTTTAGAGAACCTGTTTCTGAATGAGGGAATGCTTGTTTGCTCTGAGAGGCAACTAGTAGGCCACTGTGAGACAGAGATGCACCCTTGACCTGATCCAGCAGGGTTGCTCTTGCATTATTATAAGAGTTGGATATGTTTTACCAAAAACTGTCTCCCATTTAATTTTCCGTACATCTATAACAAACATGATCACTTGTATGGGTCTGTCTTTGTAAGCTTCCTGTGCCTTTTGACAAAATGAGTCCATACTCTTGGATTTAAAGAAGTTTAATTTGCAGCTAAAAGTAAATTTCTTGCCTTTGAAAGGAATGCCTCGGAGATTATTTGGAAAAGACAATTGATGTGGATTCTTGCAATAACGTAACTTCTTTTTCCTTATTTATTTCGTCCAAAATTGGCCCATTGCTCTCAAATGAGTGCCTATGGTGCCTGCAGGAGTACCATATAGAAACACATATGGGGCACAAACACACCAAAGAGATTATTCAGTTGAAGTGTGTTGTGTGGCACAGTTGTGGACAGGAGTAGGATGTATTGGTCTTGCCGGACACATTGGTTGCGTAGTGGTGAGCTCTTCTATGAAAAAAATATACCCGGTATGGGCACAATCCAGAGTAACTATGAAGAGTCCTTGCTCTGGTGTAAGAACAATTTACTCTGAATTGCAATATGAATTTTCCATAGGTTTTCACTAGGTGGTGCCATAACTACGCGTGCACATAATGTTTACATGCTCCAGTTGTTACTCTGGATTGTAGGGTCAGTTGCAATGTAAACCTTCCTTCATGCCAAAAATAGAGTGGGTATGTGGGATTTATCTGAAATGAATGCAGCTAAGGAACAATTAATTCATATTGATGTTTATACAAAAATGAATGAATATCCAGGAAAAAGAAATCCTGCATGCCTTTATTTCCTGAATGTTTCAGTAAGGATGGGCTCTGACTCTTGTTCTGGATTTGGGGCTCTATTACAGCTCTATTATGTTGACCTCATTCTGGAACAAATGAAATTATTTGAGAAGAATATTGCATCTTGACCTTTTCACTCCAGCTTGATTGCCTCCATGCGTTATGCTCTGGTATAAAGTTCAATGTACATATTATAGGAAGATTTTTCTTGCATGTAAAAATCTGAAAACCACTGCTGTGATGTAAGATTTTTATAAGGAAACCAGATTAAGTGAACAGCTTCTGCAGTATACAGGTCCAATCTTGTAATACACAGATTTATTATACATGTATTTGACTCAACATGAATGGCCACTGCAAATCACAGTTTAAAAAACTGCTTTTCTACTGTTGTAGAGAGACAGTCATGCAAGCAATCAGTTCATTTTTCAGCCCCAGAATCAATCCCCAGCAAATATTGTGGAACTATCTTATTCAATTAGGTACACCAGAGGAGCAAGAAACCTGGATGTGGGTCTTTAAACCTATTTTTCCATTGTCTTAAACATTTTTTTATCCAGGGAGATTCTGGAATGGAACCCTACTGGATAATGAGGGGCAGCTGTTATATTTTTAGTTTGTCTTCTTGGATGCTCACAGTTCCTGTCCTGGAGAAGTGGGATAAGAACTTATGAGTACACGTGCATATGAGTACGCATGACTTAGGGTACTTATGAACACACATGCATAGGAGTGCATTGTAAGGATGCAAAACTGGCCTCGTAGGATGGCTTCATGCATATGGCTTCAACATGTATGACAAGCATAAAAATTGAGACCGCAAAAACATGTATGACAAGCAGTATTGTCAATCTAGAGAGACCGGCCAGGAAAATCTGAACATTTTCTGAGCCAGCTGATAGTCAAAGGTATCTAGTTCACAGCACTGCATGGGGAGCCTGGCTGCACAAAGGAATGCCTCCTCTACCCCTCCTACCAACACATGGATTGAGAGCTATAGACAAGACTGATGCTGTGGTGATGGCTGTGGTGCTCCTTTGATCACATGGCTGGGCACTGGCGGAGACAGAATTGTCAAGCATCTCCCTCCAGGCACCCTCCTGGATTCTCAGGACAGCCTGAGCCAGGAAAACGAGTCACCTGTCATTTTGAGCAGCTTTAACAAGGAACTCATCTCTGTGTGTGAGATCTATCAACGTAAACCAGATAGGCAGTTTACAGCAAAGGCTTCTGCCTGGATGCAAGAGACAAAACAGTCTACTCAGAATCAAGTCCCATTGTCATTTCATTGGCATCCTTCCGTCTCAAAAGACTATGGTATCGTGCTCAGAAGCAGAGGTCCTAAAAGAGCGTTTTTTATGACTAAACAGGCCAATTTGAGTGGCAATCCCTTCCACACTGAGGGCAGATACAGTCAATCCCCTGCTCAGCCCCCCAGATTTCGCTGTTTCCGGGACTGCCTCTTTGTCTCAGCCTGCCGAATGAGTGTCTCTTCGAATTGAAGATGGACATGCTGCGTCTTTTGCCTCCACGCTGAACGATCAGAGGTCAGGGTTTCCCAGTTGTTGATGTCCATTCCCATGGCCTTTAGATCCCTCTTGCAGATGTCCTTGTATTGCAGCTGTGATCTCCCTCTAGGGGGTTTTCCCTCCACTAATTCTCCATACAGGAGGTCTTTTGGAATCCAACCATCGGCCATTCTCACGACATGTCCAAGCCAGCGTAGACGTCGCTGTTTCAGAAGTGTGTACATGCTAGGGATAACAGCACGTTCTAAGACTGCACCATTTGAAACTTTGTCATTCCAAGTGACGCCAAGAATACGTCGGAAAAAGCGCGTATGAAATATGTTCAGCTTTCTCTCCTGCCGCGCATGAAGGGGCCAAGACTCACTGCAGTACAAGAGTGTGCTCAGGATACAGGCTCTATAGACCTGGATCTTTGTATGTTCCGTCAGCTTCTTATTAAGCCATACTCTCTTTGTAAGTCTAGAAAACGTGGTAGCCACTTTACCGATACGTTTATTTAGCTCGGTAGCTGAACAGAGAGTGTTGGAGATAGTTGAGCCGAGGTACACAAAGTCATGCACAATCTCCAGTATCTCTTGTGTTTTCTTCAAGCTGATTGTTAATCCAAAGTCTTGGCAGGCTTTGCTAAAACGGTCCATAAGTTGTTGGAGGTCTTCAGCAAAGTGAGCAGTGTACTGGGGTCCAGGCAGGAAGAAAGTTTCCTTGGGGGCAGGGGCGATTGCAGTGGGTGCATCTCTGCATGTCACTCCCAGGTCGTGTACGTGCTCCCTTCCAGGTCTGCGCAGGCACCAAAGTTGGTGCTGCGCAGTCACTTCTGAAGTTGACTGGCTTCAGAAGACTGCGCAGGCACCAATTCAATGCCTGCAGTCTCCTCTGAAGCTGGCCGGCTTCATTGAAGACATTTGGCCTCGCTAGGGAGGCAGAGCTGCAGCTGGTTCCACTCCAGCCAAGGCATGTTTGCTTACTCACCAATAAACACCACTGTGCAGTTCACATCCATTTTCAATGAATTTCAAAACAGTCATCAGGGACCTCCTTCTGGGGTGATTTGTGGGGGTTGCATTCATTGAATCAGGACATTTCTGGTGTCCGTAGATTCCTCTCAGCCTGTCTTTCCAATAAACTATGGCATGCTTGCCTACTCATGAGTAAATCCGTGACATCGGTCACTTTCACTTTCTATAGAGTTCAATGCATATTTTAGTTTTTTAAGTTTTTTTGGCCATAGCTTTTGATAGGAAAGTGCTATTTCAAAATGGACTTATGCATTGGATTCTGCTTTTCAGTATGAATCCAATGGTATATCACATGATGGGTTTTTACACACCATTGCGAAGTTGCATTTTGGGGGTGCACATCACCCCCCTTGGGTGCATCACCTAGTGCAGACCCACACTCTCTAGCAATGCCCCTCATTATATCACTGCTAAGGAGGTACAGTTGGATACTTCATTACTAGGATTAGATATCATAGTTTGTGGCAATCGTATAATCCGAGGCTGCAATCCTAAACCCCAGTTAGGATTGCACCCAAAATGTGTCTAATTTCTGAGGATTTGCCATCTCTCTCTTCCCCCCCCCCTTGTTTTGTTACACAAGTTAACTCATCACTTTATAGATCTGAAATTCATATGACGAAGATCAAGAGTCAGCCCCTTGAACCTGGGAAGCAGTAATGAGGGATGCCTCTGAGTCTGTACAAAGAGATTTCCCATTGTGACTGAGGATCCAGAACCAAGCTTGAATGTCTGGGACTGATGGTGGCTTGTGGGTGAGAAAGAACAGCTTGTCTGGCAAGCTTGAGCCATCTCAGCACTATTGTTAGATATGAATCACTGCTCCCAGCCCCACTGAGACTGATGAAATTTCTCCAGTCACACGGACACAGGAATCTTCTATTTTCAATTCCCAACCCAGATGAGGCCTGACCCTGGACTTTTCTTTTCCCTTTTAAATCCTAAAGGGCCTTAAAGAGTTCAGATCCTGACTTGTTGCCAGTTTAAGAAACTAGAAACTCCTGAAATGACCTCGCAACTCAAGCTGGTGGCTGGCATGGGACCACCCACCTTGCGCCTGGTGCCAAGCATTCGGTCCCTGTATGCAATTTCAAGGGGTGAAGAAGAAGGAGATGCTTCTGAGTGCCAGGAAGGAGCCATGGCCGCTGTCTTCCTCCCTGGGAACCTTCAAGATGAAGCCACTTGCTCGGTCTGCCTCGAGTATTTCAAAGACCCCGTGTCCATTGAATGTGGGCACAACTTTTGCCGAATCTGCATCACCAAGAGCTGGAAGAACCTGGACGCAGATTTCCCATGTCCTCAGTGCAGAGAGGTAGTCCAGGATAGGAACCTGAGGCCCAACAGACAGCTTGCCAACATGTCCGAGATCATCAGCCAGTTTATCATGCGAGGCACCAAGGGTCTCGAGGATGATGGGCTCTGCGAGAAGCACAAGGAAGCTCTGAAACTCTACTGCAAAGATGATCAGAAGACCATATGCGTGGTGTGTGACCGGTCTCGGGAGCACAGACCTCATGCTGTGGTCCCTATTGAAGAGGCTGCCCAGGAGTACAAGGTACCTCTCAATCTTTGGTTCTTGTGCATTCATGCTCTGTGAAGGCTTGACAGGTGGCTTGATCCTAATGCACATGAATGCTTTTAACCATACATGTACATTGCACAAACTTATAAGAACATGGAAGACATCTGATAAAATCCCCAGCACTGTGATGCATCATATGTATTAGATGTGATAGAGAGTACTTACTCGGATTTTATTACTTCATTTAAATCTCATAGTCATTATGAAGTGACAAATTTCATTATGTGAATATAGGTTTCTAGGCTTTCCAGCTTATCAGAATCAGTGATCTTGATCTTTTTTTTGGAACATGGTTTGTAACACAGCAACACATGAATTTCCTATTCATATACTGAGACTGATTTTACATGTACAGTTGTGGGGATTGTCCTTGCTAGACAAGAAAAGGTTAAGCAAGTAACCATATTCCTGATCTATTTCTGGAAGGGAGACTTCCCAAAGTGGGAAACAAGATGCCAGGCTAAGATGAACTCTCTGGGAAGCAGGAGCCAAGCTTTCTGTTCCTATCATGAACATGTAAATAGCTACTTAAAATAGAATCTACAGCTAATAAAGGTAACAGAACTGAAATTACTTGAAGATTTAGATCGGGGCACAGCTTTGCCACAGTTCCAGCTCATTGCTTGAAACCTTTCACTGCATCAAGGATCTGTCTGAATATTGTACACTCCAAATGATCTTATGCAGGAGAGCTGTGCAGGGTCGGCCCATCAGTGAGGCCAACTGAGATAGTCGCCTCAGGAACAAATTGTCTCGTGTCACCCATCCGCAGAGTCCCTGCCACTTCTTTCATCCGTTGCCCATTATGGAACAGGAGGAGGGGGATGAAGTGTACGAAGAAGAGATTGGTGTGCTAGGGTGTCCAGCTGATGCTCCAGCCTAGTGATTTTCAACCAGTGTGCCGTGGTGTGCCGTGGATAGTCCTCAGGTGTGCCATGGGAATTTGGGGATTGATATTCATTAATAGGAAAATTGGGGGAATTTGAACAGTCTGGTGTGCCTTGTCAATGATAAAAGTAATTGATGGTGTGCCTTGACAATTTCAGTGCCTTGTTAAGTGTGCCATGAGATAAAAAAAGGTTGAAAATCATTGCTCTAGCCCATCTCTCTGTACTTTTTTTCTGCTTTGTTCCTTTTGTTCTTTTCCAAAGAAGGTAGGAGCCAAGAATGACACACCATCAGATAAGAATCAGCAGCATTTGGCATGCTGTTGTAGGTACCAGATACTGAACAGAGGTTGGATCTGTCGTGGGATCTCCTGGTGATTTTGTTCTTAATGCAATGTCTGGACCATTCAAATAGGATCAAAGCTGTGGTCAAAATATTTGACTCTTTCATTACATGTAAGGGGCTTAAAAAGCAGATTCAGGGGGAATTTGTAAGGCAAATCATGGCACATTAAAGGAGAGCTGCATCTCATCAATGCCCGGATAAAAGATCACCGGGAAACAATTTGCATACACATTGATCTTGATCGAAATAAACTGGAAAGCAAATATAAATCAGGAATAGGAAGGTGAGGATTAACTGTTCCAAACAATGTATTTGTGCCTTTAAGCTTATCTTTCAATTGAAAGAGCCAACCTCGGTTGCTTTGAGACAAAATTGCATGTAAATAAATAGCTACATCTGCATTGTATTTAGTTACAATTAGGCCCTGGGTGCCCTCAGTATGTATGTATGTATGTATGTATGTATGTATGTATGTATGTATGTATGTATGTATGTATTTATTTATTTATTTATTTATCTATTTTCTTCCTACCCAAGGTGGCTTACAGCATTTAAAATAACAGAATAAAATACAGTTTAAAGCTAGATAGATAAAAACCATAAAAAAACAATAAAAGCTATTTAAAAACAATAAGATCAGGTTAAAAGACAGGCAGGCAGCAGTAAAATAACCATATCAAAAAAGAGCCAGCATATGCCTGTCTGTACTGCACTGGGAAAGTCTGTGTATATAATGTTCCCTTTTAATTTGTCCACTGTGTGGACTGTGGAGCCCTTCTGTGGCAGTTCATTGGTGTCTCAGACTGCTTGGCAATGACGTCCTATGCAGGGTGACTATATAGAATGGAGAAAAGAGTGCCACCAGGGTGGTGGGTGTGACAGATCTGAGTTTGGCATATCTAATTTTAGAGGTCCAACACTAAAGGCATCAAATCTTCATCATGTGGTTGGTAGGATTGGCTGATGAAGCAGCAGAGCAAGGATTTGTAGGGTTGGAGCCAGAGCCAGCATTATAACTCATTCACATTCTTTGAACTATGGCCCTATAGCACATTGTGGGGTTTATATGACATACGCATGTTCATGTTTGGTATCCACATGACAGTTGTTACAGAACTGGTATTCCTGTTGGTGTTTCCTGCAGTTCCATCATTGGCCTTTCTACAACAACATTAATAATGTTATATTATTTTTGATTTTAGGAACAAATTCAGACCCGTTTGGATTTGTTGAAAAAAGAAAGGCAAGAACTTCTGGAATTCAAAACACAAGATGATAAGAAAAGCCAAGATCTGTTGGTGGGTATTTTTTGTTACTTGCAAATGAGCAGGTGGATGCAATCAGATATGACTATTTGGTTGGAAATATTGGAAGAGAGTTGGGTAGGGTTGCCAGTTGGTCATAAGAAAAGGCCTTGGCTTGCTTCTGTGCCCTTCACAGCTGTTTGACCTGAAGGAATCAACATGGAGCTACATGTTTCTAACAGTTGCACATCAAGCAACTGTTAAAATCATAGGACAGAAACCATTGACAAAAGTTGGCAACCTTAAGAGTCGATTAACCTTAAGAGTCAAGTGCCACCATCTTGGAATCTGGCACTGAACACCACCATCTTGGAATGGAGCACTCAGGCTGCTTTCCTGGGAGTAAGTCTCATTGAACACAATGTCTGAGTAAACATGGAGGAGCTCTGGCATCACAGTGATGTCACTTTTGGCTATGACATCACTTCTGGGGGATCCGGGTCATTCTCAGAAGGGAGTCCCTGGCTGACATGCACGAGAACCACTGTTGTAGATGATCTGGTAATTTTCCTTTGAGGATTAGATAAATTCAGTGACATGTAGTCACAGCAGCTGAGGTTTTATTTATTTACTTCCTGGAGTTAGATCTTGCCTTTCTATATGTTCCATTGGACTATTTCAGTGGCATGGAGAGGGGGGATTTGCTGCTTGGGTAACTGCCTATCTTCCATATCAATCTACCCAGGCCTTCGTGCTTCGCATGCCACGTCGAACATGATACCATAGTCTTTCAAGACTGATGGATGCCAAGTAAGTCTATACAAAACTGCACTCAAGATAGCGAAGGATAGAGCTTCCATGTTCAGAAGCAGTGCACCTTGCTGACTGGCAGCAAGTGAGGAAGCATTATTCTAAGCATCATGCCTTGTGCATGCATTTACCGGTCTTACCATAATGGCTCATTTTGAAAAGCGGAGGTTGTGTTGAAGACTGTATGCTGCTTAACAAACATCAGTTCAGACTCAGACCTGACCTAATGTAAATTCATAAACAAGTTTTATATTTAGAAAAAAGTTGCGCATCGGCGGATGATGCGCATGGGGAAAGTTGCGCATGAGGGGATGATGCGCATGGGGGGAGTTGCACATGGGTGGAAGTTGCGCATGGGTGGAAGTTGCACATGGGGGATGATGTGCATGGGGAAAGTTGCGCATCGGCGGATGATGCGCATGGGGGAAAGTTGCATATGAGGGGAAGTTGCGCATTGGGGGAAGTTGCGCATTGGGGAAGTTGCACATTGGGGGAAAGTTGTGCATGGGGGAAAGTTGTGCATCGGGAAAAGTTGTGCATTGGCAGATGATGCGCATGAGGGGACGTTGCACATGGGGGGATGATGCGCATGGGGGATGATGTGCATGGGGAAGTGGCACATGGGGTGTTTCTGCGCCATGGGGGGATGGCATAGGGGAAAATGTTACACCCGCAACGCGGGTACACTTTTTGCTAGTATAATTATAATTTGATATAAAGCAGGCCTCTGTCAGTCTTGAAAGACTATGGTATCGTGCTTAGCCCTGCATGCGAGGCACGAAAGCCTGGGTTGGATTGTTATGGAGGATAGGCTGTTACCCAAGCAGCAAATCCCCCCTCTCCACGCCACTGAATTAGTCCAATGGAAAGGCAGAGCCAATACGATTGGATCCAGCTGTGTTGCAGAGCTGGGCTAAGGACAGGAGCTCACCCTGTCTTGTGGGGCCGATCTGGGTCTTGAACCCTGGCCTGCTGGTTAACAGGCACAGCGTCTTAACCGCTTGCGCCACCCACAGCCCACTAATTTGATATATAATTTATTACATGTAACTAATTTATTACGAGAAGGCTCTATGCTGCCTATTCACAAGGAAAAGGAGGACAATGAAGATTTTTTCCCAGGACACAAGACTTGAAAAAGAGGACATGTCTTGGAAAAAGAGGACATTTTCAAGGACTCTGTCCTTGAATGTTTTTTATAGACTACCATCAGGCTGTTTGTAAACCTCTGCTGCTGTATATTGACCACATTTGTTACTGCAACCTTTTAAAGAAAAGTTTTAATGTTTTCTAAAAGTATTGAATGAGACAGAAATTTGAAGAATCAGCACTGGAAAAAGAAGGGAAAATAAAAAAAACAATTTGTTCACTTCTATGGGATATACTAATTCCTGCTTTTCCTCTTGCTCAGTGGTGTAGCTAGGGAGGTGCAGGGGGTGCAGTTGCACAAGACTACGAGCTTTAGGGAAGCTACAAGCTGAGCTTGACAGTAGTGGTTAAAATTGTGAAAAATGGGGTATGTAGGAATGATAATACCATCATGTTATATATCGTTGGAAAGGTAATTTAATGCAGAATGTATTGAAATAAATGGCACTGAAACAACTATATTCTATCAAAAGTTATGGCTAATTAACTAAAAATGAAAACACAAAAGCCTACAGAACAAAAAGCAGATTTACTTAACTTTCCCATGATATTGATTGCTCTGAAAGCCAATGAGATTTAGCAGGGAAAGAATAACCATTCCTTTTTGCCCAGGCAGGTTTCCCTAACCAATAATAAGGGACACAATTTTTATTATTTTACTTAATTAAATTGGATTTTGTTGTTGTGGGAAGGGCAAAAAAATCTTCTTTTACTCCAAATAGCAATTAGCAGCATAATCCAGGGTAACTACTGGAGCTCTTATGTCGATGTGGTTATGGCACCACCTATGGAAAACCTATGGGAAATGCATAGAGCAATCCAGAGTAAATTTTTCTTACGAAAAACACCTGCAAATTTTATCTCTCTATATTTACACATGCTTGAAAACTGCAGGGGCTCAGCTCCTTGGAGAGTAGTAAGTAACTATGAATGCCAACTTCAGTCCTCTATATGAAATGAGTTTGACAACCTTGCACTAAATAATTCAGATGATGATCAAGGTCTCCCTCAAACACAGAGATGTTCAACAGTGTGCCATGACATATTGATGTGTCCCAATGGTCCACAAAATGTGTTGTAGGAATTTGGGGAAGAGTATTATTAGGGCCATTGGGAGATGTAAGCCCCCCACAAGATGCATGGTGTACCTTGTCAGTTGTCAAAAAACGGATGGCTTCCTCAAAAATGTTAACTCCGTATGCCATAAGATGGAAAAGACTGAAAATGATTGCTTCTATATATATTTTTTTTCTTTTCAAGAAAACCATAGAAGCTGAGAGGCAAAAAGTCCTCTCTGAATTTGAGGGGTTGCGTCAGTTTCTGCATGAGCAAGAGCAGCTTCTTCTGGGTCAACTGGACAAGATGGAGAAAGGTCTCACCAAAAGACAGAATGAGAACATCACGGAGCTCTCCAAGGAGATTTCTCTCCTCAACAAACTGATCGCTGACCTGGAAGAGAAAATCCAGGAGCCTGTGCTGGAATTCCTCAAGGTAAGAATTAAAATTGTGCACACTTCCTGGCATTTTGGGACCTAAGCCAACTTCACAGCATCAATGGCTGCAGTTCAATGGGCAAGAGATGTATGTCCTTGGCTGCAATCCTAGAAACACTTTCCTGAGTGTAAGCCCTATTGAACCTCAATACACAATAATGTAAGCCCTATTGACTTCCTTCTAAGCAAACATGCATCGGCTTGCACTGTGAATGTCATAAATTTCCTGCACTCTGGGCATTGTCGGAATCAAATGTGCTTCTCTGCTTTGCCTTATTGCCTGCTTGTGTGCTCCCAGAGCAACGTGACCATATAGAATGGAGGACAGAGTACCTTTAACCACTGCATAGAATTTAGGCAGGTGCTGCTTTTTAAAAAGAACTAACTTCCCATCTTTAGTTGCTAATTCATTTCAATACATATGCCAATTGGTATCAGTCCACTGATTAAGCTTGCCAACTGACCATAATATAAGCTTAGTAAGTTCACAAATCAGTTGTTGAAGCTTTTCATGGTATAGGGACAAGCATCTTTGCGCAGATATATCTGCAAACTAAGCTGCTACTGAAGGCATAGGAGCCCAGACTATCATTAAAAGTTGGCTACCCTACCATTAATAGTGCACATCAACTGTACAATGTGACTGGGACAGTGGCAGTTTAAAATGAGATTTATGTGGAAACTGTGATGTGTGTACTTTTATGTTGTTAGGTGCAGTATTGTGATTCAAAAAAACTATGGGGTACTTTGATGAAATCTTTTCCTCAGCAGAACACAGCTGTGCATAAAAGCTGTCTGCTCCAGAGAAAGTTTTTGGCTGTGATTTCTCCGCTGTCTCAAGTAACTCCTGAAGTTTCTCTGGTATGGAGTTATATCTGGTCTCTTGGTCCTATTTAAAGACTGTGACATTCCTTTCTGAAAATGGCTGCGCTGAATAGTGGCGTAGCTAGAGGAGGTGTAGGGGGTGCAGTTGCACCAGGCTATAAACTTTAGGGGGCCACAAGCTGAGCTTGACAGTAGTGGTTAAAATTGTGAAAAAAGTGTATGGATACCATCATGTTATATATTGTTGGAAAGGTAATTTAAGGCAGAATGTAATTAAACAAACGACATTGAAATACCTATATTCTATCAAAGGTAATGGCTAATTAACTAAAAATGAAAACACTAAAGCCTACAGAACAAAAAGCAGATTTACTTAACTCAACTTTCCCATGATACTGATTGGTCTGTGAGCCAATGAGATGTAATTCTGATAAGTGTATGGAACTAATATAGTGTTAATATGAATAATATGGACTGGGCTTTTAACACCTCCACTTTGACTCTCCCAGAGGCTCACCTGGGATCTTCCAGGTGATCCCACCTGGACTGCACCTGAAGGAAGCACTGCTTCCTCATCAGAGCTGTGCACCCCTGTGCAGCCTTTACTATTCAAACAAGTGGCTGCCCGGTCAGCCATTACTAAGCCTTGCCGACTGAGGCAGCCACTAACCCCCCCCCCCGAGCGCCCTCCCACCAGGCACCCCTAGGTAAACCCAATTCCAGCCTCAGAAATAAGCCCATTAACTCAGTGGAGCTTACTCCTGAGCCAGGGAGGGGGTCCTTCCCTATGCAGCCCAACCCCAGCCAGGTCTACTCAGAAGTAAGCCCATTAAGTTAATGGAGCTTACTTCTGAGTCTGGGGGGTGGTCTTTCCCTATGCAGCCCAGTCCTTCCCTACTTACCTCTCCCACCTCCCTTTCCCCTCACTTGCATGGGTTGTGTTGCTGCAAACTGCTTTGAGGGCATCTTACGTGTGTGTCAGGATCATGCATGTTGAATTCACTTGCATGGGTTGTGTTGCTGCAAACTGCTTTGAGGGTGTCTTACATGTATGTATCAGGATCATGCATGTTAAACAGTTTTCAATTTAAAAAGTGTTGAAATTAAGTACAGGAAAGAAATACGAGTATCTTTGCTTTAGTTTAACATGCCCTACAGTTGTCAAACATTTTTGGGGTGTCCTACATTTTTAACAGGGTAGGAATTTTGGCTTGTGGACAGGAATTTGGGGGGACGGCAGGGAAATTTGGGTTTGGTTTTCAGTCACCCTAGCCACAATACATAGAATTCAACTTGTAGCTTACATCAGAAGACTCAAATATTTTCAACCCTTTTCATCTCCCAACCATATGATTGGATTTTTCCAGAACTGTCTTCTTTTTGAGCCTTCTCTCCGTGTGTCCTCTAAAAGGGCTTCACTGACCTCCATTTTGGCTTTGTTTTGGAACTTTGCAATGGTGTGCAGTACCCTATCATGTCATATGTTGTTGGATTCGTATTGAAGAGCAGAATCTGTGGTTAAAAAGCCTGGTCAAAATGGATGTTTGAATGAGTGAGCCTATGGACTGTAGTTAGGGCTGAACAACCACTCGATTGTCTTGACCCAACCACCACACAAGCAACCAAACCACTGCCGTCACTGGTTTTACAATAAAATGCCAATTGTTTTGCCCCTTCCAGTATCCTCTGCAACTTTGCCTGGAATTATCAATGTGGAGAGTGTAATTAGAGCCAGGTGCGTTCTTTTTTTTTTCTTTTCAGGATGTGACGAGCGCCATGGTCAGGTATGGAACAGCCTTTTAACTCTTGTTCTTTGCTCAATGGAAAGGTCAGTGGCAGACAGCCATTCAACAGAGGCATGTTGTGATGATCTGTGGCATGTCCCCCTTGGTCAGCACAAATCCCTGACTCCTTATAATGCTTTGGGTGGTGGGACAAACGTGATCTCTCTTCTCCCTGCTGGACTTTGATTTCCTTCACTCACCAACCAGTGCTAATAGAAAATGCCTGGTAGGAGCTTTGGTTTATCCCTGTGGCATGAAGCAGAGCTTGGATCAAGGTCTTAGTTTAAGAGCTATTAGGCTGAAACTTAACTCTCTCGCTCCAGCAGCTTTAATTAGGCCAGTGGAAGTCACCTAAGAATTTGATTAAACATAATATTCCCACAAGAAACTTAAGTGGTTTTCGTTCTGGTTACTTTGCAATGTATATAGAAAACCTATATTGGCCAGAATGCTGATTGCATTACATTTCTCTCTCTCTCTCTCTCTCTCTCTCTCTCTCTCTATCGCATCTTTAATCTCTGATCTCTGTTCTGGAACTGCAATCTAATGATAAACTAAACATCCCAAGGAAGACTCAGTGTGGATTTGAGCCTTATACGTGAACACTGTGCTGTGAAGAACATTATCTCTTTTATACGTCACTATTATAAGTTCAGTAATTCTAATTTTTTAATCTGCTAGAAGTGATGATCTTAAGTGTCAGAAACCCATCCCTGTTTCTTCTGACATGAAGGGTCATATCTGCAATTTCACCCTGAAGACTGTGGTCCTCAAAGGAGTCCTAAAGAAATTCAAAGGTAAAGAAAAACAAACTATATATAAGTCACTGACCGACTGACTCACTCATCAAAGCCCAGCCAAAACCGCTGGACCTAGAAGTGTGAAATTTGGGGTCGTTCCTTCCGAGAGGGAGGCACCCACTAAGAACCTATTTTTGGAAATTCCAACGGGAAGGGGTGAAAAGGGGCACAACACATTTTCCTCCCTATACTTTACATTGAAGAATTCCTGACTGAGTCATGCTCTGCCCCAAACCCCAGACCTAGAAGCATGAAATTTGGGGAGTGTATTCATGACGGGAGCACCCACCTAGAACCAATTTCTAGAAATTTAACCCCTAAGGGGCTGAAAAGGGGTGCAACATGTTTTCGGCCTATACTTAACACTGAATAGTGATCAACACCCAGCCCCAAATCCTGCATCTGCCTTGTAGGGGTGCCCACAGTTGGGGGGAGATGTTGCATGGAGGGAGGGTGTTAAACATGGGGGACAATGTGTATGGGGGAATGATGCGCATAGGGGATGTTGCGCATGCAGGATGTTGTGCATGGGGGGTTGATGGGTATGGGGGAGGCACACAGGATGGATAGTGCATGGGGGTATTTTACATTTTTTAGATGCTTTTCAAATCTGATCTGAAAATGGCTGGGATTTGCTTTTCTTTTCAGATAATTTGCGGGATGAACTGGGGAAAGGTGAGAAAGGTAAATACTGGACATCAATGCTTATTTATTAATTAGAATAAATGCTTATTTGTAATCAGTCAATCAACAGTATTTATATACCACTTTTCAACAAAAAAAAAAAGTGGTTTACAGAGAAAATGTGTATCTAATGGCTCTTAAGTTAGGGCTGAATTATCTGAAGTGGTCACATCTGCAAATTATTCAAGGTGGTGAAAGTCCAACTGGATTGTGAAGTCTCTGAGAGGATCTCTCCAAACTGGATACTTTGCCAAAAAGTTTGGAGACTCTAGTCTACAATAACCTAAGCTGGCCCTATATGAGACCATGGGCCGGATGTACGTTACATTAAATGCCTGACTAGCCCCACCTGTTAAAAATAATCCTAATCCTTTTTCTTTGCATCTGGAGGAATTTAGGCCATTTCCTTAGAGTGCATGGAAGGGTGGTCTGAACCATCTATTTTCAGGGAGTTTTAAGTAAGATCAGTGTGAGTTGTAGGATTTAGATGAGAACACTCCTCTCCCCCTACACAATCATCACAGGATTGGTGTTGTGGCATGTTGTGAGTGTGGGACAAAAGTCCCACTGGTTCTTACTGTGTGTTTGTACTTAACTGAATACTTGCAGAATCAACAGCAAAAAAATAAGTGTTGAAGAATTCATCACTTAGACAGCCTATAGAAAAAACTGAAATCGTAATTTTTCCATTATGTCCTTTCATTATGTTGTTGTTTCTTTCCGTTGTTGGTGGCTTGTAGTTTGTGGTGACTGATGCCTTTCCCTTTACATCTTTCTCTTGCCTACTAGAGGACTTGATCCTGGATCCAGAGACGGCCAACTACCTCCTCATCCTCTCTGCTGACCTCAAGAGCGTGAGGATGGGCTGCCGGAAACAAGATCTCCCTGACAATCCTAAACGCTTCAATACCAACTCCCGAGTCCTGGCTACAAAGGGGTTTAAATCGGGGAGGCATTATTGGGAGGTGGAGGTGGGGAGTGCTGATGGTTGGGCCTTCGGAGTGGCCAAGGAATCAGTTCGACGGAAAGGACTGACTCAGTTTTGTCCCGAAGAGGGCATCTGGGCCTTGCAGCAAAATGGCGGCCGGTTCTGGGCTGTTACGTCCCCTCAGCGCACCCCAATTTTCCTCCCCGAGAGGATCAGTAAAATTAGAGTGTACTTAGACTATGAAGGAGAAGAAGTATCTTTCTACAATGCTGAGAACATGCAGCACATCTTCACATTTAATGTTGCTTTCACCGAGAGGGTGTTTCCACTATTCTCAGTCTGCTCCACAGTCACTTACATTAAACTCTGTCCTTGAAAGGAATGAGCTACTTCGTGGAGGGACGCGGTTCTATGCGCGCCGCAAACTACAGCTTGCTCTTAATGCCAAGACCTCAGTGATATCTCCTGTGGAGCTGGTGACGTAACCAGGAGAAGTGTGAGGGTTTCAAGAAAAGTGCTTGAGAAGGCTTTGTGGCTTCCAGACTGTCGCAGTAGGAGTGTGCGCCTGCTGCTTGCACATGGAAATTGCTAATGTGTGTTGAATGCTGTGTATGGCGATAGGTTACAAAACTGAGGGCGCAATCCTTACCAATCAGGCCAGAACAACTCACATCTCCCTGTTTCCACAGCGGTGTGGGGAGTCCGGCACATGTCTATGCGCGGGCCTGAGCCCTCAGGAGTGGCGCAGAAGTGCCTTACGACACTTTTCAACACTCCTAGGCCAGCACAGAACTTGTGTTAGGACTTGTGATGGCCTAAGCAGGGTTTAGGATTGCACTGTCATTTGCCCCAAGTACCAAGAGCCTCAAGTGAAAAGTTCTTGATGTATGGAAATAACATATCAGTGTGTTGCTGTTCCCTACCTCCCAGACCACTTACATTTGGTGCTAATCAGTAGTGCGATTCCAATAAATTAACAACAGTTTCTATGTCCTATTAGTAACAGGTTCTCAGAACCAGGCACTTATTAGCAAAGGGTTTTATAGAACCTGTGAGAACCCCCTGAAGCCCACAACTGGTGCTAACTATAGGGTTGTATCTTGTTTATGCAGGCCTGAAAGTAAAGAGGAACATACTTGTTGAGGCATCGTCAGTACCACTTGTTTTTAAAGATTTTTGGAAAGAGGTGATGACTTCTTTCCTGTTTTACAGATTTGGAATTGTGGTTGAATTGTGGTGATGACTGGAATTAAGTGTCCTCCGGCCAATTCATGTTTCTTTCTGGAAAGTGATGTATGTAATGAAAGTATAACAAGAAAATATGTTTGTCAGAATTAAATTTTATTTATCTAAAGTATTTACAGTGATGCCTCACGTAACAGATTTATTTCATTCTGGAGGCATGTTTGTTACATGAAACGTTCTTTACGTGAAGTGGATTTTCCCATAGGAAATAATGGAAACTCAGACGATTGGTTTCACAACCCCCAAAATATTCATATTAAAATATTAACTGGATGTAAAAATGATGACAGAACATTGGGATTGAATTCAAAACATGCATTCACTGTGCATGATCCTATGAAGTCTACTTAGGCTGCAATCCTAAAGACACTTTCCTGGGAGTAAGACCCACTTAACACAATGGGGCTTACTTCTGGGTAGACATGGTTAGGAGGCTGCAATCCAAGACAACTTCAAAGTGTCTCCCCACTTTCTCTCCATCCTGAGCCTCTCTCTCCCCTGCTCCCTTCTGGCTAGCCCTGAGCTGCTTCCCTCTTCTCCGCTGCTCTTCTCTCCCTCTGCCCAGCGGATGCCCGGCCATAGGAGGTACAGCGCAGAAGTGTTGCTTTTGCTATGGACAGGCGCTAGGTAGCCCTGACGCTTTTTAAAAGGGCTGCCGGCCAGCGTGTCTGCCCCAACTGCCAACGAATGTGTTCTTTATGTGAAGTACAATTTGTTACGTGAAGCAGAATCCTAGAGAAATTTTTGTTTGTTACATGAAACATACTTTACGTGAGGCGCCACTGTAGATCCTGCCATATGAATGGGGAAAAAATCAACATGGCTTACAAGTGGCTCACAATTAAAACATATTTACAACAACCAATTGAAACAATAGGGCAGGCTGAAAACAACTAGATTATATTGAAATTTTCTGCAGGAACAGAACAGACTTTGTCTAACATTCAAGAGACAACCATGATGGTGCCAGATCATCCTTGGGAAGGAGCGACAAAGTTTGGGGGTGACCACTGAGAAGGTCTTTTCTCCAGCTGACTTCCATCTCACCCACCTGAGAGCATAACAACAAAGGTCTGGGTCCATTGGATTACAGGTGTCCGTGTTTATCCACTAGGTTTCTGTTCCAAAACCTCCCATGGACAAAAAAAATCTGTGTATAAAGGAAAAAAATGGAAAAATAGATTTTAAGACCCACTTCAACATCTTTTGCTCCTATGTTATGTCTAATGAAATAAAGTAGTGCCTGAATATCTGCCGGGTTTGATTCTGCGACTGAGAAATGGAATGATTGCTTGCATGACTGCATTTCTACAACAGTAGAAAAGCAATTTTTAAACTGTGGTTTGCAGTGGCCATTCATGCTGAGTTAAATCTGTGTTTAACTAGGTTGGACCTATATACCTAATATGATTATCGATATACATTTTTAAACAGAGAGTAAGCTCCAGTGAATTAGAGCAGGGGTGTCCAATCTTTTTGGCAAGAGGGCCATATCATCTCTCTGACACTGTGATGGGGGCCCAGAAAAACGATTTACATTTCAGTGTTGAATGAATGTTAATAAATTTACATAAAACAGTGTATTAGAGACAGATATGGAGGATTACAGAGTTTTCCCAAAGACCGGACAAGGGGATCTTGCTATGGGCTGCATTGAGGCTCACTGTGGGCCACATCTGGCCCTTGGGGCAGGGTTTGGACACACCAGTCTTGAAACTCAAAGGTTCTTTAAAAGGAAGATGGGGAAGCAAAACTGAAATGATCTGGAATGGGATGGGGAGAAGACAAAAAAACAACAAAAAAGCTTAAGAAGGTAAGAAAATGTGTGATGATGGTGCAAACTGAGGAGAAGAATGAAGGACATTGAAGAAGTCCCATAGTAAGTAGCTGCTGCCTCCTCCGCTTAGCTGCTTCCAGAGAAGGTGCATTGTTCTGTCGCTATAAGTGGGAAGGCGGGAGCATCACAGGTGTACATCACAGAAGCACATCACATATAGAAGCACATCACAACGTGCACAGAGCCTGCCCCCAGGTAGTGTCCTTCAGCTCTGACCTACGATTTGTAGGCTACAAAGCCTACAATCTTATGTTCTCTTACCTGGGAGACAATTCCACTGAACTCCATGGGCTGACTTTTGAGTAGACATGCCAAATCCTGCACAATCTGGCGTGTACTTATTATTGTTCAGTGTGACGAGAGTGATTGCCGTCTCAGCATCTTCACCAACTTCATGCCGTCTTCCATTGTATCTGGTCACCCTGATACCCTAATGGAGGACTATCCCGGCAGCACCATGTTGATGTGCATGATGCGCTGCTGCAGAGGCAACAGAGACAGTTGGGAGGGAAGAGGTGTAGGGAAACTGATATGCACATGATGCATCTGGGATTTGGAAGCTGCCTGGATAGCCGGAGTTCATTAGGATGAGGGGTCAGGGAAAAGACATCATACTGTCAGTTGCGCATAAATCAAAGAGATGCACTTTCTCCATCATGCTCCCTCCTCTCCTTTCTACCCTTCTTTTCCCCCAAGGCTCTTAAAGAACCTCACCAGTCACACTCCTCCTCTACAGGTGCAGCTTGTTTCTTCATCAAAGCAACCTTAGCTATTACCCCACAGGTTTTGTCATTTTTCTGTGACACTGTCCACACTTTCCTGGGTGCAAGCTCCATTGATTCTAATGAGACTTACTTCTGAGTAGGTAGGCAGTTTGCCCACCCTTGTATGAAACCATAGTACAAGAGAGAGAGGTTCTTACTATAACTATTAAAAAGTTTCCAGCTGGTTGCAAAATTGTGTTTTCCACTGTTTAACTTGTGAAAGACATCCCTCCTGTTTTACTGGCCAAACAATATGTGATGCTAGATCTGAAATTTGGATCTAACCTTGGTAATCTTTGCCTTAAGGTCACTTCAGTTGGGGGAGACGGAGACTGGTTTGGGGCCACATTGTTGGTTGGAGGCAGGCTTAGTGCTCTTGAGTCATTAAGGGTGCAATCCTATCCTAACCTAGGTTGGCACAATTCATTGGTCTTCCCCTTCCCATGAAAATGTGTCTGTGAACCGACCTAAATCTTCTCCAGGAGTGGCACAGAAGTGCTTTACAGCATTTTTGTGACACCTCCAGGCCAGCACGGGATTTAGGTGCTGGGGTTTAGGCCAGTTTAACTGGGGATTAAACTCTTAACTAGGAATTTTCCTCTTAGTGAAAAGGGGAAAAGTCAGATCCAGTATCCTTACAATCCAAAGTAACTATGGGAAGATAAGAGGTACTTACTCTGGATTGCTCTATGCATTTCTCATAGGTTTCCCTTAGGTGGCACCGTAACTACGTTGGTGTGAAAGGTCCCGTATTTACTCTGGATTGTAGCCTATGAGATGAATGCACAATAACATCAGCGGTCTTGATGCCACATCAGCAGGAAACTTAATGAGAGCCAACCAGCTGTGGCCCAAGGAATTCTTGAAATATGGGAAATAAACTTTTGTGTCACTTAGACACAAGGTCACAGGAAATGTGTTTCTGATTCCCAGTCCTTACCACTGATGGGCCAGTTCATAAGAGCAGCCTCCAATAGATCAGGGCAAAGGCCCATTCAGTATCTAGCTACCTAAATCTCACAGCATCCCACCAGATGCCTCTGGGAGCCCACAAGACACCTGCTCCTCATGCCTTCCCTTGTACCTGGACTCTTACAGGTATGTCCCATGGAGACCAGGAGGTTGCACAACCCATCACAAAATTGGATGGTGTCTGCAAGGTCATCTAGTCCAACCCCTTTGCTGTGCATAATCTATGGAGGACAAGAAAACCTGGTCCCAGAACCTTTCCAAAAAGTGTGGATCTAATGCATTATACCAGGGGTCTCCAAACCTTCTGGCAGGAGGGCCACATCATCTCTCTGACACTGTGTCAGGGACCAGAAAACAACTTAACATTTCAAATTTGAATAAATTTACATAAATTCACATATAAGAATGTATTGGCGTGGATTACAAGGCTTGCCCAAGGGCTGGTTAGAGGGATCCTGCAGGTGGCCAAATTCAGTCTCACTGAGGGCTGCATCTGGCCTCCAGGCAAGGTTTGGAAACCCCTGCACTATACTAATTGTCCTCTTAATGTTCCCAGGACAGAGTGATCGTATGCCTTAAACAAAAAAAGGACGAGGCCCACCCAAAATGGAGAACACCCAAGAAAAATGCAGGGCATGACAAACTAAAAGCTAAAAACACTCCTATTTATTGCTTTCGTGTGCTTATTTAAATACTATTGCTGCAGTCCTAACCTCTACTTAGGCTGGCCTAAGCCCCGGCATAAATCCTGTGCTGACCTGGGGGTGTCACAAAAGTACAATAAGACTCTTCTGCCCGCTCCTTGGTGGTGATGGGGAGGTTTAAGGCCAGTGCACAGCAGGATGACCGTATAGAAAGACCGTATAGATTAGACTGTATAGAGGGAATTGAGGCATATATAAAACTGCTTTTTAAACTTTTCTATGTTGAGGTACACCTGCCTCAATTCCCTCTTCTATGCAATGCTAAAAGGTAGAGGAACTCTCTCCTCCATTCTATATGGTCACCCTGATGCACAGGGATACCTGACCTCACCACACCAGCATGGAGATATATAGGCCAAGCGAGTTAGGCTGTCCTAAATTTCTTAGGATTGCACCCTATATTTCTTATTATTAAATTTTCAAACTACAGCACAGTATTGCCTTTAATTTATTATATGTAATTTATTTATTACATGTAAATAATTGCAGTTACTGTTATTTACAATACATGCTGCATGCATAGAAGAAAAAGGAGGACATTTAAATTTATTTTATTGGAAAAAGGGGGAGATCTGGTCATCCTGCCCTAGGAAGACCTCACATTGACAGCAAATGATAATTTGGAACCTGGGCTGCTTTTGCAAGACCATTTGGGAGTCATCTCCTTGCACTGCATGTTCCGACCTGCAGGTGGCGCTGTCCGCAAGAGTTTTCTGGGAACTGCTGGGGAGATTGGAAGGGGACCATGAGCAGGACGTGCAGGCGGCGCGTGCTATGGCCGAGCAATGCAAGGCAAGGCAATGAGAACAGCCTTGTGTAAAGCAAAGCGGATAGTGCTTAGCATGTAGGCTCCATAGCTCAGGGGTTAGAGCACTGGTCTTGTAAACCAGGGGTCGCGAGTTCAAATCTCGCTGGGGCCTCAACTTCCTTTTAGCATCTTTTTAAAAAAGAAGAGCTGATTCCTTCCAACCTCAATTCACTCCAGGTTTATTTGCAGCCCTTTCTTTTCTTTTATTGCAATCAAAGCAATAGTGTTGCACTGCACCATCAATGACACACTGAGGCTGCAATCCTAGCCAGACTTTCCTGAGAGCAAGCCCCATTGGTACAATGCTACTTTCTTCTGAGTAGACATGCATAGGTTAAGAGCCCAAGCCTATGCCTGTCTACTCAGAAGTAAAGGCAGCACTTCTAAAGACTCTTTCCTGGGAGTAATTCCCACTGATCACAATG